>JADFUC010001736.1:0-342076 GCA_019722365.1 Lithospermum erythrorhizon | reverse complement strand
AGTTACGTATTGCTATTTATTTCACTATATGCTTAACCGGTATTTTCGGAGATACAAAAGTCAGGCAGCATCTTGAATAGTATGCTAGTGACACAAGAGTTATGTAGTTTTACATAATTGGTTGATAACCTACTATCATACTGGATTCAAAATGTATGCAGTGTTGCCGTTTGAATTTGAGTATAATAGATCTTGATACTAATATATTTCGTGAGATTCAAGTACGCATTTACTTACAATGTATTTGTAAGTGTTTTAACATGATGGGCCACCATTCTCAGTTTGTTTTTATTTACTTATTCTTGTAAAATTTGTAATGGCTACTACTACTACTCATCCTAAGAACTGTCAGCTTAGCACTTCTGAAAAGGCAAGCTAAATAACTCGGAACACTTGATGAATGGTCTCGAAACTCGGAGAATCATTCTCGCAAGCAGAGAACCGAATACGCGGTTTAACAACAAGGTTCTCCAAAGCCTAACGAGAAAGTGTCTTTCCATCGAAAAAAGTGGATCCTAAAAAGCACAAGTCCGCCGCGATGTCCAATGTCTTATGCTTAAGCTACGGAACCTTCGCTCCAAATTCAAGATGAAAAGTGTGGCAAAGATATGACATATACCTAAGAACTTTATAGAGTTATTCCGAAAGGAAGCTAGAAACGGACGGACGCAACTACATAAGATGATCATGAATGTCGAGACGACCAGAAGACTAAGACTTCTATTTCTACCTGCTAGCGGTCCAAAACGGAAAAGAAATTCAAGAAGAAGTTAAGAAGCTTACCGGCAAGTGCCAAGTGGTTCGAGTAATCCCAAACTCGTTAAAATTGTTGGACAGGAATACTAAAGATGAATGACAAAGTTGTCATTATTAAGGGAACCTAGGTCACTGTAAGCTTCTCCACTGGCAAAGAAGTTCACGTAAGATAAAGAATGGTCTCACGACCACTCACTTATATAGTATGTATGTTATTGAAGTTTGTACAACTTCGATTCTACTGTGGGTGCTAGACATCGGTTGCGGTTCTCATATTTGTCGTAGAACTCAAGTCAAGTAGAGACTCAGCAGAGAAATGGATCTAATGCTAGTAGAAAACGGCGCCAAGCGTCAAGTACCCTAACAAGAGAGGATCCATTAGTTTAAATTTGCCCACGGCTCGCTTTTGAACTTATTTCCGGTTTAATCGTGTACCTGGCTACCAAAGGTGAATATTATTTCTATTTTTGTTTTGAACAATGATGGCTTTTCATTTTCAATAGATCCCAATGAATTTAGGATCACCAGGAACGGGGTAGTATTTGGTACCGCCTCTCTTCAAAATGGTCTATTTGTTTTAGACATGATTACTGAGTCATATAACATAAAATTAACGAATAAGTTTTAACGACTTAAACCAAACATTCCTATGGTATCATAGACAGGGTCATATTAACCGTAACCGAATCGCAAACTCCACTCCAACGAATATTTGAAGGTTTCATTATGAATCATACAGCAAGTGAATCTTGCTCATCGGCAAATGACTAAATAACTCAAAATGATACAAATTTAAAAGGAAAGTGACTTATCGGGGATCATACATACTCGATGTACGCGGGGCCAATGAACAGACCGCAAGCGGGAAGTTATAACTACTTCATTATACTATCGATTTATTACATAAAGAGATACGGTTTTTTGTGTATCCGATGAGACACAAACACGAGTCCTTTTGAGAAATTCAAGGAGTTCCAAAAAATGAAGTACAAAACCAATCAACAAGACACAAAGATTCTCCGTCTCGACAGAGTGAGAATATTCTAGTCACTTAGTTCAATACTCATCTAGAGTGCATTGCTTTCACAACTCACTCCAAAGCAGAACGCCGCATCATAATGGCGTGTCTGGAAGGAGAAATAACCCTTCTGATATGGTTCATCTATATGAGCCTATTTGATTTACCGGTTAATTTTTGGGATATGCACTCTAAGCGTGACACTTACCTAAACGTATGTCCAATAAAGTCAATGGGAGAAACTCCCATGAACTATGGTTCGGGGATTTATTCCTTAAGTTGTATATTTTTCTCGTGGATTAGGGGTCGCGCGACGCTTATGTTAAGAGATTAACATAGGATAAACTTGCGCCCAACCGACAAATGCTATTTTACAGGATATCCAAAGGAAACAGCTTGGTTACTACTTCTACCCGAAGAACGAGAATAAAATCTTCTATCAAGTAGAACGTAAGCCGCTCTTTGAAAAAGGAATATTCGGCCCGTAAGTGACTGTGGCGATGGTGTTCATCTTGATGAAACTCAAAGTTTCGACGGCCAATGTCAAGCATCTAATGCGTATATCTCGACGCACTACAAGAATCGGGTAATTTCCATTGTAAGCATTCGCCTCGATCCACGTGAAGTCGCGGAAGAACCAACCCTTAGGAGATCCGATGTAGATCGCCATGAATCGCAGCGCCGTACGTAAAGCTTTCATCGCCAGTGACGAGCCACTTCTTACAAATAAGCGAGCAACAGCAAGCGGATGTCGACAAAACGCAACAGCCATGTAATCCGAGATGAATTCTATGTACCTAAACAAGATTTGGTCCTTGTCGGATTTTAACAACGGGTTCACCCTATTGAATATAAATGGGTATTTAAGAAGAAACATGATAAAGACGGAAACGCCGGCTGTTTTCAAAGCCAGACTCAGAAATAAAGGCTTCAATCAAGTTCACGGCATGACTACGACGAACTTACCGGGCAGCTGGCTACGCTTAAGTCCATCCGATAATCTTAGCTATCACGTATTTCATGACGCATGAAATATGGCAAATGGACGTGAAGACTGCTTCCCCGAATGGAAATTTAGAAGAGGATGCGTATACGGTACAACCTCCGTGCTTTACGCCCCAAAGGATTCCAAGAAGCGTACGCAAGCCGCAGCGTCCATTGCCCAAGCAGCATCCCACTGAATTCCATTTCGATGAATCAAAAGATTTTGGTTTCATCAAGAACGAAAAAGAATCTTATGAGGCGAGCTGGAGTTATGTATCATTCATAGCTCCAGACAGGCCGATGTGCATACTTATCATTGAAAAATAATGTGTAGTTACTGATTGGTCGTAAATATTTCAACGAAGGACTTAGGCGTAAGACAATATATACTTAATAAAGATCCACCGAGATCGCACGCGTAGGGTCGACCGACTTCACAAGATACTTATGTGAATAAGGTACCGCAGCGTTCAACATGAAAGTGAATCTAAGAAGTGGTAATCTTACGAGATACGGAGTTCAACTTCAAGAAGAAAATGTTGGCCCCACTACTAACGCTGGTGATGAACAAACGAAGGATACTTACGCCTTAATTATGTGATCCATCATGTATGCCATGTTACGCACTAGACCCGGATGCCAAGCCCATGACCGAAAGGCAGAACTGCAGACGCCAAGCTAATCCGTGAAAGCCATTGATTGCGCGTGAAGTGCATCGTGAAATATCCGAGGTTAACTAAAGATGCTGCATACAAGGAGATGACGCAGTTAGTAGTTACTGGTACACCGATGCCGCCAACCGATGCACGACCATCACGCGCCTGTATGTATTTTGTCTCAACGGTGGAGCAAGATCTTGGGAGGAGTTCCAAACAAGAGTATATTGTTACGATTCTACCACGTAATCTGAGTACATCGCAATGTCTGCCCCTAAAGTTAAGCATGTCGATGTTAAGTTCAGACTGAACTTGGCGCGGTACTCAAAGATCGGTGTACCAAATGAGTTGCTTTCTGCGGACAACATCGCAATAAATCAAGCCAAGGAACCCCGAGCACATCACAAATCCAAGCACGCATTCTAAAGTATCACCTAATTAGAGATATGCTTAATGTAGACATATCAAAGTGGCGGGGCAAAGAACAGAGGCCAACTGGGCCGACCCTTTATCAAACCACTAAATTAGGCAAATCACGACAGAAAGATGCACGAACATGGGTCTTAGACAAACGTCGCGAAATGCGTTAGGTTAAGAGAGTCAATATGTGTCTATTATAAGTTACGTGAACAAATATTTGAATATCAAGGTTTCTCATATTCTAATATATTTTATTTGCTATGTTTATAATGCTTTTAATTTACATATAATATACATGTATCAGATCCTCATTGTTCGAAAAGTTAAATCCTAGTTAGTCTATGTTTCTAGAGGCAAATACGTAATTGTCGATTGCACTCTTCGAGCCCCAAACATAGGATACAAAAGGCCTCGGGTCAACTAATCGATATTTAAGGCGACAAGCATCATATGACTAACATGGCGATTGATTAGCGGATTCAGTTTCGATCACGTTAGTCTCGCAGACTAGATCAATAATATGGGCTACCGTCCTATGATCGTAACCTGTCAATTTAAACGACCATGTAAGAGCATGTATAATCGTGTCTTATGATATTTGTTTAGAATTTTAGGTTCGACAATTTAGACCTACGTATATAAATTCATCTATATTATATAGCCTGTATTTTGACAATGACCAAACGCCTACTTAAGCGGGATTATAACGGCATATGTCAAGTCACACAATGTAGTATAAATGATGATGTTGATATATCGAGAGATTCTATTCGCCCTCGATATGCTAAAGATCTCGTGCCTCTCATACACAGTACTGACGGATGGCTGACGCCATAAAGCATATTTAGTTCATACCGAGTAAAGAAAGCGCGGTGTTTCTGGGCGACACACTTACGGTTAGCCTACGACAGATCGCGTTAAAGCGAATTGTAAGGTAATCGCCCAAAGGGCAAGTTGGAGCGCTAAAAATCAATGGATATTGATTTCTCTTTTTATTATGGCTTCGCCATGACAATCAGGTATCAATTCATTTACCGACAAGCAAATGTGATTATCGAACTTATTTACCTTGGGTGAATCAGATATTACTAGTTCGGTTCTCTAATACTTATGAGTTATGAGCGATTGCTAGATCTTTACTCATTAATCGTTATAATAATAGTAATTGTCAAATTATTATTATACAACTTACTATTATCTCAGCCTGGGCCACACACATACAAATATTATTCAATTATATTTCACGTATTTAAATAAACAGATTGAACTTTAAACGTATTTCAATAGTATATATTTGTAAAATATATATATGAACAAACAAATAAGAGTCAATTGAACTTGTTAGTTTAGTTTGAGCTCACACGAGCAATCGAGATTGACTAATAACTTGATAACGTATTTGGATAGCGATTCTGCCAAGATTTTAATTGACTTGTTAAGTTAAATTAAAATAGAACAACTCACTATTAACTCATTAACTAATTAGATGCTTAAACGATCTAAGTTAACGAGTTGAATTGATTGCTTAAACGAGATGCTTATCGGGTTAAATTAGAGGAATATTATAAATAGAGAAGACAAGGGTTTTTCATATGTAGAAGAATCAAAAAAAAACCCTTGCCTCCCTAATAGCCGCTAAGTGGCCTCCCATCTCTTCCATTTTGTTCATACAACTCTAGCAAGTTCATCTCTCGGATTCAATTCCCTCCTCGCGCGCGCAATTCTGGTAACGCCTACTGTATCGACAAGCAATCGGCAAGGACTTCAAAGTGGGAAGCGCATCGCCATGAGCTCGACTTCAAGGGTGGTTTCATTGTCTTCCGCTGCTATGTAAGTACTCTTGTATTCATATAGTTATTATGTGATTTCAGATTGATTTATATCATTTTGAGGATCCGGGATGTATGAATTGGTGATTAATCACAAGCATAATTCATACTAGACTCCTTCACTGAAGTCCATTTATTCTGCCTCTTCGCTTCGATCCTTCTTTTGACGAGCCCACCGCCTGACTCCATCTCTGCATCATCCCATTCAATTAAGGATTATATGCCTCTGCATCTTCCCATTTTCAATGGTCGGATCTTGAATATGGGTGGGTCTTTTCAACTCCCACACCAAACAGCGCCTTAACTTCCCCCTATAAGTGCCGGGGAGGCGGCTAGCCTCCCAAGAGTCATTGCTTTCCATTTCATATCTTCACCATCATTACATGGGACTTTTTAGGTTGCAAATCACCCTCGCTTTTAATGTGAAAAGACTCGACAGTCAGATAAATTCAAGAAGATTTGCACAGATTCTCCTCATTCTATCTCTACAAACTTCATCTTTTTCCCCAGAATTTTTTTTGCCTTCCTCCTCAAATGGCTCAACCTTGTGAGGGTTCTTCCTCCTATAGGTTCCGTGGTGCGATCTTCTTCCCCAAGACTGTCGAATCCTCCCCAAGAAGCCCCTCTACTACCGAACGATAGTGGCCGAAACTTCCAAAGCCCTCCAAGAGTGTTTCACGAATCTTTTCACTCCTTTCGGGCGTGAGTCCTGGACGAGAAGACACGAAGTTCGCTTCGCTCTCATATCATGTGTGAGTTCTCCCACCTCGGTTCAGGTTACCTTTTCAGATTTCTATCCTACGGGCTCTTTTCTTCCTTTTCTCTTTCCCCTTGAACCATTCGCTGGAGTCCTGTGGAAGGAGTTTGAAGCTCATCCGCCCTAAAGCCATCGTATTTCGCACGATCACAAATTCATGCCTAACAAGTGGCGAAGCGGTGAGAGGAGAAGGTCGTTGTTTTCCTGGGCAGCCCAAACGGCGAGGCGTAGGTTGAGAGGCTAACAAAGCAAGGCTCGACAAAGCCGTTAGTTGAGTAACGCGGGAGCCATTCTATTTCTGACAAAGTATTCATTCGCTTCCCCGCCGCTAGTGTTCTATTTCATGTATGTTTGGTACTCTTCCTTCCATCTTGGCCGGGGCTCACCTCCGGACCCTTGGGTTTGGGAGTGATCTCTACTACTTACCTCCTCCATGTTGTCCGGTCCTACCTTAAAAGAGCTTTGTATCCTTGTTTATTCCTCAGGTTCGATCCTCCATCCGCCAAGAGCTGACGTGGGACTTTTATGATGTGGGGGCGGATTGTACATGAGACATATGCAAGTGATTTGGTTCTTCGATCACCGGGCGGTAGGATATACTCAAACATTTATGATTTACATCACCAGCTCATCCCTCGTCCTGCCTCCGGCGCAATTGACACTTTTACCCACATGGGAGCTTTATTCGAACTTTCGCACTGGATCAATCGCATTTTTTATTCGAACAAATAACAAAGGGAAATACAAAAAGGTGAGCCTACACGTAGTATTTCCTTAGATGGCACGCGCTGCTCATGATCGGCAACACTCGACGCCCATCCAACGCTTCTACCATACGTGGGATCGGGTCCCACAATCTCTGATGGTGTACGAATTCTTCCCACGGAGACTCCAGCTTCCCTGGTTTCCCTTGGAGTGGAGGTTTCTGTATCGCCTCGAGGCAGTGCTCCTACTCAAGTGAACCTGGCTGCCTCAACCTTCGTTGTAGTGAACAACTACCTTACTCTTTGCAAGCTCCACTCATTTGCCGACAACGGCAGCCCTGCTTTCCAAGAGTCCAAGCCAGCCGTAACCCTTGCTCATTAGCTACCATCATAGTATGATACCTCGCGGCGTGTTTTCTAGGTGAATATCCACCGATAACAAAAAAGTATGTGGATCCATACACCAAACTCGAAAGGACTCTACCTGGGATGGGTTGGGGGGCGTAGTCCTAAGTGACCATAACACCGTGAGAGTTCGGTCTCTAATCGGCCTTCCCTCTCGGAGTTTCTTCTTCTTGATTAATCTTTGAAGATTACCCCATTCATCACCTCCACCCGCCCATTAGCTGAAAAAAGTATGACAATCAAGTTCTCCAACGCTCTATATCCGCCTCCCAAAGACAGTCTTCAATCCTCCTTGACTCAATCAGGTCCTATCAAGCTTGTGACCCACACCTGATACTATTTAATCTAGTGAAGATCTCCTCAGAAACGGTACTCCTCTTGATCCTACCTACTGAGTGACTTAGCTTCTACCCCACTTCTGAAGTAGTCTAATCGCGACGACGGTGTACCTCTTGCCCCTGCAAGCCTCTGGGAGGCGTCCCCTCACTTGTCAACGCCCATCGATGTAAGTGAACGGGGCACAACACGCCGATCATCCTCGCTGGGAGGAAAGTCACAGGATGCCGCATGCCCGACAAGCTGCCGATCTCCGAACGTGATCTTGGGCATCTTTAGCGTAAGGTCAAAATATCCCTTACCGCAGAATCCTTTGAGTTGGGCTTACTATTAATACACCCGCCACACTGCCTCCATGCATTTTTCAACCGCTTCCATTCCCTCTTTCTCGGGTAATACATTTCATCGCTGGTCCTGGAAGTGACCTCCGATAGAGACCCCTGGCCAAGGAAATTTTACTTTCGAACTTTGCCTCTGTGATTCATGAGCTACCGGGGATCTTCATCAGGTTCCCCGAACTCAGTAGCTCCTAAGATTTCCCCGTACCAAGGCCTAAGATGCTCCTTCAATTCCTCCGGGCGTTGTTCATCACTTCCTTCATCCGGAAGGCTTCTTCGGCCACCCACTCCACCGGGGTGGAGTCCTGCATCAGTCCATACTCCGCCGTGGCCAACTGACAACAACCTATATGCCTGATTCCTTTCCCACTGGACATGCTCCATGTGACAGGATCGAAAAAGTCTAGTCAAACCGCGAACTCTCCGCAGATATCCCACCAGCCTTTCCCTTGTCTCACAATTTTGAAATCGCCCTTTACATGGCCCACTAACAACTAGGAATCCGTTCTTACGTGGATGTGTTCTGCCTCCAAAGCATGTGCTAACGGTAGTCCATCGCAAAGGTTCATACTCAACTCATTATTCGTGGGCCGGGGCGAAACGAAGGGCATACTTCGATCTGCAGGGCTCCCTGGGACCATAGTAAGATTCCGGCTCCCGAACCACTGTGGCTACTTCCGCCATTCACATATATAGCAACCACACTCTCGGCCGCTTCCACAACTCGACCACGCTGATCCACTCCGCTTCTTCTTCCAAGCACCCCTTCGGTGCACTCTATTGGCGAAGCCAGGCCTCGAACTTTGATGCCGTCTGCCGCCTCAGACGTGGAGGCCGAATCCTCGCCGCTATACGGCCTATTTGGAAGTATTCGCCGGAGCGACAAATTTCCGTGATTTGTCGCAGCGTTGATCTATACTACCTCTATCGGGCGCTGGCTTCAAAAATAAGGCTCGAGC
Source organism: Lithospermum erythrorhizon (assembly GCA_019722365.1). NCBI lineage: Eukaryota > Viridiplantae > Streptophyta > Magnoliopsida > Boraginales > Boraginaceae > Lithospermum > Lithospermum erythrorhizon. The sequence continues at coordinate 332,914 of JADFUC010001736.1, read as the reverse complement.
CTGTGTCGCTATAATTAAGGCAAAGAGCAGCTCTCCCGACAAGGATACCGGTCTCGCCCCTCCCATCACCGATCGACATAGTAATCGGTCGCTGCGACGCTCTCCCTCTTCTCGCATTTAGGACGCTACTTAGCTTTGACTGGTGACGCCTGTAGCCAAGCAGGACGCCCTCGCCGGTCTTCCAATAGTCGCGGGATCGAGGTACGCCTTCAACTCCCTTTAAAGGACCTGCTCACACTCCGGGTCCACTTTTAAGTCTCGCCCCTTCTTTATGCAATTTCAAGCAGTAGGTCATGATCACCTTCAAGCGAGATATGAACCGAGTCAAGGAAGCAAGCAATTCTCCCCGGTCAACCCACTCCTTCCGTGTCCGCTGAATTTGCATGGGGTCAGTAATTTTGATATCTTGCCTGATTAGGCTTATTTCTTCGTCGATCAGTAGCCGAAATTTCCCCGAAGTCACTCCAAAGACACACTTGTCCGATTGAACTGGGCAGTTGTACCTTCGCAAGCCTCAAAAACTTTCCGAGGTCAATTCTCAGGTCGGATGCTTTCCTACTGACGAGCATGTCATCCACATAAATTTTCACATGTTCAAACTAATCTGAGTGGAGAAGACATGTTGACCATCCTTCCGACATGGTTCTCGGCCGAAGTTTCAAGGTTTTTCATCCCGGCGCCATGACTTTCAAAAGAATAGATGCCATATTCCTCGCGGATTTAACGCGGTTTTTTCCACATTGTCTTCGCATCGAATATCTCGGTGGTATCTCTAAGTATCCAAAGTCTACCACCAGACTTTATGCTTGAATTGACCAATCTGTCAATGTTGGGCAAAGGATAACAATCTTCGGTAGGCCTTGCTGGGATGCTAGTGAAACTATGCACATCCGCTAGTCGCGTTAGGTTTCAGGACCAATACTGTATTGGCAAGCCACGAGGAACACGAAGTTCCCCGTATTTAACCCACTTGCCCCTCGTAAAACTTCCCTACCTCCTCGCGAATGGCCTCTCCCTTCTCTTCAGAAGGTCCGCTTCGCTTGACCGCTTCAGGATGCGGTCAACGCATAAATCGTGGATCGACACGGATGGATCTCAATTCCCTCGTTATATCCTTTGGCCTCAAGAAAAGAGTATCCCGATATCTACTTAGCAATTTGATACATGGCCTCAGCATCTCATCGAACGGATATTCAATCAAGTGAAAATGAGCCATCAAGGCCCACCAAAGCGCAACCGCTCAAACAACTATAAAAGGTAAACCTTCGCACTAAATCAAGTAAGTTCACTTTGATGATTACAATACTTTTCTTTTCTCGAACCTAAACTCTTTCGATAATGCCATCGACTTGATTGTCGAGGCTTCCTGCCGGGCAACTAGTCTTTATTTTGCAGAACAATACGCTTGGAGCAGGCGATCAAAGCTTGACTTGGACGATTTTGTAATCTGGCCCACTATCGAAATCGACCGCATCATCATCGTAAGAACTACAAATACTCTCAGACAGAAAAGTCACCACCCTACACTCAACCATTATCATCGCCATCATCACGTATAAACGAAAGCATGATGATAACTATCCTTATGAAACTGAAGGGCTCAACCCGGACGATCTTCGTGATCAACCGCAGTAACGACGCCCGCCGACAGTCCTGCAACTGGGCCAACCTTGGGCGAATCGGGAACTACGCCCGGTGGAAAATTCACACCCACCGAGACGACTGTGATAATTCATGAAATGATGGGGACTATCATTGGCGCTGACGAGAAGCTCCGAAGCAGATCCTCAGCTTAAGGAGGAGAACCCTCATGAGTGTATCATCCGACCGGTAGGATTTGTGATTTGTGACCTTACACCCACACTCCCCCAACAAGGAAGCGAACAATGCTCCACCACGGGCAGTGAGACATACGGTCTCGCCTCACCCAGATGCTATGGCGCCTCGACGATAGGTGAATGCCCTCTACAAGAGTCATTGACAAACCCTACGGTGAACCAATACCGAGGTCAAGTGTGAGTGTATCTCTTCTCACCTCGACATAAAGCGGCGCCATCATGTCGCCAGCGCCAAGCTCCTCGCGTTGCTAAATTTATTGGGAAGGCGTATCCGAGGAGCACATCGCTGAGTTCCAGCCTCGGGGATGTCACCCACCGGCCGACATCACAAAGCAGTACCGGCAGGCCTTTCCAGCCTAGCTTTTAGCTCTGCCTCAAGGCCGTTGGTTTTAACTGGGTTAAGCCGAGGGCGATTACAAGCTGAGGAGTTGTAGAACCAAAGCCACTAGAACCTATGTAGGGAAGAGTATGACAGACAAAGATGGAGCATTCCCTCATTTAATTATCGATAGACGGGAGTATCGAAGTCAATCGCCTCCTTCCGTGAGTAGTTTTCAACGGAGTTCAACTCCGATACTGCGAGCTAATCAAAATAGTGTTGATGTTTTACGGCGGTCATATTTAGCAAGTTCAAGGAGTCACTCTCAAGAGTGTGCCTCGTGGATTTGGAGGAGGCTACTAACGGCCGGCAAGGCCATTCGGATCTGTGAAGTAGAGAAGCAGGCCGAGAAGCGGCAAAGTGGAAACTCCCGGTGACGAAAGCACCCGACGGCGGAGCCTGTGAGCCCCGCGTAGCTTGGACAGATCCGGCCTCGACACTCAAGGCATTTCTGACCGACCTTCCAAGGGGAAATACCTTTTCACACCTCCAAGTGAGATCCGGCGAAGAGGAAGGAGGTAAATGAAGCGGAATATCGAATACCCGACTCCATTGAAAGACCTCAAATAGAACGTGTTCCGGAACAGACAAGCGGTTGCTGCTATGCCACTGACAAAACCCTCCCGTGTCAAGCAGGATATGACCAAGTTCTCCGCCAAGCATATGCGACTACGGGCACATACCCATGACTACCGGCCACCCGAATATCGGTGATGGTAAGCTCATTCGAGGCAAGCCAAGGATTACATTCATAAAGATACCCAAAAGCGCGAATCGGGCATTTCAACCAGAAAGACAAAGATCTCGACGACCTCCCACACCTCTGGCGTCACACATCTCTGGGCACAAGCGTGAGGCGACTCTCGAGCGCCAGTGGGCCCATGCCAAGTGACATATATCCAAGAATCGCTAGGGCACGCTCCAGCCTGCATTCGAGCGGGACTCGACGCTTCCTGTATACGTGTGAGATCGTGGATATCCCGCTCCCGGATACATACCTCAAGCTAGACGAGTCCGGCGTAGATGACCGTAGCAATCCCCTCAAGCCGTAGGTTCACCGGGACGCGGTAAAGCATCCACAACAGGGACGGTGGACGCGGAGTTCACTATCAGAAAAGGCAAATAGGCCTACATATACCGATAATAAAGTCGGCCGGCGATGTCACTGTCATGGGCGTGTATCACCAAGACAACCTCAAGTCGAAATTCCCAACACGGCACGGGACCCTCACAGCATGGGGGCCAATGGACACGCTGACGCTACGGCCTCCGCCAAACGAGCAGCGTCCAGACAGTGTCAGCGGCTGAGAGCAGCCCCCTGCTATGGGCGTCATTGAGGAGATTCAAGTATCCCCGCTCACGAGAGTGGATCCGAAGAAGATATTCGTGATAAGTACGGCTCGTGCTTTCATCGAACGTGGATACTCCCCGAGCACTCCTGGATAAGCATGGCCTCGTGTAATAATAGCCTTAATCACCCCTTTAATGCTATTTTAATCGCCGCTGATACTTAACGGTCTTCTTCTTCTACCGAACCGACAAATAAGTTTTCTTAATTTGCAGGCCCCGGCGGCCCCGGCGCACTGGGGTCCGTGTCCATTTATTTGGTTTTTTCGCCCCGATCCTTCTTTTGACGAGCCCAATCGGGCCGACCTATCTTCCTGACGCCCCATTCAATTCATGGGATTACTATATTTTATGTAGAACTATTGCTATTATTATTGTTATGTATTAGTTAAATAATCATATTAATTCATTATATAATAGGTATTAGTTAAATAATCATATGCTTTTCAGAGAATTATTATTATTATTATTATTATTATTTGTATTTAATTCTCTATATAGATATAAATTTTATATATATTGGGATCCACAAAAGTTTAAATTATTTTTTTTTCAATAGTACTCACTTAACCGATATAAAACAACACCCGATGATATTATATATATCAGCTGATCAATTCGCTAATATATTTAGTTGTGAGGACATCAAATTATTAAAGTAATATTTATATCTCTCTATGGACGCGAAATCTCAGTTTGGTATAGTATCTCTATGACATCGTATTTTATTGTAATTTTTTATATCATATTTAAAGAGTTATTCATGATCAAAGTATACCTTCAAAAAATAAAAATATTAATTAGAAAAATTCAAAGAAGCACAGCTTAGAAATGGATTTAATTAAACATAAATAATGGGGAAATTTTGCAAAATACCAGAAGTCAATGGTACTATTTATCTACACACGCTAAATCTTTTTTATTAACAAAATATCATACTTTTCATGTAAAATGACTAATTTACCCCCTCATTAAAATCAATCAAATACACTCACTTCCTTCCTAACATTTATCTCTTCTCCTTTCTTTTTTTTCTCTTTCTCCTCTCTCATTTCATTCTTCTTCCTGATTCATTTTGTCTTTTTTCTTCATAATGTTTATAATATGTTATAACACGTTATAATACATTATAATATGTTATAATGCTATAATCATGGTATGTCGAATGTTTTCGATTATCTTGTCTCGACCAATTTTAATGGCTTCAATGGAAGCAAGAATGAGGAAAATATCCTGAGATATGAAACATTAAAGGACAAAATATCAACGCACTTTATCAGCTTATAACATATGGGCCTAAAAATAACAATTTAATGTTACATCATTCATTTTAGGCAAAAATCAAAGATAAGCGGAGTACAGTTTCAATTTTGGTCAAGATTGCAAGTAACCTCCTTGAAAGCATACAAATGAGTTCTCACTCACTCGATGAGGTCCAGAAGAAGCTTCCTTCTATAATCCCCAAACCTTCTCACATGCTCACAGAGACATCCTCTCTTAAGATTGTCAAACATCGAACGAACTTGGTAAAGATACACTCCACAATCGAATCCATCGGGTTTTGTCATGGGACATCGACCATCTTAACTCTCGAAAGGCCGACCGATCACAAATCGACTGGGAACTCTAGTTATCAACTATTCTTAAAATAATATTTTTAAAATTATAAACTTAACATTATGAAATATCATACTTAATTATATTAAGTTATACCGTGTTATACCATATGATAAATGCTATGTTATACCGAAATATAAAGATATTATATCAGAAAAAAGAGAACTGAAGTTATAACATATTATAACGCTCTTATACTAAGCCATACCGTAACATCAAAACCTACTAAAAAAAAACTATAAAGATTCAAACTTTTGTGAAATAAAACACACATAACAACATCAAAAACTCCAAATAACACACATTGCTAAATAATACGAAATTATTTGAAGTACTGAATCTAAATAATACCGCAATAACGAAATAATATCGAAATTAGCTAGAGATTTCGTGAATAACTTACAATATTTGAAGTCTCTAGGCTTTTAGAGTTAATAATATGAAAATTTTTAGAGAGAAAACACAAAATGAACAAGCAGAAAGTAAATTTTGGGCTTATTAAGTTGTGGGGAAAAGTATTTTAAGTAAATTAGTCATTTACAGCTAATTTGTGGTATTCTGTTAATAAAAAAGATTTTAGCGTTTACAAATAATGTGGTTGACTTCATGTATTCTTCAAAATTTCCTAAAATAATGTATCAAATATTTAAGAAATTAATTACATTTCATGTATCGCACGTCTCCTTTACTAGTTATTTAAAATTTTCAAATTACACCATTAGTGTACACTATAAAGTACATCTTAATTATATGACATATTTCAGGTTCTTTAAGATCTTCATGATATATAACTGCATGATCTTCGCCAAATCGCTGACAGAATAAAGGAGTGTAAATATGCACTTTTGAGATAACACATGGGGTAAATGTATTTTGACGATTTTTCTTTACGTTTAAGATTTTGTTTCTTTAATTCAAGATAGATCTTATCGTAATTTTATTTTTATTTTTATTGTAGTTGAAGCTTTTATTTTAAGATTTTTAATTCAACAGCCCCATTTTATTTAACAAAATTATTTTCATCATTTGAAACGAGACGGTCTCCCGCCTGTTTTACCCGACCGATCTCTCGGTGTCTACCTATTCGCCTGATGTCTCATCGGAAAATCCTAATTTCCCGATGATGGAAAGGAATTGAACCTAATGTTGAGTGACTTGATTGTGTGTCATTCCTTACCAAGACAACAATATGTCAAGTAACATCTAAGAGCATTAATTGAATGCCCGATGATTTGATGTCCAATAGTTTAACAAGAAAACAAATTAAATCATTTGACTAAATTTCTTAATTATTACGGAGTATATGCAATCTGTCATGTCAACTTATGATATCTTTAAATACAACTAATATCAATAATCGTTCTATGTGTTGTTCACAATGTATGTGTTGTTTGTTACATATACAAAGCATTCAAAAACTACTCTTATCAAACACCAAAAGTCATTCCCTGGTTAATTTTGTTTGTAAGAATAATTACCGTTGAGAATATTTTTTTAAAATAGAGTGCAAACTTTGTCCAGAATCATGATAGTGCAAAAAATCACATGTTAAATAGTTGAAGTACACATGCATCATGGGTGATAACTTCAAGAACAGCAATTTACTTGTTCTTGACCATTACAAGTAGTTTTCAACCTAGCAGATGAGCCAACATGAAGATCAAAATTATCCTCTAAGAAGAGAAAGATATAAATATTCAAAATCCAATGTCATAAATATAAAGCTCTGAATTAAACAGTGAATCACGGACCCTTATGGTTGTCATTATAACTTATAGTGTCCTGATTCTTGTGTACACAGTAGAAGAAATTTTGTTTGGTTTCAAGAATGATATTGTATAGTATACATTTCATGATAACATAGGTTGAAAGTGTTTGATTATTTGGTGTAGGTTTGTTTCTTTGTGTTAATGGGACAGGAAAAAGATGGCGAGGTAGATTCTCTACACATGCAGCATTATCAAGAGGAATGAATGTCTTGGTCAGGTGACCCAGCATCATACGGCCATGTCTGAAAAGATAAAGATCTTTCTGCACCATGATTATTTCTTGTAAGAACTTTTAATGCTTCAACTATTGCTATCAAAATTTGAATAGAATTCTATCCTTTTTGGTTTGAATCATAAAAAATTGTTATAAAGGGAACACTTATGATGTGTGGAAGTGGAAGTTTTTGTTTTGGTGAATGGAAAGCTGAACTGTGCATGGGCTTGAAAAAGTTCGAATTAATAATGGCTTCATTTGATTCAAATTACTTAACGACCAAATTGGTTGAGTCATTAATTAATACTCCGTACATATGTACCATGTCGATTCCGGTTATCTTGCATAAATTTTTTATTTATGTTCGACACGATCTCCGTATGTATATATAAAATGTTACTCACTGATAATATACTTCCATTTTTGCTATCATTTTAACTATTCGCATATGTGATTAAGGAAATAAAAATACTAAAAGACATCAAAATATAAACCACATTCAATTGAAATAATATCGGGTATATTTTAAGAGAAAAGAATAAAAGTTATATCAAAATGTAAAATGTCATTTATTGCTAAACGATAACTATAAAATTTTTTTTTTAAAACGACAACTATTAAAAAACCAGACAACGTTAGTGGCTCGTTATTCAATGAATCTTGTAATGCCAATGGACAAAATTACATTTATGTCTCTTGAAAATTGATCTATATATTTAAGTTATCTTCAATAACTGTTCATTAGGCTAAACTTGTCCATTTAAATAGATCAGACATCCTAATATTTAAAATATATTTTACTATTAACATAATCAAATTAATGAAAGTGAAGGTAAAGTACTTATATATCGCTTATGTTTTCAAAATTTCTTAAAATAAACCACGCAACCGGTCAAGGTACATATTTTGGAGACCTAGAGAAAAATCGGTAAAAGGACCGATGAGGCCCATAGCTAATATTATACCCACTCTAATAATTTTTAACTGATATTTTACGTTTCCAAAATATATATATCAACAAGTTTTCAATATAAATTGAAAAGTTAGATGAATAATGTAGTTTTAAGGTATGTATGAATATATCATATATGTGTAATTATGGAACTTTATCGTGGGCAGCTGAACTGATTGATCATCGTATTATTGATAGTAACCGATCTCGGTCGATCACTAGACGACTGACTGGTCCAATTCAACAAATTTGTGTCTATCCGATAACTAAGAAGTTGTTGAGCGTTCTTCAAATTTAAAATAAAATTTTATTTATTTATTTAAAATGTTTATTCGCCTTTCCCTAATTTTTTTATATATCTTTTCATTATTTAATACCTTTCGTTTTCTTTAGCTTATCTTTCTATACGTAAATTTAAATTGCAGAAACATAAAAATCATTTTAAAACATGTGAAAAATACCGATTTAAGCTCATGTCACCCACTTTTAAAACAAATTCTGTTCTTACTCCCCATCGTGTCAGGATCACGTGAAGATAAGCTCATTCCAAAATAAAATTGTCAAGCATTTTGAAGACTCTTGTCTCATTTCAAACAATCGCACTTGTACTATCACCCCAAAACACATACCAAGAAACTCACAAAACAAAACCATCAAAAGTTTTTTTTTCCCATTCTCTTTGAAAATGATTGAAAACACCTATATAAATGATTCAAGGGGTTATGGAAAAATATGTAACTTCCAAATGTCATTAGGACTCATTGAATAGTATTCAAAACCACTAATGACCATAACTCACACTAATGGAATTCATTCCAATAATGGAAGTTACATTATCAATAATTGAATGCTCCAACACAATACAATGATATACATGTACAATAATAAAATCCAACTAGCTAAAATAATGTGTGAATCGGCCTTGTCATCACAATCGACATTCGTATAATTGGGTCGTACATTCACCACATTCGTCTTAGAATTCTTGAATTAATTTGTACTATCTTACGTCTATACACAATATGCACTGATAAATTAGACAATCCCTCAGAATGCTAATTTTACATTCAAATATTAAATCATATAAATTTGACAATCCCTCAGGATGCCAATTTTGCATTCAAATATTAAATCATATACCAATGATTTTCCACACTTTCTAACCTTAATTTTTTGTTTCAAAATACTTGTACTTCTAGCATTGAAAATTATATTTTTATATTTTCAATGTACTTTTTGACTACTTTTTTGTTATTAAATTATCAACCAACCAATTATATAGTTTCAATTAATTGACATTTTACATTTTCAATGTGATTTTCAATACTTTATTTTTCTTAATCTATATGCAAAACGACTGTACATAACTAAAAGAACTTATGAGTATTAGCTACTTTGCCCCTATAAAAATTTGCTCCGCCATTGGTTGCCTCGAACCTTCTCTAAAAGAGCCATGCATAAATTCCCAAGCAGTGATTATATCACGCTTCAATTGTACATGGTTTCTATAAAATTTATCGCTAATTAACAAAAAAAGTTGTTGAGCTGGGCTTCCACCCTCCAATGCACACAATTGGCATAGTTCATCCAGCGGTAGTAGATGCTCGAGTAGGCTTCCGATCATTTATAGACACAGATTGCTTACAATGCAGACCAACAATTATTACTCATGTTTGGTGTAAGCCTGTGGAGGAAAAAGAAATGCGATGTAGGCATGCCTCAATAATTGAAGTTAGTATTTAGTAATACTATTCAATTTAATTGAAAAAAAATCATCATAGACTACTACTTAAAAGTTCAATTTGCATTTTTGATATTTTGACATATGATTGAATGAATGCTTTAAAAAAAATTAAAAATATATAAACTAAATATGTTTGGAAAAATAAACTTTCGGTTAAATTGCAATAGAGAATACAATTTCTTGTTTGGAAAAAAACTTTCTTGCTAAATTGCAATAGAGAATACAATTTTATTTAATATATATATATATATATATATATATATATATATTACTTTTCATCTCGCCTTCCGCTTTAAAAAGAATGAGCTAATGCCATACAAATTTGAATCCCTTACAAATTTATCTCATAGTAGTACTGGTACACACTAATTTTTTGTAGCTCGTGTGCATGTAGTAGTACTAAAGGTAAGATTATTACAATCTTCATTGTTAAGTTTATTACTATATGTAATATGTCCGTAAAATTCAAAAACAACCCAGATCGATAGAGTACCAAAAAACACAATGCATCCTCAATATAAACATTTTAAAGTAATGTCTAGATCATATCTGAGAAAGGAAATCATCGGTGTCAATATAAACATTTTTATATCTGATGTGTTTGCTTAAGATGAGGGTGCCCTTCTTACTAATATTATAAATTAATGAAGTTGATGAATTATATAATGACACCTTTTAATTGATTATAAATGTGATTGATATTTCAATGATTAATTTTATAACTCATAAATGATAAGGGAATTCAATTCGAGAGAAACAAACACTACAAACAAAACAATTAATTTGTGATAGTAGTCATACAAGAGTGGCAAGTAAATGGAAAAGAGATTACACGCAAGTTGGACCCCATAACTCTGTACAACGGCCCTAGGAATTTCAATGCTGATACAGATAACCAAACAAATAGAGAGAAGAAAACTACCCAAAATTTATGAGTTTTTTAAGAACTTTTTGCAATACTAATGAGTAACTCAAGCAAAGGATGAATTATCAAGATGAATTTTATGTTTCATTCTATTTTTTTAATTCACTTAAAGCTAATCAATGTTAAATAATTTACCTACATTCATTTAGGTTCACTCCTTTTTCGTAATTCAAACTCGGAGTATGACAAAGGTTAACAATATTTTTAATTACATTTCAAATTAATTATTCTCGACAAATAGATAATATTTTAAAACATTCAATCTCAATTACCCTTATTAAGGTTAGTTGTTTGTTTTAGCACGACACGTTGACCACACGCTTTCAACGTTAATTATCGATCACACACATGCCTAAAATGACCTGCCTGATCACACATATATTTCAAAAAGTTTGGGTTCGCCTTTGGCCATTCCATCAAAAATAAGTTAAATTAATTTTTGATAAACCGATAGGGGTAAACTCACAGAATACTCATTTGTGAAATAATTTTTCAGTTTTAATAAATTTCGGGGTAAATTATTTATCACATCCAAATAGTAGTCTCATATAAATATTTTATTGAAATTAATAATCGTATCCAAATATTTGCTCCAAAATTTTAATAGAATTGAAAAATTATCTAAAAAATGAGTGTTGAACAATTTTACCCCTATCAATTTGCTTCAAAAAGTCAAACTTAACTTCTATTTTGATAGAATGAATAAGGAGAGATACTTTTCAAACATTGCTGATCGAACATCATTTTAAAACACGCGCGATCGAATGACGAATGCCAGAAACATGATAATCAAACGCCAGCTATTACCTTTGTTTTATCCTCACGTAGTCAAGTTCATTGACCTCAATCTAAACGAACTTTTAAGTGAGCCAAATACTGCTTGACCAATTAAACTAAGCTGGGCTTGTTAAGAAACGAACTTGATAAAATTGGGGTCCGAGGTCCGATGTTAATAAGGGCCAAAGGGGGCCGATTCGACTACAATGGGCCGGTTTAGAAATGAATTCACTATGAGTATATGACAATATCCATGTGTTAGTATGAGCCTGGGGGCCTATTACCCATGGGCCATGGTGCGGATCTCGTGACGGTTAGATATTGTTTTTTTTTTTTTTCTAATTTTAATTTAATTTTTTATTTGGTTAGGCAATCCGATTAATTGATTAATCATGATTCATGATACTTCAGCTAGTTGTCTAATTTTAATATTTAAGTAGATATAAATACACATGAAATCACCATTGATATTTTTTAAAAGCGCGAACCGTCAGAATTAACACTTTGAGGTATTTGCTCTGATACCATGTAGGAGTTAATTGCTGGACGTGCCTCAATCGATCAAGGGTTGAGCTTTTCTTTTAACCCAGTACAAGATTTGTTCTTGGCGATAGCTCTAACTCATCGCATTTAATGTATACAAGGCGGTTAATAGCACTCTGCTCTTTATAGACATTATGTCCTCGAGACACGATCGATATCTTCCATATTACGAGGATCGGCACGAGGAAGGTCTCATAAACGCTAACATTGATTTTAGTTAGGTTTTAAATACGACATTGAGATCGATGAATTAAAATAGTCTTTTTTTTAACGGGGGAGCCGTAGCCGCTATTCTTTGAGTGCGCACTGGGTAAACCTCAAACTGACGCAAATGTAAATCATTAATTAGGCAAACCCGTGTGACAGGCTCGACCAAGAAAGTGTTGATAGGGGGAATTGAACTCATGACCTCATGGTCACAAGCTCACATACTCCGCTAACTTAGCCACCCTTACGGGTGAATTAAAATAGTCCTTCACTCCATATGTGATATGTCAATGCTAATTTTTTTTTTTGATAATTAATTCAGATCATTATGCAAAATAAACTTGTTCATAGACTTCTCGTCTATTACATGAGACTAAATTACATGAAATAGAGAGGAAAGTATCAATAACAAGATTTCTTAAGTTCAAAATATCTGATACTAGTTGTTATCCAAGCAATATGTCGCTTTTTTTGATTTTCTTGCAAAACGTGAGACATCCATTCATCGTTGTTTTCGAGCGATGTAGTTCCTATAACATACTTGTGAGAGAAGTTGCATCCGTGAATTATATAAACCATATAAAAATCAAGTTATTCATGAAAGTAAGTGTCAGGTAAATTGCTTCACCAACAAATATAAAGAGAGTAAGGAGGTGTCTTTGGTCCATCATACAACTACTAAATAAGTATAATGATGACGCAAGATTCTTTAATTGTGTTTCAAGATTCTCAGAATGAAAATTTCAAGTTGCCATCTCGGGTCAGTTATCATTAGAAATGCCAAGATATATCTTGGTATCTCTTTTCTTGGAGTTTCGAGTAAAATGACTTGAAATAATAGTTGAGCAATGATTGAACATAAAAGATGATTCTCGTGGTCGATCATCAATTCTCCTAGAAATTCTCACAGAGCTCAGATCGAATCTTTTGATCAAAGGAGCCAATCCTCGCTAAGTTAGGAGGTATGTCCATTACTATTATCGTGAGGATCAACGTAGCGAAAGATGGCTTCATTTCTCGAGAATTAAGAACCCAAAAACTACTATTAAAAAGTATGAGCTCATTTATAGTATTGGGTCCAATTTTTAAAATGCTAAGAGAAAGAAAATTTTGAATGTAGATGGAGGTAGTTTATTTTTAAAAGACTATAAGGTTTTAATGAAAGTACAATCATAGGAAATATGTTGACACGTTTCATTACGAAGTCATTAAAGCTCGCAGCAGGTCAATGATAATTTTGGTTTCTTTTTGCTAAGATGTCGGCTGTGGAAGCCTATTACAGAAGAAGCTCTGGTTTTCTCTGATGGTATCATGGAGTTCGTGAGCCATTATGTGATGTTATCCTCGTGATCCCCATCGTGAACAAACCTATTCGAAAAGTGACGAGGAGTTCATCCGTCAAGCCTGAGACGGTTAACAAGGACTTTTGAGGCAATTTTGTAAATGACATTACAGCGCTAACGGGTCCTCAGAATTCCAATTGAGGACGGAGAATCAATTTTGGGGATACGGTAATAAAAATATTGATCTCTTATGTGGACGCGCCCACTATTCAAGAATTCAAGGGTCGTGATTAGTAACATCATTGCCTACAATTTCCCAATTTTTTTTATATGTGCTAGCAGTGAAACCATTACTCGAAAGTGGTATCGAGATTGTCAATCTGGGAAAGCGGGTTGTGAGTATCGTAATATGATCAAGGATTCCAAATTGAATTTGAGAAGTCAAAGCGAGTGATAGATTGAAAAGATATCAAAAGTTTTTAGAGGATCACTAATTATTCCTCTTCAATAACGAGAGCCGTTATATCACGGCTCCATATTGGCTGATCTTGGTCTATGTCTTATACGCGACTGAAGAATTTGTATTATTATCACCCTCAGAATTATGGTGAGTTTGGGACAGTTGGCGCCTAATATTCGGCTCTTCTAATTAAATACAGAGATTAAGTTAGTTCCTCGTGGTAACGCTAATGGATCTCATATTTGCATTGGAAAGCGGTGATTTCAGATTGTGGTTGTGGTTAGTTTACGCTTGAGTTGCTTAATTTGGGTAAAGATATTGTCAATCTCAATGCTCCAAGTTTTGACGGTTCTTGATGTTTCGTGTTATGAATAAGTGTTGACTGCTGGAAGAAGAAGTAGATTGGTGGAAAGAACTTAATTAGTAATCAATCGCGAAGTCCTGGGTAGAGTGTTAAGAAACATTCGAGTTTGAAAAGTCTTGAACAGGTGGTTTTTTCCCTTTAGTGTAGATGATAATGGATCATGATCCGACCTCCTCAATAGGAAGACCTTGACATGTCATTTGTGGAACAAGAGGCCCATTCATACTTCTCATGCACGATCGCCTTCAAATATATGATACCACGCCTAACGCTGACGAAGAATTTGCATCCTAGTATGGGAGAATTCGTTGCTTCTATTTTATCTTTTTCTGAACCCCACACTTATGCCCAAGCTGTCAAAGGTCTGAGATGGGTTTCGGCCATGGACAAAGATTTAGAGGCTTTAAATGCTAATGGGACTTGGGAGTTCATGCCACTTCCTTTGGGGAAAAAAACCATCTCCTGCAAATGGGTATATAAAGTCGCTAAATCCGATGGTTCATCGGAGCGCTGGCGTTCGCTGGTGGCTATGGGCTTCACAGGCTACGATATCGACCATCGAGACCTTTTCCGGTGGGCGATGTTCACGCTCGTATAATCGGCAGCGGGGTCGTGATATAACAATTTGAGTTTGTTTCAGTTGGATGTAAATAACGCTTTTCTTAACGGCAATTTAAAAGAAGAGGTATATATGCATCCACCACAAGATATACAAGCTCCTCCTAATTCTGTTTGTCGATTACGCAAGTCTCTTTATGGGTCAAGGTGTCGGTGCAATGGCTCAGCGGTTAAGGCATAGAAATTACTTGTTAGCCGCATAGAAATTGGCTGTTTCGGTTGCTAGATCACTTACTAACTCCGTTTTGACAGATAGTAGCAATAATTGAAATTGGTGAGTATATCTTTCTAAAAGATATTGTTACCATATACGAAGCGAGATTCAGATATGATTTTATCAATTAAAGGAATTCATTTTGCAGAATCAAGCCACAAGATATACACGCCTAAATAAAGAAGCGAAAAGGACCGACGCGTTTATTATATTTACTAGTTGGAAGTTTTGTTTATGGTAATGTTTACCATAAACTTGGTTGTGCCTACACTATATAAAGGCTTCTAACGCAGACGAAGAGGCGAATAAAGAGAGATTTCATCGCGGTATCGTGGAAGCAAACCGCTGAAATAAGGTATTTTCGCGTTTACAGGGATCGAGACCTCTACGGGGGTCTCGATGCACAAATGGAGCCGTGGTTCAGCGGAGCTCATCGAGACTTTCGAGGCTATCGAGACCGCCATCGGCACTGCATATCTCCGATGAGGTCTCACGAAAGGCGGCTCCAAGAAAGATAAAGTGAGTTTAGTCATAACTTTATAATCCTAAAATTCCATTTTTTCTCCTCGCCTTCCAATTGTTCCAAATTCAATAGAGTCGTTTCTACTGACAAGATTATCAGATATCATTTTAAGATAAATCTGTATCATTATCGAGAATACGATTATAAAGTATTACCAATCGGGAGAAGTTTGGGTTTGATAGACTTTTGTAACAATCGTTGTGAGTTCTAGTTGATTTCCTCAAGTGAAGAAGAATGACGTGACTCGGTGAACCCGTGATAAAGATCTTTGCGGTTATTTATTACTTCGTATTTCATAATTATTGTCCGTTCGTATTACTTTAGATATTAGGACTCGTAGGCTCAAAGTGCCGATATATCCTGCTTAGTTATATTCTGTTCATCCGCCACCACAAACAAGCTTGCATTTTATTTTATTACAGAAAATGTAACGATTTGAAAGGTTCTATAAACCTTTAGACAGACACCATTATTAACACTCTCGGCTACAACAAATTAGTTTATGTTTCGATAAATCACATAGCTTGACACGCATTGGGGATAGAGTGCATGCCGGGGCTGATGCGGTACCGCAGCTCGAGGAGTGGGGGAGTTCGGACTTATACATCCATCGAGTAGATTAGTATGCAAAAGAACGCGTATTCATATGTCGTCAGTTTGTAATCTTTAATATAAATGGTCTTCACCTGCATGCTGGCTTCGCATAGGTGTTTATCGCAACTCTAATTTGATTAATTGTGATCATATGCTTTATTTTCGAAAGATTTTACTTTCCAAAATCGTGAATAGCCTCGAATTATTGACACAAGTATAACAACTAGTCATGTTTAGTAGATTATATTTCATTCCTTATATTTGAAGGAGAGTTTAGGTGGTATTGTGATTGCAGCTGTGTATGTGGATTAGATTAAAGTCTCAAGAGTTTATTACTCAATTAAAGTCTCAACTTGATAGCCAGTTTGGGATTACAGATTTGGGGTTGCTCAGCTATTTCCTTAGTTTCGAAATTAGTTATTTGTCTAAGGGAATTACTATGATACACCGGAAATTCACCAAGGAATTGTTAGAGGCTAGTGGTATCATACAGTCTGCTGATATTACAAAATCTGCTGTGACTCCCCTACCTTTGCATTCCAAGTTTACACCAAATGAGGGTACTTTGTTATCTAATCCAGAATTCTATCGTAGTATGGTAGGAAAGCTGAACTTCCTTACCAATACGAGACCTGATTTGTCATACTCTGTGGAGATTTTAAGTCCATTTATGCAACACCCTCGGCAACCACATTTAGAGGCCTTGATGTATCTTCTTCGGTATGTGCATCACACGGCAGGTCAAGGGCTGATTTTGCAGGAGATTCCAAGTTAGCATTGCAGGCTTATTCGGATTCTGACTGGGCTGCCTGTCCCTCTACATCCGTGACTAGCTATTTAATCACCCTTGGTGGCTCCTCTATCTCCTGGAAAAGTACAAAGAAATCCACTGTTTCACGAAGTTCAGCTGAGGCTGAATACCGTGCTATGGCTCAGGCTTCTGCAGAGGTAACATGGTTGGTTCGCTTATTATAGGAGTTGGGTGTCTCTGATTTGGCTCCAGTTAACTTATTTTCCGATAACAATTCTCCTCTTCACATTGCAAAAAAACCCTGTTTTCCACGAACGGATGAAGCACATTGAAATCGATTGTCACTTTACTCGTGACAAAGTGTTGGAGGGACTGCTAACTCTTGCTCACCTTCCCACTTCAGAGCCGTTGGCTGACGTCTTGACTAAGATCTTGCCATCTCCGCAACACAACTATATTCTTTCCAAGCTTGGTTTACATCAGCTCCCAGTGAGTTGGAGGATTATGGTTGATACTAATAGGAGTTAGTTATATGATGATGTACCATTCTGTTACCGAATGTCTCTAAATGGATTAGTGGCTAGGTGCATTGTATCAGGATTCCTATATATAAGAATGTACCACACAATCAACATAATGAGAATAATAGATATCATCTTTTCTCTCTGAAATGTCTTCTTCTTCATTTAGTTTCTCTGTATTTCCTCTGTATCTTTAAGCTCACAATTCATCTACAATGGAAAATAACACATCATGCTAACCACAACAACGAAGCAACCAAGAAATCGGACTGAGATGCTACATTAAATGACAGTAGTTTGTATAGAGAAGGTGTGGCTACAATTACAGTTCATTCTCAGGTTCAGTCGTACTCATATAGCTAGCGTCGCTACCTTTAATGTAAGGCTAATGATATAGCTTGTAGGTTTTACAAAACATAAATAACCAATTAGCAACAGGCACATAGAATGAACTAAGTTTGTATGACATGTACCCTGTCTCAGTTGGTTATTTTTTCTCAGGGTATTCAAGGGATCTGTTCTCTTGATTGTACGGCAATGTTTGATTTCGAAAACTGATTTTGTAAGCAAGAGTTTAAAAATTTCAAAAATAAATACTCGTAGTATTTTTTAGATAAGTAATGTGGACAGTATAATTAAAATCTGATAATCTGGAGAAAAAAAGAATACTTATCTTATTATTAAGAGCTAAATTTCACTTTAATTCGAACCAATCATATTATTTTAAATATGATTCAACTATTCAAACTTTCAACAATACATGGGACGTATTTTGGCATCCGAACTTCAAAATAACACCTATAATTTTCGAATCCAAAATCAATTTTTAAAAAGACAATTTAGGCAAACAACATTCAAATAATACACCCACCCCTCTAACTAACCCAATCACACATAATTATTAACTCACCCGCTCAATTTTAATTAATTAAATAAAAATAAAATACATCCGCTGGGGTTCTTAAAAGAACAAGAACACAACACAAATCATACAATGAAGCCAGATGACAAGAATTTTGACCAAGAATTCTATCAAGATTGTGAACATAACAGAGGATTCGACATATCTGTTTGGGGATAATCGTTAAGCAGATGGTGATCCTATTCCTAAGAGTGATTGTGAATAAAGCCAGATCTATAACAAGGTAAATCTGTATCAAACACTCATCCCAAATTGATAGGTTAGATTACTAGGAGTTATTTATTGTTTTGAGTTGATTGATCAGATTGATCTCGTTTTAATAAACTATTCTAAGAGGGAAGATGATTCCTAACCTCAAACATAAACCATTGAGATCTCAGACGCTTTCAATCATTTAATTCAATCAATTGCACATCATACATCAGTTATATTCAAATCTTAATTAGTGGCCTAGACATCAAATCGTGGATTTTCGACAAGTTCGAATAATCAAATCGCTAATTGGTGAATCGCTCTATGACCTTAAAAATAACAATTGCATCGAGCTCGTGGCCTAACAACATCACGGGAGGCTCGGACAAGCTAAATTCACGGTCATGCCGACGTCATCAACTATCACATCCGAAAACCAGACGCTTGATGTTATACAAGCAAGAGACTCAGACCTATCAAGAAGTCAGAATTCACCACCTAATACAGACGTGTATGAACGAGGAATTTGGATAAGATGCCTTAAAGTTATATAAGAGATTATATATTATAGGCAGCGATCCATCATGTTGATAGGTGTTACTACCGCTTATGGACGCTGGAGGAAGTCAGTGCTCAGATGAGAGAGGCTGTTGGCTCACAAGGTAGGCTTCATTAGGCAATTAGGCAACTGAGATACCGGACGAGAGCCTCAATCGAGCATCTAAACTGGGCAGAGAACACACATTATTTACACAACTAAGCTCCACGGAATTGACTTCTTAAAGGATGAAAGTGTGCATTGTGATTCTGAAGTTCACTGCCTGATTCATGGAAACTCTTCGTGTCCCTTTAGTTCTTTTCCGCACTTACCAATTTTGTCTAAGAAGAAGTTTGTAATTCCATCAGCTTAATGAAGAACTAAGAAGAGATAGTGTAAAATCAGTAACATTGTCAAACAACAATGAAACTCTTATGTATTTAAGGAAAGAAGTTTAGCAAGAAGACAAACAATTTAAACCTAAAGCTACAAGGCCAAGCCAACAAGAAGAAGACATTACGCATTACCGCAATGCTAGTGATTAATCGGAAATCGAGCAAGCTACTCATTCAAGAAAGATCGTCAAGGAAAGGTCAAGAAAGTCGAAACAATGTCGCAATTGTAGATCTGAAAGGATCCTAATAGAAGTCGAGGAGCGGATGTATGCTATGTCGCCGGAGAAGAAGATTGATTGCAGACTCAGAGCCTCTTCATGTGACTCCAAATAAGGACTCTTTCACACTTATGAAGAAGGGCAATTTTGGAATTGCAAAGATGGGAAACATCGCACCCTCAACCATCAAGGCAATTGGAAGCGTGTTTGTGAAACCGCAAATGGAAAGTTGATTGAATCAAGGATGCCGACATACCTCGACTTCGTGATTTAGCCTTCTATTCAAAGTTTTGATGACGGCGATATCATAACATCTTTGGTAACGGACAATGGAGATTACGTATGATCAATAAATGGTCAAGGAATCAAGGACGTACACCAGACAAAGCTAAACTCAAAGTACAAAAGTGTGAAATTAATGCGCAGGTTAATGTGAGACGTTTGGCACAACAAAGTTAAAGCCATATTGAAAGCAAAGGACTTGGTATTCTCTACAAACAAGTCACCAATTGCCTTCAATGACCAAATCAAGGATCAGACTCACCGCTTGATGGGGAAAGCAACACAGATCAAATTCAATAAAGCTCACAAAGGAAGGCTGCACTTAGAGCTTATGTACTGATACAAAGGGCTCTACGAAAGTGAAGACAATGGAGGTAACTCTATTTTGTCACTTATATCGATGATCACTTAGGGAAGGTTTGATCTTTGCATTAAAAACAAAAGATCAAGTGATTTAAACTTTTAAGTACCTTCATCAATTAGTTGAAAGAGAAACTGAAAAGTACTTAAATGCATTGCAGATACAACGCGTGTGAGTACATCGAGAATTTGAGGATACCGTAAGTCTAAAGGAATTAGACATGAAATCACCTTTAAAACACCTCAAGACAATGGTGTGGCTGAGAGAATGAATGTGACAATTATAGAGAAGATTGTATGTGTACGTTATCACATGCTAGTCTTCCAAGACTCTTCCGGGGCGTAAGATTAAAAGCAGTTAGTCAGATTATAAACTCATTACCTAGTAACACTAAATGGAAGCACACCCGAGAAGACATATCTGAAAGGATGTATCCTAAGTAAACATTTAAGAACACGGTCGCATAAGATGCAATAATGCTCCTAAAAGACGGCAGAACAAAGCTTGATTTCAAGTCTAAGGTGGTCTCTAGTTTTGAGATGAAAAGTTTGGCTATAAGTTGTATGATCTAGCCGACAAAAAGATCATTAGAAGTAGAGATGTAATGTTCCAAGAAGATCAAACCGTGAAGGGACTGCACAAACTTGAAAAGCCTAGGGCAAGCTATGCATGATTCTGTTTGATCGCGACGATTAAGAAATTGATCATGTATCTCGTGAAATCCATTACCCGAGCCTATGATCAATACGAAGACAATGATCCACACTTACCGACATTGATCAACCCGAAGAAATGGAGAGATCAACAATCACCAACCGCCGCAGAAGTGGTACAAACACAGATTGGAAGATCAAACACCTGGGGTGAAGTTGTGAGATCTTCCAGAGCGGTAATCAAGTTCCTCCAAGTATTCTCCCAATGAATATGTCTTTACTTTAGATGGGGGAGAACCACTTACTATCAAGAAGCTATTGATAGTAATTAAAAAGGAAAAATGGATGGCATTTGGTGGAAGAAGTTAGACAATCCTCTAACAAGAACCATACATTTATACCGCGAAGAACAAAAGATAACTTCAAAGTACTCAAAATGTATGGATCTATAAGTCAAGATTGATCCAAGTACAAAAGTACCTGGGGATACAAAGCTAGATCGTTGTGAAGTATTTTACACAAAGACAAGTGAATAGACTTGAGGAGATATTTTCCAGTAGTCAAGATGACTTCAATCAAATTAGTAATTTGATCGTCAGATAATGATTTAAATTGAATGTGATGGATGCAGACAAATTTTCCTCTATGGTGATCTTCAAGAGGACATATATATGCAACAACCCGAGGGTTTTGAAGTGAAAGGCAAGGAAACACTTGTTTGTAACCCGTAAAGCTTCAGATGGACTCAAACAAGCACCTAGGCAAAATGTACATCAAGCTTGAGTCTTTTATGGAAGCAAATGGATTCAAGAAAACTCTTGTTGATCACCGTGTGTTCACTAAAGACTCTACTAATGATAACATTCATCATCCTACTTCTATATGTGATGACATGCTTATCAAGGTGAAAGATCACCAAAGATCATAGCCTGAAAGAAGGAACCCAACAAAGCTTGGCATTTAAGACTTAGGTTCGCAAATCATATACTCTGAGTCAGATCATCAGTGATGTACAAGGGAAAATCTGGTCTCAAGAAAAGTACATCTACAAGGTACTTTAAGAGGTTCACATGGACAATGCAAAGTCAAGAAGTCGGGTTCAATTGAACACACCCGAGATGAGTTCTAAAAAGAGTCCGAAGACCGAAGCACGACATCAAGTACACGGAGAAGGTTCCATACACCTCGTTAGTGAGGGAGTTGACATGCAACGGTCCGCACTACATCGATTTGCAAATATTAGCTAGCGGTATTCTCTGCTAATCCGTGCGAACATCGAATGCTGGGTGAAATGGATCTTAAGATACTCAAGGGAATCATACCTCGAGTATTTGTTTTGGAACCAAATGAGCCTACACTAATAGCCTACCGACTGCACTCTAGCAGGTGTGATGTCGATTCACTTAGATCAACATCAGCCATTTGAGACGGTGTTTACTGAGGAGCAATTTCCCCGCAAGCAAGCGTAAGTGCATTGCTATGTCTACCACTCAGCAATACATTGCTATTTAACGTGGAAAAGAGTCAAGCTATGGTCAAGAACCTATTCAAGGAATCAGAATCAAGCAAGACAAGTTCACCATCTGCGCGACTCTCTCAGCGCGATATACTTGAGTAAAAATTCTACTCTACACTCAAGGTCCAACATTAAGATCAAGTACTACTGGATCAGGGAGATATTGGAGTCAAAGCAATTACTATACGACAAAATACACACCCTCCAGAATTGCCCTGATATGCTCACGGCGCGCCAACAAGGCAAAGATACTTAATATCGCGACAGCGCCTCTATTCCTCGCCTTGACCACGTACAACAACATTAAAGCAATCTTAATGTACTTTTCTTCATATGCTACATGAGAATCACGCTTGGTGAACGGGGTTAACACAACACAAATCATACGGCCAGATGATCAAGAATTTGGACTAAGAATTCTATCAAGCACTGTGAAACATAGTTTCCAGTAGGATTTGGACATATTTTGTTAGATGTAATTGTTACAAGACAGATCCTATTCCTAGTAGGATTAACAAGTTCAGATCTATAACAGTATTTCCAAATCTGTGATCAAACACTCATCCAAAATTGATAGTTAAATTACTGTAGCTACTATCGTTTTGAGTTGATTGATTGTATCGATTCAAGCTTAATAAACTATTCTAAGAGTGGAAGCGCATTCTCGAACCTCAAACATAAACCATCGATCTCAGACGCTTCAATCTGTCGAATTAATCAATTGAGGCCTACCATACCGCTATATTTGAAATCGGGGAATTGCGCGCTCTGGGACATCAAATCGGATTTTCGATGTTTCAATAATCAAATCACATGTGAATTGTTTCTGTGCATCTTAAAAATAACAACATCATCTTTCAACCTACACTCCCACCCCAACCCCAACCCTAACCCCCATCATCTTCAATCATTAAGATAATTTGGACGAGAAGTGTGCTTCAAGGATCGATAAATCGAATATCGAAGGTGTTGGGATGAATTTGCCACACATTCAGAGCTGCATACTCCTTCTAAGCATTCCTTCAATTGCTTACTATCCGTGCAAAGCACGGAATAAGCATCTCAGGATCAATAATGGAGATGGATTTTGCTATAATGAAAAGTACCAAGAGTAGCACTAGTGCACGACATTAATAAAGAACAATACACACATCTCATATCCTCCAAAAGAAGTACTATTAGAGCGGCGAAATATTTGGATATCAAGCCATTAAATCAGCTTTTAAAAATTAATTTTGCTTCGAAGATAAAAGGCCACGATTAAAAGTCAATATAAAAATACGTATACTGAATAGCCTGCCTATTCAAATAATTGATTACATAGCTATGAAATTTAACCTTATTACTAAAACAATCCAAAGCATTATTACTTCATTTCATGAGTCATCACTAGTTGTAGACATTGAAAGATAAAAATTGACATTTTAAAGGTACAAAAAAGAATTTGGAGAAAGTGGTGCATGATATGCGTTCAAGTATGAATATGAATGATACACTAAGTGGATGCTTTATTGATTTCGATTGTTTTAGGAAGAATTTACAATCAAAGGTTGGTGATTTAATTGTTAGAAGAGACAAGTTGCTTTGTTGCTTTAAATTTTGGGACCTAAGTGTTTGTAAAAAATGAGTTTGTTCATTTGAAGATCTTTAAGATTCTGACAACTAAAGATAGATAACTTATGAGGAAAGGAATGATCAAAGTTAAAGACCATTATTGCATCTTTTGCAAAGCAAGAAAGTGAAACTTTCACCTATTTATATATCACTTTAATTTCGATGGCAGGTTATTATGATTAATTTGTTCTTGAAAATTCAGTACCCTGAACTCTTTTATTGAATGGTTTGAATCTGTCACAAAATAAAGCTTAAAGGCCAAGTATATCACATGATCACTAAGATCTAGATCAAAATTTTGTTCCATATATAAATCCAGTTCATTTTCCTTTTCATAATGTAAGACTTTTTTGGTAGACCAATGCATCATCTCATATGCCTTCTGTTTTCCATGTCTCCATCTGACAAAAAATTACAATGGTGGTGTTACAACATTAGCAACTAAATACTACTACTAGTAGTAAGTTGAGCAACGATACTCTCTACTTTCCCTTGGACGATAACATTTTATGCTCATCGATGGAAAACTCGTAGAGATCTACAGGGAGATAGAACCAATATATCGAATTCGCATGGAGCTCTGGGAGATCTTCAATAACACTTGCTAGCACCACTTCAAGAATATAAGGATGAGTTAGTCATTCGTTTTGTCCATCCAGTCTGGTCTGCCTAATGTGAACTCCAAGCTGGGGTTCTTCTGATTTAGCTGATTATTAGTCCCTCCAAAATTCTTCATTAGAGATGTGCCACATTCCTGCATAATTATGATCTCACATTTTAGTAGTCTTGTCAATCGATCATAGTAATTGTAAACTTTTTATTAATGATGCATTTATAAAAAGTGTGAAACCGAAATGATGCATTTCTACATCCTATTCGATGAGCACTATTTTTCCAATTGAGTTATGGCAAGAAATTAAATACGTAGTCCATCCATTTTTATAAGGGAGTTCTTTTTTTTTTCTTTCTCATTTTGGGAAATTTCAAATTATAGTGCACTTCTGATCAAATGTAAGAAAATGGTATGAAGGTAAAATAAAAAATAGTGTGACTTATTAAATTTAAATTTATTTTAAACTTTGTATAATATTGAATAGCATTAAAAATGAGGGATGAAGGGAGTACATATAGGACTAATATCTACCTCAGGATTGTGAGAAGATCCTTGCAGTGATCTAAGCCCATTCACGTCGTTTGAGTTGGTTTGTAGCCAATTATCTCTACAGCTAAAGGTTGACAGAAAAAAATTGACGAAATCAGTTTCATTCTCATAGAACAAACTTATTATAATAAAATAATACTATACTCTTTCTTCAAAGTTATATATCAAAAACGTCAACTAACACTGATCTATTATTGTAGCATATCATTAGGTAAAGGTGTTAAAAGGAAAAATTAAAACAAATAGGTGATTTATATATATATATCCAATCCTCACAAATGGATAAGCAGTATGCAAGAGATACTAATAACATTATATTTTTCTTGCTTCTGTCTATTCCCAGTTAGGGTACAGTCAAACTATATTTCTGAAAATGTATAATCATATAATGTATAAACGGTTTGTTTGACATTCTAATACTATGTAACACGTACTCGTCTTTCTTAACATGTATACTACCTACTTAAGTTATGTAGGTTTACACTTCACGATTTTCACAATTTCAACTAATTAAATAGAGCAAAGATATATGTCTACTTTATAATCATCTTCTGTATATGCCTCAATTCATGAGGTTTAGTGTTTACTTTGGCTAAGATACCAAGACTGATCAAATACATTAATTATCCTCAAAGTATATAAGTAAATATATTTAACAAATCTTTTCATATTAAATTTTATATATTAAATTTTATATATCAAATTTCATATGTAAATTTTCTATCAAATATTTTGTTTTATTGACATCTTAATATGTATTAGAAAAATCATGCATAATTCCAATACAACTTGGAAGTTTACATTATATACAAACACTTGAAGTTTAATTCTAATTAGTAACGCAAGTACGCCAGTATGAAAGACTTTAAACGACATACGTACCACACCTCCATAGTAAAAAAAAGAGTACACGACGTGCGTAAGACAGAAGGTTCTTAAACCCAAATTTAACATTCAAGAAAGTCTTAAGGTCTTATATAAAGGATACTAAAAACTATAAATATTTAAAATTAAATGAAAAACTGAAATACTCCGTACAATATTTTGGGAAACACCCTCCATATCATGTTCGACGAATTCAAAATGGTCAAAACCATGACCAAGATTTGATCAATCTTCTAAAGAAAGAAAGAAACAATGACTAATCTCAAAGAAAAAGTAACTTTAGATGTATTATCTGTGAGGAAAATTGTGTCCTTTTGTAGTTTTGTGTATTCCTGTAGACAATGTACTGACACGGCTCAAGAATTGTCATTCTTCTCCCAGAGAAAACTTTGAAATCATCCCATTATTATATTAATTGACTCATCAAAGTATAATTTGCTAGCTATGCATGATATGGTAAAATAATAGAATAAGACAAATACAATAAGACATCTCGCAAATGCAGCCAACCATAAATAGAAGCTACTAGTCATATAATAATAATCAAGTCCCAAAAACAATTTGCCCAAAAAAAAGTTACCTGCACACACCATCCAAATTATAATAAATTAAAAACCATTTCTTTGACATAAGAAGAGCTCTCGAGTCAAGATTGTAGGTATTTTTGGTCCTATGTCCAATCCCCTCGTGAAGAGAATAAGAAAAGATAGTTTAAATATTGTATACAATAAAAAATTGTACTATTAGCCTGACAGAATGAAGAAAAAGTTTCAAAATTAAAAGGCAAAACAGATCCAATTATCACTTGTTGATTATTTTAAATCTTATTTAGTGCTTTAATTTATTCTCATATCTTTTCCTAATTAACTTCCAAATCAAAGCTAGATGCTACCAAATCTTTCAGGTGAAATTCCTTCGAAAAAAAGAAAGCAAAGGAATTAAAAAATGTAAAGAAAAAAAGGCAAAACAAATAGAAGAAAAGCAAAAGCTGCCTCAAGGACCCTTTTATTCTTCAAAAATGGTGGACGTGGGGTTGCATATTTTTCTAAATTTCATGTACCATGCAATTATTCAAAAAGAGAATGGAGAAGCAAAGTGATTTATCACTTTTAGGTATCATCATTACTACAAAAGCTGTCCGTGCACATTAGAGCAAGGAATTTTCCACTAAAACAGTTGCTCCACTTCGAATAACTTGAATGGATAATTCCATGTTTTCTTATTAGTTACTATATCTTATACATTCAATAGTTGACTTTTAAAAGGCAATGTAGTTTTATTTTACATTATACGGAGTAATTTTTTGGTTTATGGAATTTTTGTACTTGTAATTTGTTAGTATACTATGCCAACTTAATTAACATTGTACTTAGTAAGATCAACTAAACAACCAAACTATTGAAAAAATGAAAGATCATTGAAACTTGTATACAAAGTGAATTAATTTTGAGATAGAGATATACCTTGAGGGGTTGCTCCATAATGTAGTTCCAGAAGAAGGATAATTAGACTCTTGTTGCAAAGATCCATCAGAAGGCCCTCTTTGATCCACAACCCGCCGGACACTACTGGTTGCTCGGTCACCACCACTACCAAGTGAGGAGAGGTCTTCATCACCAGACCCATCTGATTGACCTTCAAAATTAAACAAATTATATTATAATTGGGAGGTTTAACTTAGCATCCATTAACATAATAATTTACCTATTCCAACTAATTGGGGAAGTTTAACTTAACAATTAAAACGATGACTTTAAATTAGAGTTAATCACGATTCTATTCCGATAAGAGACGAATTTGTACTTTTTTCGTCTCATAATTACATCGGCTGGCAGACACCCTGTGTGCCACACATGTCAGACTACGATTCCTTTAAACAGTAACGCCGCAAAGATGGCCCTAAAGAATATGACGAACGCGCGAACATTTGTCACTTTCGTAACCATACTACAACACTTGTGTACCTTTGAAGACTAATCTAATAACAACGTAACTATCTCGAGACCCCAAGATAACTTCATTCCCAATTATCTAAGTATTAAAATCAGAATTACCTTTAAATTAATCAAAGCTTAAATAATATTTCGTTATTAGCGATAACATGGTAACATATGTTGTTCAGCTATTATCTAACTTACTAATTTTTTATAAATAAAAATTAAAACAACACTATTGATTCAAAAGTAAATTCAATATTTCAAGACAAAAAACTCTCAATTAAATTGAAATTGAAATTGAGGAAGTATCTTACATCTCATTGACTAACTACATTAACCTAACAAAGGAACATTATTCAATGTAGAAAGTTACAAGGAAAAAACCCCCAAAATTTGCAATTGAACTAAATTAAATTTGAGAAATAAAAGAAGATTATGAGTTACTTTAGAATAAAATAGTACTTTTATTGTAATAATAAAGCTTGTAATAAAGAGAAAAGAAAAAGACCATTTAGTAGTACCTGATGAAGCTGCAGGTTTGTCAGTAGTTTTAACAGTTCTATACATCTGCATTGGGAATCATTTCTTCACATATTAAGACAATTGACCAGAATAATAGAAATAAAACACACACAAATATGACAAATAAATTGAAACAATTCAGAAAAAATAATAATTCTCTCTCACAAGTCAAGTATAGCTAGATCAGTGTACTACAGTTAGGTTCTGGAGTTTGAAGGTTCTGTTTGTCTTAAGAAGGTTTGTTTGAATCATTAATGACGAGGCTGATGATTGATTGATAAGGTTGGTCTATCTAGTAATAATAAACTAATGATGACCCCTATTATTAAGAAATCATTACATACTTTTTCTACTTCATCTCTTTACCTTTCTCTCTCTCTTTTTTTTTCTCTCTCAGAAATATCAGAGAGATTTCTCTATTCATTCATTTACTGCACTTTCGACTACTGTGCAGTTTTTGGGAGAGATTGACGGAGAGACCAACCCCCTTTAGCCTCGCATTTTAACCAGAGAGAGAGAGAGATAAAATGGAAATAATTATTGTAGAGGGATTATTTTGACCTGTAAATGGCTCTTGACATGGGCTAAAGTGAGATCTTTGACATCCATGAGTTCAAGGACTGATTTTGGAGTTGCCCCTGATTAAATTTCAAGAACCCCATTAATAATATTGAATCCATTTTTGTGAAAAAGATAAAAAGATTGACCTTTTGTGTAAAACATAAAAATGAGTTCAAGAACTGATTTTGGAGTTGCCCACAATTAAATTTTAAGAAACTCGCTCATTAAAAAAATTTGAATATATTTTTGTAAAAAAACATTAAAAGATTGAACCTTTTGTGAAAAACATAACAAAGATTGAATCCTTTTGAGTCAACAGTCAAACATTGAGAAAGGAATGATAGTAAATAATAAATGTGTTGAAACAATGTTTAGTACTTTCATGGCCTCCAAGAAGTTCAACAGCATGAACAAAGCGAGCATGAAGGGTGCTAGTCCATCTCATCCTAGGTGCTCTCATGCTTCTTTTTTGTGGATGCTTTGGAAGAAATCTTGATCTCATCATCATTGAATGGTGATGAGATGCTGCTTCTGATGGACCTATCCCATACTGATGATGCAGTTGATGATGATAAGATGAAGATAACCCATTATTGAACCTTGCAGCTGCATTAGGTTGTAGCCTATTAGGCCCTCCTGAGTTCAAGAGTGCCATATGATGATGATGATCTAAACCACCACTAGATAAGTATGCCGAAGGCAGTCCATGAGGAGATGTTGAACAATTAGAAGGTTGTGATAATAGAGGAGATGATGAGGATGGCCATGATGGGTAAGAAGGGATTGAGTTGTAAAAACACATCTTTGGATCTTTTTGAGGATTGTTATTATTATGGTCTAATGGTAAGAAAGGAAATGAACGGTTGTGATACACTGGGATACCCTTTATAGGTCTTGAACCATCCGATACATCCAACATTGAAACCCCTTGATTGATATGGTTCATCATAAGTCCACCATTTTGTTGTGGTTGTTGCTGGTGGTAGAGATACATATTTTGGCCGTTACCGTGGCGGTGGTAGAGGTTTTGTGGTGTTGGTAGTGGCATCTCATGATGAGCTCTTCCATTATTGAAACTTCTTCCACCACTTCTTTGGGTTGTTTCAAAGGCTAGACTACTTGTAACATTTGCCAACGACGCCGCCGGATGAGCTAAGGAGAGCTCAGTGTTAGCCTTGCTTGCTCCACAACGGCTTGAAAGATCGAAGGTTGAAGCATTAGGAGGACTAATATGGAGAGAAAGATCAGGGATTTGCTTTGAAGAAGAATTAGACTCAACAAACATTCCTTCTAAGGGCATTATTCTTGCAAAAAGTAAATGATGGTAGCAACTATCTATGCCTAACCAACAATCAAGAATATGAACCCTTCAAAGAGAAATCAATAATCCGAAAACAAAGTTTTTGAGAGAAATCAATAAACGCATGAAAGGAAGGAAGCAAAGTCGAACAAAAGCTTAAAAACTTAGATGGGCTAGGGGATTTATGAAAGAGATAAAGGGATATTAATAAATCACTTTGGAAATTGCAATAATTTAAACGGATATTAATAACTCACTAGGGAAGACCTTAAAGGAAGTAGAGAGAGTTAGAGGGGTGAAGTTAAGAAGCAATTTAATGAAAAGAAAGTTAGAAGTGGAAGTTCTTTTATGTATCTTTTTATGAGTGTTGTTGAAGATATACTAGTATGAGTATATGTAGTGTCGGAATGAGAATTTCTATATATGGGAGGCGAATTATTTAATATCATATTTACAAGATAAAATATAAAAATTTAAGGGGATGAACAACATAATTTGTAAAAAATTAATTATAATGTTTTAAAAAATGCATAATAAAATTAATTTTTTTGAAAAATTAGGAGAACGACTGTTCCTCCATGCTTCCTCTTAGTTCCTCCAGTGAATCTATGAGAGGACTAGAAATGGTGGGCTTTATTGAAGCAAATTAAACGGAGTGAGTATAAATTAAAGAAAGGTAATTTAAAGGGGAAGGAATTTCCAGAAAGGCATGGAAAGTTGGAAGTTCGAGTCTGGTTTTCATCGAGAGAAGGTATATCTTGGAAAATGACACTAGCCTGAATAACACAAGGTCTCAATCTCTCTAGTCAAAACAATGCAAAACAGCAATAACATACAGTGGAAAAGAGAACACCCAAAACCACTTATTACTTGCTTGTAATTATGAGCAATAAAAAATAAAATAAAATGTGGGGTGTTCTTGTATTTCTTTCTCATTGATAGAGGGTGAAAAAGATTACATTGTCACCTTTTAACTTTCCTTCATTCCCCGTAGAGGCCGGGTTAAAAATTTGTTGACAAAGAAAAGACTATACATTGAT
Source organism: Lithospermum erythrorhizon (assembly GCA_019722365.1). Taxonomy (NCBI): domain Eukaryota; kingdom Viridiplantae; phylum Streptophyta; class Magnoliopsida; order Boraginales; family Boraginaceae; genus Lithospermum; species Lithospermum erythrorhizon. The sequence goes on along the minus strand of JADFUC010001736.1, from coordinate 301,176 downwards.
TCCCCCAATCCTTTTATCTCCTGTAGTTCACATTATTTGGGCAATACACTCACACGCATGTATTGCACATTTTATTAATAATTCTCTGAACAAAATCCATTATAAGGAAGATACCATCTTCATGCTTAATAAATTGAATTGACATGTCATGGTAGTTGGAACTGTAATGTAACTATTGGCAATAAAAACAAGACATGCAATCCCTTTACTTCCCTTGTTTGGAGGTGAAATATTTCCTCTTATATTGTGTTTTCTTTTTGTTTTCTAGATAAGCCAATGGAAGGGTAAAAAATGTGTGGTAAATATCTCAAAAAGATTGTTTTATTTCAATTTTTGAATAAATTTGAAAATTTCATCATGAATTCTCATTAAATGATAAAATAATATAAATTACATGCGATTCGCTGTATTTGTTTCAATATATATTTCGGAATATCAATTTTTCATAATTTTTATAAGTGTAGAATTAATTTATATTTAATGCTTTTAAACAGAAGCCACGATCTTGAAAATCAAACAAATAATTTTTTGGATGGTAGAATATTTTAAAATAAAACTACGTCATTTTGAGAGTTCAAGGGTTCATATGATGAAATAATAGCAACTTTATAGCCTAAGAGTTCCACTCTTTCGTTTGTGTTAGCATTTAACAACTTTATCCATTTAGTGACCAATTCGCAATCATGTAGGCAATATCAAAAACTAATCTGATTTGCAACATTTGATCTATCGGGTAATAAATATTGGGAATATTACATCGTTATTGGCAACTTCATAAATTGATAGAATTCGGATCTTACTTAGGACATAACGACATGATCTTAACCTGCACTATGATAATCAGAGTATCATCAATTAGACTAATTAAGCAAGATCCATCGCACTGACAATCTAATAATTCAAAACATGACAATAATAGAAAGAATAAATTACGAAATAAACAACACAAGAATTTTACCCCTGCTCACCCTCAACGCGAGAGCTAATCCAAATTTCATTTGTATCCACTAATAATCAATTAAGAATTGTTACAAGACTTCAAGAAACCATATTCTACCATCTAGCAATTTCGATGCTAGTCATTAATCAAATCTCTAGAAATAAGATTACCCATGGGACCCGCCTGTGTCGGCGTCCTCGAAGTAGAGTCATTAAAACTGAACACCAGAGTCACCAAACCACGGGACTACTCAGCTTTGGGGTAAACACAATTGCTTCATCCAAAAATGATCATAATTAAGTTTTCCAAATCAAACCGCTTAAAATTTATAATCCATCACCGATATCGAAACGACTAACCCATAAATATACACAACATAAAATAAAGAATGGCAAGGCTACAAAAGAGGCATCAGATTGTAATACAAAATGACAATCACAAGGCTAAAGTTTCAAAAGGAAACTACAACAATCAAACAATTGACAACACATCAAAATTAGACCGCGAGATCCTCCGCCACCCGACGCCACCTAGCCACTCTGAACAAAACTTCAAGCGCACTTGGCTCAACTATCACCAACCCGCAATGAAATGCCCAACGCCGGGGTGCATGCAGAAGTCACGGCTTAAATAAACTTAACACAGTACGAACTTACCATACGGAACGAAATAATCAATAATATAATAGTCAAATATGAATAAAATATTATATCCGTGACTACCTAAAAGGTCATACAACATAATTCCACAGAAATCCTTTATTATAATACACGTAAGATATAATGTAAGGTTTCAAAGAAGCAATAACCTGCAAAGAAATCAATGCACTAACAACGACTAAACTCTAGTCATCAAACTCTTATCTTCATATCCCCACCAAGATACCATCCTCAACGCGCATATACTCAACTGCCTACCCGGTGGAACGGACTAATCAATAATTCCCGCACTTATACCGCAAAAGATAAGGCCAAACTACCAAGAGACTTATACACAAAGTATAAGGCACACCGCACTTATACACAAAGATAAAGTACACTCCACTCATACACTAAGCAAGGCCCGCCTTATACACTAAGTATAATAGACACCGCTTCTTATACACTAAGATAAGACACCGCACTTATACACTAAGTATAAGTGCACACCCAGACTTATACACTAAGTATAAGACCAATATCGCCGCATATCCTGCATAAAGGAGAGTCACCCAACCCTAATCATCCCAACATAGTCAAACTCGACAATTCCAAGTCACCTCAAGTCATACATAACTCTAACCATCACCTCTCAATAACCACCACTCTACTCTCAAACATCCAAGCACACAAATTAAACATCTCACAATCTGTAGTCAAAACACACAATCACACAAGGCCACATAAATCATGTCACTGATGCCAAAGAAATCGAAATATAAGTCAGGAGTTCAAGCTATTACTTACCTCAAGCAATCTTCAACGCCTACGTAATATAATCACATAATCATATAACAATTACATGTGTATGTCATTCTCACGTAATCATAACACAATAACATAATTTATAATGAATGCAGCAACACCTGTGAAGATAAGTATCTCCGCTTAGCTACTGCAAAACCTTCATGAAGACAATCAAGGTAACTCCGCTCTTTCCAATGCATCAACGCTAAATCTTTTAAAGTATAATCTGTATCTACTACTATACCGCATTTTAGAAGATACAACCAACTCTAGGGAACTATCTCAAACAAATAACATGATTTGATAAACTATCGAATTATAATCCCATCGGACACAACCCAATCAATCCCCACTATAATTCCATCCTCGACATTTAATCATTACAAATCAACTTATAAATCATTTGAAGTTAATCACAGGTCCATAATTAACAATCTATACCCGAAATATCAATTATAAATCAACTTGGAATTAACACTTTTCAACCTAACCGCCTTTAATCAATTTTTTAAATCACCAATTTAATATCACAATAACTATAATACAAGGTCCCAACATAACCTCCTACATTTAAAGTCTTAGAAAATATCAACCCAAAACGCCAACCGAAAAACTCAAAGTCAACCTGCATAACATCCTCAAACCCACCTCTAAATCACTTAATTAATCACTTATATACGCCAGTAACCCATAACCAACTAAGATTCATCATAAAATTGAATTATGGAAAGTCAATCAAAAGTCAACTATGTCAAAACCCAAGAAATATCTCTCAAAGACTGAACTTTCTTACCTTTAACTCAAGAGAATGAATGGGGAGAACCTTATATTCTACAAACGATTCGGAAGAAATACAATCGGGTTATAGAAATTAAAGTTAGTGCTCTTGGTGAGGGAAGTAATTATCTCGCCCTGTGAGAGGTTAAGAAGAAGATGATTCAAATGATGAATGCGGAAGATGTTGTCGATAGATATTTAAAACTCGAGTCCGCTCGGTTTCAAGTTAATTCTCCTCTTTATCGCATTTTCTAAATTTCCATTTAACCTCGATTCCAAAGATAAAATATTCCATAAGAAAAACTACTAAATTATAAATGTAATTCGCCAAAATTTACGAAATAATATTATCATCGAATTATTATATTATCCCCTGTCCTCACGAATCGAAAAATTAAATTTTTTTTTCGTAACGTGTTATTACAACTCACTCTGATATTTTCAAAGCATACGAAATCCTACCAAAGTTTCTAATATTTTTCTTCTGTTTCCTCTCTCATTAATCTCAATATTTTAATCCTCACTTTGAGCATGACATTCAGCCACACAATTACTACATGCTAAGAGGTTCTTTATAGGTTTTAATTAATTCACATATTAATATCAATAAGTAGCCAATAGTAATTAATTTGCCTCCAAAAAAGTTTCAATTAGGTAATAAAATTTTACTTTTTCCATTTCCCCAATTATTTTAACCGACTGTACTTTTAATAATTCGATTTCTAATAATTAGTCTTCTCACACCAACTGAGAAGTACTAATATAAAAAATGAGTAATAATAAAAGAATGTGACAATTAATAATGCTTGTGGGAGTGAATTAAAACACGATATCTCTATTTTATATTATCTACAATATATATGTGTCCATACATGATGCAACAATGAAAATGAAACACATAGATCAAGAAGTAAGGTGATGACATGTTATGGGGGACTAACGCTATAGTAATTAAACATGAATTTAATATAATCAGTTAATGGTTTGATGGAAATATGACTTGGATTAAGCTATGCACGTACACTCGTAAAAGGCATCGAAAGTTCGATTAAATTCAAAAAATTTGGTTAAAAAGATCGATTCGAGATTCGGTTCATAAACAATCGAATTAATGAATTAATAAATCTCAAATATTCGATTCATTTGAATGGAATCGAATTTGAATTTCCATTCTGTTCGAGCCTCGAACCCAGGCCAAATCATATTTTCAAATTGTAATGCCTCTGGAGCTTGAATTTATTGCCCAAAGAAAAGTTCGACTTATTTACTGCACTAGATGCTCCTATATACTCAATATTCCGGCCTAAGTCCACTAAGCTTAGTTTAAGAGAGAAATCTAGGGAGAGAGCGTTAAATTTGTTTGGCTGTATATGGTTAACACGTGCAGAAAGCAAAATAAACCCACATTACCTTCTAATTCCCTTATCACACTCCCAAATATTCCCTTTCTAATATTTCAACAACTTTGTCTGGCATCTTAGGTTTTATTATATTATGTCTTCCTTCACATGACTTCTTTATTCATTGACTTCACCTCCATCCTCTCCCAAAGAATAAGGATTTTCAAAACCATATGCTGAATCAAAGGGGGTACAAATAAAAATAAATTTTTATAATCAAAGGGATCTTTATATTTATATTGGGAAGTAGAAAGTTCCCTGGCATCTTTAATGCTCAGTGGAGATTATCAAAATAATCTTAGAGGGTATCAAACATCTTTGTGTAATTTATACAACAATTCTTTAACGAGTAGTTTACCGTGCCACACTCCCCAATGTGATGCTAAATGACGATATATAACTCCATGTATAGTGTTTTAATTGTTGGGCTGGATCATTCAGTGCCATGGGAATTTTTTTTAAAAGAAGTTTATGTTTCAACTTTTGTTAGGAGAATATTTACTATTTCTTTTCAAGGTTTCAAAGGCCTATGAGATTTTCAGGTCTTTACAGGTTTAAGGTGCCAACTTCATTGGATTTTCAAGGAAAAAATTCTCAATTTAGTCTCAAATAATAATAGATAAATTTTGTACTTTTAATAACAAATAGTTTTATTGTTACGCTAAGTCCCCAAAGTGATAGTCCCTAAAGTAACAAAGCTGTGCTTCACCTAAGTCCTTCATCGGTGTCATTTACACGCCCAACTCTTTGATAGAGTTTAGAATTTACATTGTTTCAACTTGATAGAGTTTAGTAGCTCTACATTGTTTCCAATGACATGTCATCGACATACCGACTATAAATCCATATAACTCCCACTCACCTTCTTGTATACATAAAATTCTTCGCTTCTCGTGAATTCAAAATCTTTTGATTGATTCATCGCAGAGATTCCAACCACTGATGTTTCTGCTGACCATAACAAATTGACCGTAGCGGCGTAAATATTCTTAGGTCCTTTCGAGACACGTAGTTCTGTGAGGCCACTCCTACGACACATCTTCTCAAGATTTTCATTTAGAAAGCTAGTCTTTACAATCATTTGTCATATCTCCTATAGTGTAAGTACGGAATGCACCAATGGCTAAGATTATCCGCATGGACTTAAGAGCAGCTACCCGATTTAATAGGTTTCATCATAGTCAATGCCAGAAATTGCTTGAAACCTTTCGCCACGAAATTGGCCTTGAAAACATGGACTTTTTCCATCTTGTCATGTTTCTTTATAAATACCCATTTACACTCGACGGGGAGAACCTAATCGGGTAAATCTAATGTTAATCAAACCTTGTTTTGGTACATCGAATATATCTCGATTTCATGGCTATCATCCATTTATCAAAGATATTCGCTACTTCTTGCATCCTTTCATAAGAGTTAGGCTCGCCACTTTCAATCACGAAAGATTCACTATACCAACGTGTTTGGATCTTGATTTATTCTAGCCACAACTTCCCTGTGGATCAAGAATTGGGCCTTCTATGTAAAGTTAAGGCACTAATTTTCTAGCGTTGTTCTATACTAGGTGTAATGACAAATAAGCTCTCATATTGAGTTTTCTCAAGTCAACACCTTCACTTCTAAATTCTTCGAATGCATATTCCTTTTCAAGGAATGCCTCGATTCAATGACGGTCATTTTATTCTCATGCTTCTTGTAGAAGTAGTAACCAACAATTTTCTTTGGATATCCAATAAAGTAGCATTTATCAGACTTGGGCTCTAGTTTATCTCTTGTTAATTTCTTAACGTAAACTTCACAACCCAAATCATGAGAAAATCCAACTTGGGAGACTTCCCAAACCACAATTCATGAGGAGTTTTCTCTCCTAATTTAGTTGGACATTTATTAAGTGCGAGCGTTTGGCGCTTTTGTAGTACATATCCCCTGGCAATTAATTGGTAGATCGATAGGCTCATTATAGATGTAACTGTCAAGTGTTCGATTCCTTATTTCAAGCACACAATGTTATGCCGTGGCGTCTCAGAACGAGCTGTGGAAACAATGCCATACTTAAGATGATTGTTGAATCCCATGACTCAGTATTCTCCTCCTCTATCAAACCAAGAATCTTTTATAGTTCTTGTTCAATCGTCAGGTACCTCATTTTGAAATTCTTAAATTTCAAAGGATTCACAAGCCAGGTTTCATCGATACACATAACCATATATACTGTAATCACGTGAAACGTAATGACGAATTGTAATCCACCTCTTACATATATGTTCATTGGTCCACATATATGAGTGTATATTCCTAACAAATCACTTGCCATTTCATTGTATCGTTGAAGGGCGATGAAGTTATTTGCCCAGACAAGATTCACACTTATCGTATGATTCATAATCAAAACCTTCAAGTATTCCACCGGAGTGAAGTTTCTTGATACGGTTCTCGTTTATATGACCTAATCTGCAATGCCATAGGTATGTAGGGTTTAAGTCGTTAGGCTTATTCCTTTTAAGATTAATGTTATGTGTCTAAAATATATAGACCATTTTGGAGAGATGCATTACCATATGTTATACCATTCCTAGAGATCCTAAATGCATTGGGATCAATCAAAAATGAAAAACCTTCATTATTCAAAATGGAAATGGAAATAATATTTCTGCTAATAGTAGGCACACAGTAAACATTGTTTAAATTTAAAACAAGGCCCGCAGTGGAATTAAACTAATGGATCCCACTGACACACAAGAACCTTTCACTGCTCCCAACACGATCCATCTCTCATCTGAAGTCTCTTACTTGCCCGCAATTCTTGCACATCAGACAAATGAGAGCCACAAACAGTTAGTTCAAGACCACGGCTAGAATTAGTTGTACAAACTTCAATAACAAAATACCTTTAGGCTTAGTGGTCGTTAGACCATTTTTCCTATCTTCATTGAACTTCTTATATGTCCCTTTCCAAGACCTTGAGCTTTATTAGTGACAGTATATCATCTCTGCATCTTGCATTTCTTTTGTTCATGTATAAGCCACGCTTAAAACAGTTAGCAGAACTGTATGTCTTTGTTCAAATCCAAACACTCATTTGCTTCAAAGAATGGTGATTTGCCTATGTACATCAAATGAGGGTCAGTCAACTTTATCTGTTTATAACTTCCCGATGCATCTAGACACACCCGCCTGAAGCAGCATTCATAATGACGCCAACTCTGTTACGACTAACTGCATCCCGTAAGATCTACACCATTTGATCCTCATCATACAGAACCTGAAACTCCGGTTCCATCCGAGTAAGCATAAGACACTTGGCTTTTGGAGCATCCTCTTTACGAAACTCATATTTCTTTCGTATCCGTGATCCGTGATCCTAAGGCTTCTAGAAGTCCTTTATAAGATATATTCGATCTCGTGTAACTTGAGGACAACATTCAACTCACGGGACCATGTCTCATAATTTGCACCATCATACATGCAACGAGTTAATGTTGTTTGAAGTAGATTATGAAAATGTGAAGAGGTACCATTTCAATTCTACAAGAATAAGTATGTAAAAGACAACAATTTAGTAATCTATCATGTTAAACACTTACAAAATAAATTGTAAAGTAATACCAATACTCAAAATCTCACAAAATATATTAGTATGCAAGATCTACTATGATAGGATTTCAAACGGTAACACTGCATATATTTTAAAAAACTAACACAACAGTAGGTTAACTAACCAATTATGTAACCACGACATAACTCTTGTGTTACTTAATGCCTGCACAGGATGCTACCCACAATTATATCACCAACCCACAACGTTAGTGGAAATAATCGTTAAGCAACCACTAAACTAATTCGCTACTTGGAATCACTATCAAAGCCTACAACGTTAAATAAAATCACTTCAACACGATCCATCGGTTATACCTATCACGACACTAGTACACCCGCCATCACAAAGGTGTCCAAGAAATTGTGATAAATAAGACAACTTTAAATTGGCTTCGATACGACGCTAAATTTTGGGGGCGAGATTATTATTATTCGATATTATTTAACATGTTAGCGAGACATACTCAAGTAATACGACATCATGAAAATAAATAAATAATACACATTCAAGAATATATGATACGACCCTAAATGCATCTATTATAACACTTCTTTTACTGTGTTGTAATACTAATATAAGGTCCTATTACAATTTATGTTGGTACTCAGATTCTTCAAATTTTTGGAACCTTTCTGTTGCTATGTTTTCTTGGTTGAACGCCATCTTCAATGCCTCCACAACAATATATTTATTTACTAACCCAACTAAGACAGCACGAAGGCTTATGGGTGAAAAATAAATAAATAAAATGAAATGACTCCGCTTGTCGCAGCATAACTAAATAAACTGCTCACGTAATCGTATTTAAAACAAAATACAAAATTATGTCATATCAATATATCCCTTTTTCATTCCCATTACAATTTATATAAGGCAAAATAAATCATATAAAATTCATTTATTAAATATATATTAAATATGAAAAGAAATAAACCATGCAATAAATGAATATCTACGCAAAATATATAAATAAAATTAATTGATATATATATATATATATATATATATATATATATATATAATGTGTCCAATAATTATTTCATACATATATAATAATATAAATACTTGTAAGTACTTATTATATATTCAATAACTAGATAATTATTACTATATTTAACCTTTTAATAAATAATTAATTAAAAGGTTAATAATTAAAAAAGATAATTGAAATAAGTAAAATCATTTTAAATTGGATAATTATAATTAACATAATTTAATATATGATATTTATTCATTAAAACCCAAAATTGAATTTATCATAATTTTAAAAAACTTAAAACTAGGGTTTAAAATGGATCGCTTTAAGATTCGCCTCCTCATAGACACGCGCTCTTAGGGCCCTAAAAATAATGGGTTTTCCAACGCCACCTGAACCACAGAAGTAACGGTGGTCGTGACGTCTTGGCATACTGCATACGTATACTCGATTATCGAATTAATTTCGCTTTATGTTTTAATTCAATCTTTTCAAAAACATTTTGAAGGCTTTAAACTACTCCAACAATTCTAATTTTCATAGAAAACCTTTTTCATAATATTAAAAAAATTACACAATTGTAATTTCTAAAAAATATATTACATAGAATTAATTATGTAATTTCTAATTATTAAAACATTATAATTTCACAAATTCATAAAACAATACTTAGAAAATTCAAAAAAAATCTAAATTTTCTGTGAGAGCTTCTCTGTAATGTGAGGTTTCTGGAAAATTATTATATTAGAAATTTTTGAGCTTAAGACTTTTAAATACAATTAACTTTTAATTGACTAATTAAAAATATTATAAACCCTTTTAAAAAATAGCAAACAATTATACTAATCATCAAAACATCAAAATATGCAATTTTGATGTACTTAAATATATGAACACATTTATTAAAATTAACATGGCATAAAATTCATACATTTATACATAAATGTATAAACATAAATTTTTATATAAATCCATTAAGTATGATTTAAACAATACTAGATTGATGTTAAACATATTAAACATATTAAATTCTGCTCTTGATGTCAACATGAAAATAATCGTGGCAAGACTCATAAACTTTTAAACAAATTCCTACAAGATCATATTAACATGTTTATCACATCTAAAACAGAGACATTGTAATATATGAATAAAAGAAATTTACAGCCGCAATGAAAATACACTAAATAACATTTCTAAGCCTCCTTTGAATTTCAATGTAAGCACCACAAATTGGCAATTCCTCTAGTTAATCCACACCAGGAAAAGTTGAATCATATACTTAGGTTTGCTAGAACTATTGAGAATATAATGGAAGAATCAAATCAAGAATAACAATTCTTGAATTGATTAGTTCGGCCACTTTTTCAAAGTGGTAGGTTTAGTGATGTGTTTTAACCTAATAAAATATATATATATATATATATATATATATATATATAGTTGCTATTATATATATATATATATATATATATATATGCAGGCAGGTAATCTACACCAACCTGCACTCAATCGAATTGTTAGACGAACCGAATTTGTTAATTAAACTAAATCGTTAAGCAATAACTATCGCAAGTTATTAATAAGCTCAACTAACTAACTAATTAATTAAAACAATGCTTAATTAATTGAAGTTCATCCAATTAATAATTTACATAAGATAATTACCCGATTGAGATATTTATCGATTACAATCAATTTCAATTTACTAAATATAGTTAATTTCATTCATAAAATATAACTCAACATCATTATATGTGCTGAATCTTTTCTTGCCGTAGATAATGAAGTGCTCATATAATAATATGGAATGAATTATTATTTTAACGATTATGTACGGGATCTAGCAATCTGACATAATCTCTGGTATTACCATCAGAACCCGACTAGTAATTACAATTACAATTATTGAACACTTAATTTTAGTAATCTTATTCAACTAAACTAGTAAATGAATTGTTACAACAATTATCATAATTGGCATAATTATTGAAACCAATATTCATTGATTTCCAACAACCAAACCTCTAGATTCAAGACTATCATATTTACTAACACTCTATGTCATACGGGCTCACAAGATAGCTTTTATCTGGCTAAGCTGTTTGTAGACTTATTACATCGCCTAAGATCATCCGCCTAAAGGCATTATCTGGTTTAGCAGCTTACCGTAGGCCCCCCGTTAAGAATGACTATCATACTTACGAGTAAGTCTGTAGATTCTAGAAACATCCAATTATATGTTGCCCTTTGAAGAAAACTCGTTTAGGAAAAGTATTTTTCTCCTTATTGACATAATTTAATTTATTGCCCTTTTCATTATTTCATTACCGGTAAATATGTTGATGTGTATATGAACAAGAATATGGACCAATTAAACCGTGAAGAGCGATAATGCATGAAAGATGCTACTTTTAACGTATATCACGAGTTCGACTTTAATTTAATACTTTCTTTGGCCGACATGCCACGCAGTACTCCTTATTAGTATGGTTAATCAGCCGCTGCCTGCGTTATTACGCCAGCAGAGTGCCTACCGAGCGCCAGAATAACAAATAACGGATACACATCCTCCGTTACAAATTAATAAGGACCAATTAAAGTGCCACAACTTGTAAAAAATCTGATGACTCAAGTACAACTCTTAATTATGAGAGCCCACATTATTGTAACTCCAAAACTATAAAAGACCAATTCTATCTTAAGCACATCTAATTTATGGAACATGTTTATCATATAATCTGTTTGACTTCACTGCAATGTACAAATTATCCATAAGAAATTGATTGAGGACTAATATAAGTAACTCATCAAGATTAGAGTTAATTGCATCAATAGTCCCATTAAGTATGTCGGGTTACACTTCATCCTTATAAGTTGTAGTGCTGGTATAAATGGTTCATGTTAATGTACACGTGGCTCTCATTTGGTCCCTAACACCTTAATATTAATTACTTTGTAATATTTGAAAAATATCTCTAGATTAAGATTTTAAGATATATATTAAAATTAAATATTTTAAGATAATTAATATAATATTATTTTGAAATATTTTAATATATTAACTTTAGTAACATTAATATATTTTATTATAATTTTATCCACTCTATTTATTATGAAATATTCAAAATAATATTTATATTAAATATATCAATCTATATATATATAAACAAATAAAAAGTACATTATATAATATTAATATATTTAATTTAACCTATATAAATTTAGTGATTATAGAATATATAAAATAAATATATATATCAATTGATATAATATTTATTGAATATTTTTGAAATTTGAAGATATTTCACTTTGTATTTTATATAATGATAAGGATTTTGGTATTTCATCAATTATGGGATGTGAGGTACATACATGTTGTTCATGGAAGGAAAAAAGAGAGAGTTTGGAGGAAAAAAAGTGTATTCAATAGAGTAGAACGATTTTATAAACATCAACAAAATCACATCATTCTATAATAAATATTTAATATAAAAATCTTTTATTGAATATTTCATAATAATGCAGAGGATAATAAACTTATAATAAAATATATTAATGTTACTCAAATTTAATATATTAAAATATTTCAAAATAATATTATATTAATTTTATTAAAATATTTAATTATATATATACCTAAAATCTTAATCTAGAGATATTTTTAAAATATTACAAAGTAATTAATATTAAGGTGTTAGGGACCAACGAGAACCACGTACAATTAACAGTGGACCATTTCGTAACGCTTAAATATCTTACAACACACAAAACTATTCAAAATTATATTTTGACCCAAAAATGCCCAACAATACCAAGAAATGCTTAATTGGTAATGGCCATAATTGTGGACAAATGGTAACAACGCATAATTAACAAAGGACCATTTACAACACTACCACTTTACACGATTAAAGCACAACTCTGAGATACTTATCGAACCATTGTCGCAATTAATTATAAGCAATCAAATTTAAACTTTGACACTGTTAGGGATAAATCGAAATCATCAATTAACTCGTGGATTTGGGACGAAAGTTAAAATCTCATATTCCCGCAGGATCATATGTGAGAGATTTTAAGATAGATGTCATCAAATGGATTTAAGTGATAATATAGTCTTAAATAATGTGACTTTGATATAGTTTTATCCTATTAGTGATATCGTAAAAATTTAATTTCCGACAGTATCACTTTCATGAATCATACTTGAACATTTGTGCTACCCTCATGAACTAATCTACAATAATGTTACTATCTAAAATTATTAAACTGTATCAATATTACATTATCAGGAACTATATTAGAGATCAAATGTCCAAATGTTTTTATAATGATTAGTGATATTGCCAGTGTTTTTCTTACATTTTCAGATCAACAATTAGTAAACTACCTTATCTATCCTTCTAATTGACATTTAATAACAATCATCAATATTAATCCATATTAACAAAGAAGCAAATCAACGTAATGAAGGCTAACATGTCAATCAACGTTATTGTTTGTCCAATTAACAGTATCCAATTCATATGTAAGCTAACTTTTGAGAAATCAGTAGAAGTAGAAATATAAACTTGCAGTATTCAAAACCTGAATGTCGGGCATAAAAATGACATAGAAGCTAAGTCTTATTACTATTGAGCAAAAGACAATCATCTTCAATGTATGAGCAATGTATTATCATTATTGCTCGAATATTGATTAGCATTTCATATTTAAAAAAATAATAATTTCCAATCAATAGCTAAGCAATAAAATTGAAAAGAAGCCTCCATCTCGTAATTTTACTGTTCTGTTGTTATTGATTCTACAAATTGGACAAACAATAATGTTGATTTATATGTGGTCTCATTACGTTGATTTGCTTCTCTTTGTCAATATGGATTAAATTTGGAGAAAAAAAAAATACTTCCTCCGTTTTATTCATTGCTTTAAGAATTTTTTGGGGATTAAAAAATAAAAAAGAAATAAAGACATTTAAAATGGCACGACAATCATTTAAAACTACATCATTGGTTGGTTGATAATTTTATGAGAAAAAATAATTAAAAGGTACATTGAAAATGTAGGAGTATAATTTTCCATGCTAATAACAAATATTTTGAAACAAAAATTACCTTAAACGACAAATAAAATAAATTGAGGGAATATTGATTAAATTTGGAAGGAAAAAGATGCGAAGAATTGTTAATTGGTCCCCAAAATTGGGTCGAGGTTGACTTTATCCCGTGAAAGCCGCAAAAGTTTGCAAACGGTCCCAAATTACTATTAAAGCTGCAAATTTGCTCCCAAATCTGATGGAACCGTTAAATTCAATTGAACGCGAGAATCAATTTGCAACGCTATTTAATTTCTAATCATCTTATAACTTTGCACTTTCTGATTAAAAGTCAACATCAATCCATTATTTGGGGACTAAATCATCACTTATCTCAAAAGACATGCAACAAATCATCATTATTCTTGCAACCATATTGATAATTGTTATTAAATGTCAATTATTCAATTTAAAATCTTAAAATTAATTATTGAATGAGAGGGATAAATAAGGTAGACTACTAATTATTGTTCTGAAAATATAAAAAGAACTTTGGCAATATTACTAGCCTTTTATAATACTCCTATTATTTATAGTTTTCAGCAATCTCTTGAAATCATATCCAACTCTAATCTATGACTCCGTTTTACAAACAAGTTATGCAACATGCATGTTTGTTTTAAAAGGAAGCTATAGCCTATAAGTGCATAAATACTCAAAGAATATATTGGTGATTGAAAGTCTCCGATGATTCTGCTCGTCTTTAATTTTGACTCTCTCTATCTGCAACATTCTCAGTGGGACCATTCCCAACATTTACGGTCTCTCCACCCACCTGTTCCCCCAATTTACTCTTGATTAAATTACTTTTGGATTTATATTTTGACCCCTCTAGCATTTACTGCATTGGATTAATTTCTTCACTATTCCCCCCAATTATTTTATTTTTTTTGGTACAATGGAGAAAAAGATATAGTATCAAGAAAGCCCCCTAATGAATTTAATTGCAAAATCGTTCCCCAACAATTAACTCTTTACTCCGTACTATTTAAGAGTAAATAGACTTGTTTCAGAGGAGATCCATTTATTTATTGAAAGAAGTATCCCATAGATCACCTTTCTTCGTTCCTAAATAAATGGGGGCAATTCTGGGAGGTCCGTGTTGTATTCAACTGATGACATGTTATTATCGTTATATGCATTATGTATTTATGCTACAATATTCACCAAATTAAAGGTGGCCTAATTATATTGCTTACAAAAGCAAAGATGTACTGTATATATCACTTTCTATAAAGTGATCATTAATCTCGTTACGTCTTCTATCTTTCCTTTTCTGCTTTTTGCATGGAGGAATATTTAATTTTTCATATCTGTCTTTTCTCGTGCAATTAAATCAAAGAAAAATATACTTCTACCTCCACTAACTTAAATGTATATTACTATACATACATGTGGCAGATTCATTCTTTATTTTTTCTTTTTATTTAATGGTAAACATGAAAGCCGACATGATCTTAGGATGCACATTTGATTTTTGTGGACAAATATAGTTTATCCAAGCTAAAACTAAAGTGTAGATATGTTATTCCTCATGATTCTGGATTATTCTAATAATAGGTATTTTTGGTTATAAGTCAACATCTCAGAATCAACATCACAGATTGACTAAATTTAGTTTAATTTCAAATTTAGATTATTATCCATAAAAAGCATACACTCTCTCAATTCATTTTAATTATTAGTTGTGGAGTCACAGTTTCAACGACAACTAATAAATTTTTATTTATAAACAAAAATATATTTTAAAAAATAATTAAATGTAATGCTATCGATTTTTATCTGTTATTTTTATAATTTATATTATTGAAATAAGAAATAGAAATTGTTCATAATTAGAACTTCGAACGGAAAAATTAATAAGTCAATTAATATGGATTATATATAGGTAATACACTGTGTGTATATATATATATCCGCTATGTGTGTTGACCACCTTCATTTTATGCTGAAATGACTCAATATCCTCCATCGACGGCTCAACAAGTTTGAGGGCCTAAAGAAAAATACAAAATGAGGTTTTTAAATTTTATATTGTAGCCATAACAGTATAGTTTCTTATCTACATTTGTCGCTCTCTTGAGTTGCAAAATCGTTTATCATCATTTTTTTATACCTATTCTAATCTATAATATCATTTTCAATTGGGAAAAAAGTTAAGCCATTCTATTATTTTTTCTAGAGACATTTAAATAATAATAATAATTAAATTATTTTCTAATTCTAACTTGTAAATTTTCCTTCGACAAAAAATATTACTACAAGAATATATTAACATTAGGACATTAGGTGCAATACTTAAAACACGATACTCTATCACAATATAATAATGCACCTAGCTAGAATATAAAATATATCACACAAATTGTACCATAATTGATGGTACCCAATTGTTAACGGTAAAAAATGCATCACATGACTAATAATAAGCAATAATAGTGTACATACTGTATGAAATGACATACATATATACATGATATTGCTCCCTCAGAAGTATATATAGTACAAGATGGCACATTGATATAAATGCATGCAGTGGTAGCAGGAGGGCATTTGTGGAAGAACAAAGAGATGGGAAGGAACAGAGGGTAATTTCAGAATTTCATCCGTTTTGAAGTGTGGGAATTAAGAATATAATGAACACGAAAGACCACCACCTACCCAAAAGGAATGTAATAATATTGTAGAGTACATACCCCCATCAATTATACCGACATTTCAAATAACCTCAACTACTCCTCCAGAAGAATTATTATTAGGGCCATAGTTTCGAGATGGGAACCTTATTCATGGCCTTCATGTATTTAATTTTCCCTTACTCTCATTAATATTTGTATACTATATGGTCTGATCATCAAGTACAGACCTAACTTTTAATTAGATGCAGATATGTAAGATGAAGTAATTATCCTCATTATTTTATAAAACTGGAGTATAAGATACACTTGGCCCTCTTTTCCAAATTCTATGTCGGCTTCCACAAGTGAAAATTTATATATAGTCACATTCATTAGTTGATTTGAACACATTTTAATTTGTTCATGTTTATTTTGGAAGTATTGAACCATCCGATTCAACTTAATTAAAGAGTATTATTCAATCATATTCAAATTGGAAAGGATAACAAAGTTTAAATTAGTTAACAAGTTTCAACAAGTGTATATTTGAACAACTTATCGAGTCCAATAATCTAGAATCTAATTTGATTCAACTTCACCCAATTTACTTTGACGTTTGCTAAATCAAAAACCGAAAACTGACAAGCTGAATATCAATGATTGAAATCAATTATTAAATTTTGAATACTAAAATATTTGGGACAAGCTTGATATCAGCTCAAATCTAAAAGCACTTAAATCGAAGTTATTTTATTAACTTTATTCATAATTTTAGTTCATTTACTTATATATGAATCATATTAAATAAATAATTAAAATAATAACTATTAATTAGATTATAACAATAGTATAAATAAAATAATTTGATTAAATAAATATTGTAATATAAATAAATTTTAAATATCATTAAATAAATATTTAAAATTTATAAAAAACATATAAAATTCAATAAATTGATCACATACATATTGAAAATTTGGTTAATAGTCACAAATTCTTCAATTAATAAGATAATAACCAATTGTCTTCATTTTAACTCTATAATCTGTAGACATCCCGCTTAAAAAACGAACACGATTCTTAGTTTGCCATCTGTAATTAACTTCTAAGTACAAACTGGTTAGAGATTTGATCCCGTAGATTAATCATATATATTTGATCTGCACGTCTTGTATTAAACTGATGTTGATCGCTAGAAGTCTCCATTATTGTCTCGTGAATTCTCACATGGGCACACAAACTGTTCAAAGAAATAATCTGCATTGTCCAAAATTAATAATAAAATTCACACAAGCTTATTACTTATATTTCTTTGTGTTGAAATGGATAAGATGGTATCACCATGAATCTGGAATCGATTTTAAGAACTCCAAAAAGTAATGCTCAATGAGAAGAAGGGATAAAACACTCCTTCATATTAACAATACAATACATTAAATAAAATGTCAATTAATAATTGAAAATAAATACATCCGAATATTATAAATTGAATAAAAAATGATAACAATTATTGTCAGGATAAATTGGCGTTAAGAATGTGTAAGGTGAAAAAGGAGAAAATGTTGTTTTATTTTACTAATCGTAGAATATGAAAATCATGGTGATTATTTTGACAAGAAAATAAGCTTAGGAATTTTAACTAATTTTTGTTATGATTTTGATATAGCATCGATATACTTAAAATAATTCATTAATAAACAAGCTTAATAAATTAAGTACTGAATTAATTGCTTAAGTGCTTAATGAATCAACAAATTTCTTAAACTTCAAACTAATAGCCTAGAGTATGAATCATCTTTTATATTTTATTTAACACTCTCTATTAAAATCCGTTAATATTATAACACATACTATTTTTTATATATAAACTAATTTAAAAACACAAATTATAACATTAACAAAGTATCATCACTCTACAATCCAATTGTCATATATCCACCCATGAGATAGCTGGGATTCCATACGTTGACCCTTTGAACAAAAGTGTACTGTATGAAAGAAGTTGACATGAGAGAGAGGGTGTGTAGGAGTAAATGGCCCATTCCTCGAAAAGTGAGTAATAAATGTTAAGGAGCAGAACGTTACACGACTTTTTTGGCAGAACAGAGAAGATGGACATACATGAGAGGATAGATAGTAGTAAATCATTTTGTAATCGATTGCTTTATGATTGAATGAGAGAGAAAGGTAGAGGTAAAAAACAAGAAATCATTTCTAATGCCCTGTTTGGTTCTAGAAATAGCGTGAATAAACAATTACTGTAACTGTAAAACTTTCCAACTCAAAGAATATCGAAAATAAATATGATAGAAAAGAAAATAAATATTCTAGAAAATGTATTTTTTTAATAAGTATTGCTTCATTGAAAAAATATTATACAGTTTGTCACATACAAATATAATTTGAATAAGAATACTTGAGTCCAAAAAAAAAATTCTGCATCATAATCCCTAATCTAAGTTGCAGTCTAACCTCAGACGGTTACACTATTGCAGATTAATTATGAAAGTTTCACACAAGTGTTGCATCATAATTCTCGACTAAAGGAAATATTAGATTCGAATGGTGAAATACATACTATAAAAGGTAATTTTTGATATAAATGTTAGTTACATTATTGCAGATTAGAATCATAAATTAGTTCAAATGTTGTAGTATAGTCCCGAAAAGTGCCTCCACTTAAGTTTTTCTATCCAAATTTAACATTTTCGTTAGTCGGAGATCATACTGCAACAAACATTTGTACTATTATCATAAACTAATGTGAAATATTATAATTAATCAAAATTTAACTGAAACTTAATTCCCTATCTATTTGAGACCAAATCAATGATAATCTCCTTCATTTTTCAATGAATTATAATGTACCGCATATATAACCATCATGGAATGAAAATATTTCTATAGCTTTTTACTGCCTTTCCTTTAATGTTGACAATGTGGGGGTGGGGTTCTGATTAGTCTGCTATCATAAGGCTATGATGGCACTATGATGAGAGAATAGAATTGTGGTTTGTTTTCAGTTGTATTTATTGACAATTCACTGCCCTAGGTGGTGAAGAAATAGACAGGATGACAAAGATAGATAAAATTATAAATTCAATTGCATACTAGTCTAATGCATAAAACTACCCATGTACATGAATTTACATGTCCTACTCTAAATGCATTAATTTATAGATTGTAGATAATAGAGAAAGAGAGTATAATAATGGATGTATGAGGTTTCACATACTTTTGTTTGGTATGAGAAAGATGAGGGTCTTCCATTTGAAGAGAAGAGACTGACACTGTCCTTCACAAAAGTCGCTGACCTCTTTGTCTGCCCCCGCTTTTAAGGCGCACCCTTTGTGTTGTTGAATGCAATAGTCCCCATGGTAATTGTCATTTCACCCCCATACTTGCATTATTACATACGGAGTACCATTTTTTAATGTATGGGTACTCTTTTTATTGACTATGCAGTAATTGTAATTGTACGAGAGGTTATTTAGTTATTTACTACTTCCTCCATCCCAATTTATTTAATTATGAAATTAAAAAGTATTTTTTGCCAAGAATTAATATTACTAATATATCCTAAAAATACTTTATCAAAAATACTTTAATTAATCAGAACCAAAATTTTATTGGCGGATAAAGTGCAAAGATCACGATAAATTTGTATCAATAATGCGTTCATTGAATTTGGTTTTTCATCCGAACCGGTCCGTCCGCCGGTTTTCGATATAAAACCACCGGACCGATCCGTTTTTCAAAATGTAAATGAAATTCGACCGATTCAGCTTTTTGGCTCG
Organism: Lithospermum erythrorhizon; assembly: GCA_019722365.1. Taxonomy (NCBI): domain Eukaryota; kingdom Viridiplantae; phylum Streptophyta; class Magnoliopsida; order Boraginales; family Boraginaceae; genus Lithospermum; species Lithospermum erythrorhizon. Next base: position 280,527 of record JADFUC010001736.1, on the reverse strand, counting down.
AAAGAGCCGGATAAAAACCGGTCCGGTCCGGTATTTATACATAATTTAAAAAAAAATATTAGATAATATACTAAATTAGTCTAACTAAACTAAACCTTAACTATTACTCTTTACTTTCTTCAACCGCTAAATATGAGATAAAATAATTTTAGATAATATTTTTTTCATATTAAATATTAGATAATATACTAAATTAGTCTAACTAACCAACCTTAACTAAATTAGTGTGTAACTAAACTAACCGTCCGAGCTGTTTCGTTAACTGGACCGTTTTACGCTCTTTCCTTAAAAAACCGAAAACGGGTCACGGTTTTTTTTCGCCGGAAAACCGGTCCGGTCGCACCCCTATTGAATTACTATATGATCAAGTAAAATTGAAAGAAAAATTTTTGTTACACGACAAGAATGTGATCGAGGAGCATTACTCCCTTTCTGTATAAGTGATTCTTTAAATTAAAAGTCATGTTTCAAAAAAGTTATCATGAATAAAAATTATATTACACTGGGTCTCTATAAGATTTATTTCTAATCTTAATTAAAATATAATAATGATTACCTTTAAATAATAAATGAAAAACGTTAGCATATATCATTAATAATAGTATTTTTGACTTTTTTTTTCTTTCAAAAAGGAAGCTTAAACACGAAAATATATCATAAATATGAAAAAAAAAAGAAAATATATCATAAATAGGAAGCTTCCTTTTTTTCTTTCAAAAAGGAAGGTTAAACAAGAAAATATATCATAAATATGAAGAAAAAAAAACAATAGCATATATTATTAATACGAAAATATACTAAGTGAAAGCTCCAAAAAAAATCATAGAATTTCATCTCTTTCCCAGTTAGATGGTTATTCGTCCAATCTGATCTTTGGTAATTGTATGAATGACAAACTTAGTCCCTATTTGTTAAAACTGAAAACTGAAATCTGAAGTCTGACTATAAGTGATTGAATATTGAATGTCTGAAACTGAATTATGACTAAATCTGAATACTGAATATATATATTTAGTTGTTTGATAACAATTTACAGAAAAAGTCTTAAATTGAATTGTCTTGATTGCCCTTATCATAACTCATTTATACATATGGGTCATATATTAAACAAATAATACTATAATATAAATATCATTAATTAAATTATAAATAGTATAATTATAATAAATATGATTAAATAATACTACAATACAAATATTATTAGTTATAAATAGTATAATTATAATAAATATTATCTAAAATACACAAAGTTACATATAAAATTCAACAAAATTGAACAAGAATATATAATGAAAATTGGATAATTGCTTAAGTAAATGGAAAAAGAAGACATAAGCAAACGTAATGAGAACAAATACACTCATCGTTCAACTAAAATAGAAATGGACAAGCAGTACACAGTCACATATTCGGAAGAGAACAAACACAAAACTTAGCAACAACAAGAACAAACAAGTGCACAAAGTAAACTTCTAATTCGTTTAAAATATTTTTGAATGAACAAAGCACATACCCAAAAACCACAAATCAAATCTATTCCTAATTCTCTCAAATTATGTTTCTAATCATTATTTACAATATAATTTGAATTCTATATAAAAGCAATTTGTACAAGTTTAAAATAAAAAAACATAGAACCTGAACTCATTTGCTCCTTAACAATGGATGTTGAGAAATATATTAGTAATATATAAAAGTGTGAATAAGAAGAAGCTCCTTTCACACTATTAATTACTAAATTTATTCTTCTATCTAAAATTCTAAAATTTGTGAGTTCTAATGTAATTAACTACTACCTCTCCATTTTTTTTTATTTGGAAGTTTTCGTATATCGAAAGAATTTACTATCAATTATTCTAAACTATGTTCAAAAACTATAAGAAATTAATATTTAAACTATTTTCAAAGACGAATCTAATGAAATAACTTTTTATTTATTAAAATAATAAAGAATTAAGAATTACTGGCCAAAATTTTACCTCGATATACGGTAAAACGCCAACAAAAAGAAAACGGAGGTAGTATTGCTATTCATCATACTTTATACTGCATATAAGTAAAGACATCAAATTGAAAGATAATCATCAAGACATACGTAGTGCTTCGGTGATGATACATCATATACATTTGGCATATATATACTATAATTGTCGACATCCCACTTTTAATTAATCTCGTTTATTTATCTCCGTTGCATGCTTAATAATTCAAATGCATACATTGAATAACACAATTATTTTGCTCAATTCGTATGTATAACTTTCTATGATTCAATTCACAAAATATGCCTCATATACTCTTTCATCACATGATTTTCTCATCATATGTCATTTTCTTAAATTTTTAATAATTTAGGTTACTTAAATAATAAAATATTTATGAATTATTATTATTATTATTTACTACTATTATTATTATTTATTATTTATTATGTAGAACTATTATTATAATTATTATAATAGTTAGTTAAATAAATCCATGATTTTAGTAGAATTATTATTATTATTATTGTTATTTAATTCCATGCAAATTGGAATTTTATATTGAACTATAAAATTTAAATTATACTTTTTAAATCATACAGATTTAACCACATAAAAGCTAATAATTGGATGATAATACTAAATTGATGATCAATTCACAATACATTTAGAGCGAGATGACAATTTAAATCGTTAAAGAATATTCAGATTCTACGACATCACAATTTCAGATAATATCTCTCCATGACATCATATTTTATTGTAATTTTTTATATTATATTTAAAGTATTATTTGTGACCAAAGTATCCTCTTCAAAAATAAAATATTAATTAGAAAAACTAAAAGAGTGTAAGTTTTTACACAGCTTAGAATGATTTCAAATTAAACATAAAAATGTCAAATATTTAAAAACGGACGACGTTACAGATCGCACGCCTTTACTAGTGTTATAAAAAAGAGGTAAAAAAACGTGTGATAATTTAGGGAATAGTTGATTTGTGAAATAATTTTAGGAAGGAGAATATCAGAAAAGAGCAATTTGCCACTTCATTTGGTTAAGAGGTTAGAATTGCTAAGATTTTTAACCTTAAAAAATTTGTTAAGAATTTTGATAAGATCTTAATTTATTCAATACTTAAAATATTTAGTTATCAAACCAACTTAATAAAAAAAGTGAAGAATTAATTAATTTTAAGTTCTTAATGTGTTTAACAAAAGAGGCCCTTAGTCAAATTTGACTCTTATTGACACCTAAAGAAAGCTACTAGCTAATTCAATGTCAAATGTGGAGCTTCAATGTTGATATATCGTAACCAATCGAACTTATTAGTCAATTACAAAGATTCACAATAAAGAATCAAAGTGTCATCTAGGCGAGATAACTATCAAAGATAACTTAATCAACTAAACATAATTCGGAGTATAATGTTTTTAGGACATTGTAGAGGAGTCATACATGATTTAATGTGACCAATATAATACTCTAATATAAGATTAGTATCTCTTTGTTGATGTATTGACATTCACTATGATAATATATATATATATATATATATATATATATATATATATATAGTTGAATAATCGATAGACTTATTTAGAGAGGCGCGTGTTTAGGTTTCGAAGGAAACCTCCCTTGTTACTATGTAGACTGCATATTTATGCTTTGTAGAGTAATCTCAGTGTGTTTGATGTTGCCGCAAGCGCCATCACTCAAAGCTTTTATGAAAGAATTTAATCAAGGATCGTATTTTGCCATGAAAGGTTGATGCTATTGGTTTCGACATAAGAAACATACTCTCCCTTCCTTCAGTTATTTTTCAAATTTGTTTCGTTTCAAAATACTTCGCCCTTCTAACATATAAAATTATTTTTTACATTTTCAACGCATTTCACTACTTTTATTAGCGAAATTATCAATCAACCAATTATATAGTCAAATTAATTGACATTTTACATTTTCAATATACTTTTTTGATTACTTTTTATTTTTATTAATCTACAAGAAACGAATTAGAAAGACAATTAGTTAAAATCTGATGGTATTGATTATCATCCCAGTTCTGACATCAACTCATGGGAATTCATTCGAATTAGTAAAAATTCAGTTGAATTATATAAAAATTATCTAGTATAAATCATCAAGCGGAAAGAACACTTTGTTTCACAACTTTAAGAGATTTCTTTGAGAAATTCGTTATTGTTTCAGGAGAAGATGATGTTTGTTCGTTATCATGGTTAATATTCGCCTTGAAAAACTTAAATATCAATTAATTTGAATTACAAATAAGTAAAAGTAGTGTTTTGCCATAATATCATTAATTTCTCAAGGAGAGTAGTATTTCATTCACATTTATCAAACTCCACCTATTTATTTGGCCAGAGTAAGAAGATAATAGTTGTATGTTACCCTTGACAGAAAAGTGAAGCTAACGTCCTGTTGATGAAGCTTTAAAAGTTGCAGTGACATTAGTCATAGATGAACTTGTTGATGTTGATGCTTCCAGAGAAGACATCGTCTCTGGATTAAGAAGCGTTGGCCTTCCAGATAACCGTTTATTCAGATGATCGTCAGGGGACAGCATGGCGACAACACTGGACATAGATGGTCGAGCAGAAGCTGGCGACTGGGTGCATGCTAGAGCAATCCCAATTAGTTTCCTCACTTCTTCTGGGGTATATTCGTCGGATTTTAAGGACTCGTCAACTAGCATAAGATGCATATCTTTCTGATAGAGATTCCATGCCTAGGCCAGATCATGATCAAAGATTAGAACTGTTAAATCTAGCCAAGCAAATTTACTTACTTATAACTAAGAAACTTTTTCATTGGCATTGCAGCACTAACCTCTTCAAGAAGAAAACTAGCAGTAGGTTCGAATTTCACGTCAGTGCTTCTTCGGCCACTGATGATTTCAAGGATGACTACCCCAAAGCCATATATATCAACCATCTCGGAAAGGTGTCCAAAGATAGCATACTCTGGCGCGGTGTAACCCCTGATTACAATGACATAATCCAACAACACATTTAAATTCCAATTCAAACAATAGTTAGGAATCAGGATGTTCATCTTACAGAGTCCCGGCAAATCTGGTAGTAACGTGGCTATGACCTCCAGGTAGCAGCCTTGCCAGCCCAAAATCAGCAATCTTCGGCTGAAAATCTTCATCAAGCAGAATGTTGCTGGATTTCATGTCTCGATGGATTATGCATACATGGAATTGTTCATGCAAATAGGCAAGCCCCTTAGCTGTACCAAAAATAATGTCATATCGTTGTTTCCAATTGAGACTCCCACTTTCCTCACCTACAAGTTATGATGAAGCGAAAAAAGTAACAGTCAGAAAAACACTATACTATATTCAACAACATGGTAATCATTTGAATAAACAAAACCTATTGTGGATAGTTAATTTTTATAAGCAGAATCAATATTCCCTAGAATCGGCAATTAGAAGAGAAAAAACCAGTACTGGTATAAGATTTACCAAATAAGAATCTGTCAAGACTCCCATTTCTCATGTACTCATAGACAAGAAGTAACTCTCCTCCATTGGATGAAAATCCTAGTAAACGGATGAGATTCCGGTGATGGACATTACTAATTAACCTTACTTCAGAATCAAACTCCGCCTTCGCTGCAGTGGAACTTATAGATAGTTTCTTCACAGCAACTACATCCCCATTCATTAACGTTCCCTGTCAGATATGTCATCAAAAAGGAACTGAATCGCATGTTTAATAAAAAGACAATATTGAGAATATGTGACAACAATAAACTAATACTCAACACTAACCTTGTACACCTCCCCAAAGCCTCCCTCCCCTAGTTTATTTGCCTCGTGGAAATGTTTTGTCGCTTTTTTCAGATCCGCATATTTGTAACAAAGGGGACCTTTCAACTGAGATGCATCCAATATATTACCTGGTAGAAGTTGAAGAGATCCGTCAAGTCTCGTAAAAACTCAGCAAGACTTGTAACACTGAGTTAAATGGGGAGCTCAGGAAGAAGATTATTTAAACAAGCCAAAATAAAATGTAGAATAATATTATAGAGAATGGATTGAAATATTATACTGTCTATGCAAGGCTCAAGTAAGAACCTTTTCGAGATGCTTTCCGTCTCCTTAAGAATTCGAAATAGAATACTAGAGAAATTAGTACTAGAAGCAAGAATATGGCTCCAGCAAATCCCACTATGATTAATCTTGACTTGCTTGAAACCCCTGAAAATTGTGTACAGCACCAATTTTAATTTTTCAGCATTTGTTGAAAAAGACCAAAATTAGATGATAAGAAGTTGCATATCGACATGATAAAAGGCTCCAAAGAACTTATAATGTGTCCTTACAATGAGATGTTTTACCTTTCCTAAAAAATGGTGTGATATCAGTAGCTTGGTTGTCACGAAAAAATGGAGTGTCCGAGTATCTAAGGAAACAGGATACATCAGAAGCTCTAGCATCAGTACTACTAAAACAACTCTGTATATTTTCATATGCAGTAGACAGACATTGTCGGCAGCCTTCTGGGTCGATGATTTCAGTGCACTGAGCAACTCCATAGATTGAGCCAACACCTCCAGCTACATTCCTCTTAACTGCTGCATAGCGATTACTAATTTTTGGTATGACAAGTTCAAGATCCTTCATTAGTCTTTCAGCCTCTTCTCTAAATACTACTGTTGCCTCAGATGAACTTTTGTTGGCGCATCTTGGACCGTTTGCATCCAAAGTTGCTTGAGAGAAGAAGAGGCTGGCTTCATACCTTAGAAAAAGAAACAATTTAATAATCAAGAAATCCAATACCTAAGTGAAGCACTTGGCTACCTAATATGAATCATAAGGTAAAATTTTAATTTCTCCATTTCTAGTTGAATGAAATATTTACAAAGACAGAAAATAGTTATAATAGAGGTATACTTTGTTTACAGCACACAAAAATAGATTGATTGGAAAATTTTGTGATGTCATTTTATTACATCTATTTCCATGACTGCTGCATTACATGAGTAATATATCTTAATATAAGGGAGCCTTAAAAGCCATGAGAGGAAGAAACCTGAGGGAACATCCATCAGATACTACACGAGCTCCATTAGCTGATCCGCACGTTCTTCTGAGTACAGATTTTGCGCTATTATAACACTTGATGCAATCAGAAGTAGACAGATAGTTCCTGCATTGAACCATGGCGTAGACAGGGCTGCCAGACCTTGGGTTCTGAGCTGTGGCGAAGTGTTTGCTACCATTTGACAACTGGCTCGTTAGGTTAGACAAGGTCGAATTAAGGTTGTTAAAGAAGCCCTGGATATTCACAGGTTTGTTAGAACTGCAAGCTGTGCTCCTGAAACCGATCTGTGGGTCTGATCTTGCAAATCCCGACATGAGTTCAAGTAAAACGATGATCTTCAGCCAACTCCATTCGCCCCATCTTGCCATATGAAAATTCATCATTTTCATCAGCTATCCTGGAGATATATCAAGGATAACTTCAGGAAATAAAAAATAAATTTTCTAAATGAATATGATTATAACCCTTCAAATCTTTGCCGTGTTCAGTTTTGGTGCCAGTGCTAGACAATGCCATTTTTGGACGTTTTCTAAGATTTTTCTTAAACTAGCGGCTTTTGTGCATACTTATTTGGAATTGAATAAATGTCACCACCAAAACAAAAATATGAGACTGAGTACAAGTATGACCTTCACCCAAGGCCATCTGCTTTAGCATGCCATTTGCATATACTTGGATTTCACCAACTGACCTGGATAGAATAAAAAAAAAAACATCTTCAAACAGAAGTATACGATTGCTTAGTAGCAGATCTTGAACCAATATAGGAGCGCTAAAAATATCGAACCAATTTCAAATGAATATTTGTCACGTTATTTATATTATTGAGGTATTATTTTTTACAAAAGATCAATATAATCGTATGATATAATGTGATTTTTTCAAATTTGAGGGAGTCATCGCAATATGGAGACAGGTCAATGGAAGAGTCACCTCCAAGATAAATATACATTTTCCAAGAGTAAAGCTGTGAATAACCTCCATGCACATGTTCTTATATTGGGGCACGCATGCCTTCAAATACTATGATGTAGACTCATTAAAATCTACAGATATGGGGCATAAACATTTTGTAATAATTTAAAATAGACCATTTTGTTCTACAATTTAAGTGGACCTGGTAAAACTCATGAGATATATCACAGAGAGTGACAATTGCCTCCTGATTTCTTAATCACCATTAATGGCACCAGAGAAGTTGAATATTTATAAATCTAGCTTAAACTTAACTGCTATACAATAGGCTTTACCAATTCCATGGCCAATACAAGAAGAGAACAGTCCTAAAACAAGAACGACAGAAATCAATTTTTAGACTCGCAATGCTAAGGTTCAATTGGTTGAGTGCAGCCTTATCATTCATTTTCGCAAGTGGCCATAGCTAGCTTATCTGTGATCCTTTTTGTAGCTTTGAGATGCTAATGATCATGGAGAGTGAATGGTATAGCTTAATATTAAGATAACTTAGATACACAACTCAAAAACATATCTCAAGACACTATAAGAAAGAACTAACAGGATTCAGGGAACCACTGTTGCATGCTGCTGCAACATACACATAGAATACAGGTTTTATTGGAAATACATGCTTTTTTCTACTGATACACCATGTAATTATCAAAGGATCGTGACCTTGCCTTATTTGGCCTCACGAGTACAGCTTGAAGCGTGAAGCTAGCGTCCAGAAAATGCAGTAAAAGTGGCAGTAGCTTTGGATGAACCAGTAGATGCCGATGTGTCCATAGGAGAGACCCTTCCAGCATCAATGAAAGTTGGTCTTGTTGGGGTTTTTTGCTCAAGATTACTGTCAGAAGTGAGCATGACAACAACTTCAGACATTGTTGGCCTTAATGCAGCTGGTGACTGAGTGCATGAGAGAGCAATCCCTATCACCTTTTTAACTTCTTCAGGTGTATATTGATTTGGATCTAATGCCTCATCAACCAACTTGAGATGCATATCTTTCTCCGCGAGTTTCCATGCCTAAGACACAGATAGAAATTATAAATAAACGCCACATACACTTATTGATATCTAAAAGTGCAAAGAATATACAAATTTTATATTTTCTCTCGGCTCCTTTGGATATAACTAAATCTATATCTATACCTTATAGTATAAAAAAGCTTAATGCCTTAACGATGCTTTCTTTCCATTTTTTCGTCGCTAATTATTTCGCCTCTTCCAATCTATACGTTATTATTTATTAATTATTTCATATAATCAAGTTATTATTAATTATTTATTTGTATTGATTTTTTTATTAATTGGCTCTTAATGCATCCTTGTATTAATATTCTCCACTAATTTTTAATTATATTAATGTACAAATAGCTAAATTATATTAATTTAAAATCATTACTACAATATATAATTTCTATTCTCTTACATTGTAATATAGAATCACGCTTATGCAAATTCATTTAAATTAAAAAAATTATGAGTTTATATTTTTTAAAATCTATAGTCTATTTACAAAAAAAGTATATATAATGCTATGTTTAAATACTATATATAAATAATACAATACTACGATATAAAATACGATAACGAGACAGATATTTATATCAAAGCAGTGAAGTTAAACTACACCGTTAGAAAGAATTTCGATATTTTTATAGATATCGCTAATATATTTTGGCAAAAGGAAAATTATAATCATAACTATAATATAATGATATTCAAAATAAATATAAAAGTTGTTAGATTAATAATTTTAAAAACTAATAGATTTTCAATAAGTATTAAAATAAGTTTACTTATTTTGAAGTAAGTAATTATATAAATCATCATAAGTAAAGAAAAATGCAAATTAAATTCACTAAATTTTAGTGTAAAAAGTTTAGGTTACATTAGTATTTAAGATAAATTAGATGACATTACTAATGACTTTAATCATGACTCTTTATAATTTTTGGCACAAATAAATTATAATTCTTTTTTTTCATTTTGGTATATCAACTACGCTTTCTTGTAAGATATTATCCTATATTTTTATTATAAAAGGTGATATGAATGATTATTCCAAATATATTTAATCTGTTATTACAAAAAATATATAAGATTGATAGTTATTCATAAATACTAACTCCCTCCATCCCTAAAAGATTTACGAGTTTGTCTTTTCATGGTAAAAAATTAACAAACTTTACAATCTTGATTGACATCCAAACTTTGCTTTGAATCAAAATTATCAACTTAATAGTAAAGTATGTTTAAAATACTACATATTGATATATTTTTCCCTAACAAATATAAAACACATTAAAAGTTAGTTGAGTTTAAAATTGAAATATACTATTTGTTGAATGTATATATTTCAGATGAAGTCAATTATAAGAACATAAATAATAATGAAAATTGAATAATTAAAAGTAAATAATAAAATTTATTTATTTTACTTTAGTGAACTAATAATAACTCATTAAATTTTTTCTAAGGTTAAAAGGTCTCTTGACATTATAACTCATTATTTTAAATATTGTGAAAGCATAAATAACTCTTTTATCCTTTCATTAATTTTTCAATAACATAATATAACATTACTTACTAGATATTAACATAAATAAACGAGTATTACTTTTATATTCGTTGTGAGGATATGATTATTAGTTAACAATCAATTAAATTTTTCTCTTATGATTTTATAATTTATTTTATACTTCTTAATGCTTAATATAGATGTTAAACCTCTCAAAAAATACTAAAAAAATCCCGCTTGTTTTCACCTAAAGTGTGAATGTGTTAGTGTTTCTTCCATTTTTTGTTAAGACCATATTACCCCTTCCCCTAAACTTAATTATTTTCATCTTATTATTAATTAGTTATTGCACCATTACACTCCATATTGCATTGCTCTCATTCATTGCATAATTTATATAATTATGATTAATTAAATATAATTAATAAGGTATTATGGGAGTTACATGTATTTTATCATTTATTCAATTTTTATGAAAGAATGTAAATAATTGGGCATGATCAATGCCAGTTATACGAACTTTAATGTAAATGTAAGAAATTATCATGAGTTACATGTGAATTTTCATCATTGAAGCACATATAAATATATATGCAAAAAATTTACTTTAGAACAAAAAAGATACTTAATATTTTAATATAAAAATACCAAAAGAATAATAAAATATTGAATTTTATCATTTATTTAATTTTTTATGTAAAACATTAAATGTAATTCGGGCATGATTACTGAGTTATATGAATTTTGCAAATGATTGGCAGAATTAAGAAATTACTTCACGTGAGTTACATGAATTTTTTCATCAGTTACGCTAATATATGCAAATATTTTACTTTAGAAAAAATTAATATTTTAATATAAAATAATTAAAAGAATAATAAAAATATTATATTTTACTAAGAATAAAAATAATCATAAAAAAATTCAATTGCTATAATTAACAAGGCATGACTTTTATAAATTTCAATTTTATCTAAACTAATATTTACACATATAATATAAAATATTCGAATGCAAAAAAAATCATGTTGTAACTTTTAAGCCAAACAATACATCTGACATTATATATATAATAAAAACAAAAATATACGACCAAATAAATTTTTTATAATATAATACATCCATACAATTTCGATTTGAATCGATGCAGTGAAATACAATAATGTATTTATGTATTATTGTATTTACTTCAAGTCATTGTAATTACAACTCATTAAAATGCTTGAAAGTTATACAAAAAACTAATGATAATTAAATAATTAACAGTAATAATTGTATTTATACATTTGCATCATTATCATTATAACTCATTAACATTCTTGAAAGTTACATTGGGCCTCAGCTTATTTCACCATTCGAGAAGTTACATATCATTTACCTCTATAAATAACAATTATTTTGTAGTGAGCAGATACATAATTTAATATCATACCCCCAATACCAGATAATGACATCAACTTTTATTCATTTTAGGAGTTTACATGATTGATATTTACAATTTATATAAATTTATTCTTAAAGGTCAAAATATTGTTCTTATTGGAGTAAGTACACCCAAAAGAAGGCTTAAATCATGTTTATTATAATCTAACTTCGCTATATATTTTCAATAATTAATCGCTTTTGTAAAATTTTTCAAATACCATTTTTATTCTTTGGATTAGTTTTTTTATTAGTTTTGATCAAATTATATTATTAATTAGTTATTGTTTTATTAGAAAATTTAGAATCAAAATATTGATCATAGTATGATGTATTTACATTTGACTGATTTTGTTATAATAAATTTAACATTGATGTTGTTGTATTATGATTAATACCAACAAGTTGAATGGCATAATACATCTTTTCAAAATTAATTAAACAATATTATATATAACTTAACCATATAAGGATCAAGTTAAACAATATTTTTACTAAGCATAAATGGATGATAAAATTATTATGAGAAATTCTATATTTATTTGTTAATATTTTTATGTCTTTATTATATAACACGATAAGTAAATATAGATATAATATGAAAAAATATTTTACTTATTTGTTACTCGACATTTTATATTCTATAAAAACATGATAATAGTATGCATCATATTTATGGTTTATTTATTAATAACTATTTAATAAAAGAATTGTCCTATAAAATATATAATAATAATTTGTCAATTATTTTTATTTTTCACAAGTCATCTAACAACAATGATGTACACTACTATTTTTTTTTAAAAAATTCATTGACACATCTCCCCTACACCCCAAACCTGCCTCCTAACCACTAAAGCCATGCTCAAAAATAAAGTTAAAAAATAGTCAATAGTTGCATTTGGTACAAATGTGGGTATTGCAAAATTCCCAGATGGTACGCATGTATCAAGTGAAAATTTTGCATCATATTCGACTTTAGCGATAGTTATAAATTTCTACGATTTTGCATATACTCAATATATATATATATATATATATATATATATATATATATATATATATATATATATAGTATATTTGATACAATATAAAAATATTTGTTAAACATATTTCCTTTTATAATTTGTAAGTGTTGTATTTTATTTCTTAACATACGTGCGAGCAGTAAGTACGTTAGAAAAAATCGATATCTAAATATTAAGATTTACTAATGCTTCTAAGATCCTATTGCTCCTTAATGTTTATAAATCAAGATAATAATCACACAATTGCCTCGAAGCGATGAAATATGAGTAGTATTGATTAATTTGATGTCACTAAGAACTTATTTGATGAATTAACTATTAAGAGATGAAGATATAACATATAATGAATGAAACATGTATTTTTTTTAACTCAAAAATATAATATACTATAATTATTTTGAAACAGATTTGATTTGTCACTACTGATTTGAGCTTATTCACGTGCCATGAGGCCTTACCACACCTAACTTTAAATGGCATTTTACATTTAAATTTTAGAAAAACTTGTATTATTTATGATGGCATTTTCCTTAAAATTTTATAAATTTATATTATTGGTCCAATTTCATTTATATTTTTCTCCCTTGTACATACTTTTATATAATTTTAGCCCACCCAGGCTTAATCTAGAATTGAAACATAGCAGTATTCAAAGTTTTAAAAAACGTTGGCAAGATTCAACCATCTAAGATATTGTTCATTTTGTTCAAGCGTATTCATTGAATATCCCGAAACCCCTAAATCCGCCCAATGGCCCTATACTTATTCCTAACTCGTCAGATGCCTAACCAATAAACATCTATTTTCTACCATCATAGTTTATAAAAAATAAATCATGTTTGCTTATTGTGAAAATCTTTTGTATTAAGTCAACAATCATTACACTAAAATTTCTAATATCATATTTTCATAACAAATTTATCACAATGATTTTTTATTTTTTTAAACCCACCCACCGCCCTTACAACGACTCCAAACTCGCGACCTCTAAGTCAATCGGAAGAGCTCCTAACCACTGCGCCATTCGATGTTCTCAAATTTATCACAATGATTGTTTTTACATTAAATCTTATTTTACTCTTTGACAACGAACATCAACTAATTACCAAGATTATTCAAACATTAAATTTTTCAACATTAGAAACAAGTTCAATCGTTGTCGAGACCTCTTCGTAATAGTGCAATATTTGGAATGGTTTGTAAATTATTGTTTGATATCGATAAATGGATTATTTTATTAAAAACAAATAATACAAATCCTAATATATGTATGAAGCATTTAAAAAATAATATATATATATAAGGCAAAAGTAATTTAAATATTACAAATAAATAAAAAGTAAGACTAAAAATAAAATGAATAAATAATGACAAACATGATATTGTCGAAATTTTGAAATAAATTAAAGAGAACATGAAAAACTCTAAATTTATATTATTTTAAATTCATTATTTTATATTTAATTAATGCTTCATCCATCAGCTTAATCTTTTCCCTAAGATTTCAAGATTCAATAAAAAATAAATTATTCTAAAAAATTTACTATTTCTTTCTTTCACGATCATTCACGCCAACGCATCGCAATATCTTACCAAGAAATCAAAACTACCACATACTGCATGCTTATTATCTATCGCGGGCACGATGATTGCCTAAGTTTCAAGACTTCATGTTATATGGGCCTGCAAAACATCCTCGCCTATCACAAGCATTCATGATTTAAGAACCCTTTCCCTACCTCATGAAAAGTGAACATATATTATTATATGTATGTCTTAAGTTAACTAGGTCTTTCCTTGTGGCATTAGACATGCAGCAGGTACCACTTCAACAACATACAGAACAGGTAGCAAATAAGTAAAACTAATTGTTAGCTGATGTCATAGAACTAACCTCTTCCAGTAGGAATTCAGCAACAGGTTCAGTTTTTGCATCAGTGCTCCGTCGGCCACTGATAATTTCTAAGGCGACAACACCAAAACTGAAGGTATCAACTTTCTCAGTTAATTGACCATGAATTGCATACTCTGGAGCGGTATATCCCCTGATTCAATGTACATAGTCATACATTCAAGCTTGTGAAAATTAATCGTTTGAAGGTTAAAGATGAAGAAATTTAGTCATACAAGGTTCCAGCAAATCTGGTACTGAGGTGACTTTCATTTTCTGGCAGAAGCCTTGCAAGCCCAAAATCAGCAATTTTTGGCAGATAATCGTCATCAAGTAGAATATTGCTTGATTTTATATCTCGGTGTATAATCCGTACATGGAACTGCTCATGCAAATATGCAAGACCTCGCGCTGTGCCAAATATAATCTCATATCGCTGTTTCCAGTTCAGTGTCCCTTTGTTCTCACCTGTCAAAGTGTCAATCATGAATTGCTCTACGTTGAACACCGAATATATAATATCCCGGCCCAGAGTGGGCACGCTGAGCAAGATTCGACGGCATTACTCATACCATCAAGACAGCACTTTCTTTTGAAGTTCATCTCATAATAATCATTTAAACGCGCTTCAATTCAAGCAATCGTAATGACCACCGGTAAGCTTTCCCAATGGGAAGACGTGAGCAAGCATTTAAACGCATTGTTAATTCCATGCCAAGTCATCAAATTCAATAATATACCGACCAGGTAGTTGTTTATATGTCTGACTAATTTAGTGTTCCGTGCATCAAGCTTAGCAGCTTCTTTGGAATACTCACCATATAGAAAGTTATCAAGACTTCCATTTGACATGTACTCATATACAAGAAGTAAGTCTGCTCTTTTGTTGGAACATCCAAGGAGGCGGATAAGATTCCGGTGATGAACATTACTAATTAGCTTCACTTCACTCTCAAATTGTGCCTTTGCTGCAGAGGAACTTACTATCAGCTTCTTTACTGCAACTACATTTCCATTCTTCAGGGTTCCCTGATAAAGGTGTCATTGGAGAAGTAAATTCATAAATGACGGGAATTCTTGCTAAAACAAGTATTAGGCACCAGAGATAAAAACCAGAAACATAGCTAACATGAAAAGAAAAGATAAAATTATGTTTGAAAATCAAAGCTAGGCATGGTTATTATTACTAATGATTCATTTAATTCCTTCCAAATGTTCTATACGTACCTTGTACACCTCACCAAATCCTCCTTCTCCTAGTTTGTTTTCTTCGCTAAAGTTTTTTGTTGCATTTTTCAGATCCTTGTAACTGTAACGAAGTGGACCTTGCAACTGAGTTGCCTCCAAAATATTTCCTGGAGTATGCTTTAAATGGTTACTAAATGAAAAAGGTAACTGAAATGTTGTTGATATTGAACAGATACAGAAACAATTAAGTAAGTAAAAGGTGAAAGTGGTTTTAAAAAACTGTCGACATATAGTTTGTTAGCCAAGAAAATCATAGTTCACATATGACATGAAGAGGCAATTTGAAGGTGAAAAAATGAAGAAATTATTTTCTTGAGGAAGGTTGCATCTCATAATCTAAACCGGGGTGCAAAGGATTAAAGATTTGATGAATTAAGAATGAATATAAGGTACCAGTTCGAGTTGCCTTGGCTGTTCTTGAGAGTTGATACCATAAAAACAGCATAAAAGCTACTAGAAGAAGTCCTACGCCTCCAGCAACTGCCCCAATGATCACTTTCCTCTTACTCGAACTTCCTGGAAAGGAAACATTGACAGGGAGAGTGTTTGCCTATAAAGTAGTTACTAAACACTAAACAGGGAATCCACAACTGGATGATCAAAAGTAAATTTAGTCTCTTAAGAAAAACAGTATTATGCATTGCATTGGATAGTTCAAGAATTGGGATACATGGAAGACTGCCACAGTTAGTCGGAAGATGTACAAGGTTGCAGCCACTCAGAGAGGATAAAGTAGGTAATTACGACTTTCATGGTAAATCAGAAGAAGCATACTGTAGAAACTAAAAGATTAGGCTGAAGGGAAACAAAGAACGTTGAAGACTAAGCACAACCCAGGATATCTTACCATGTTCCAGGAAAGGTCTGATATTAAAAGTCTGGTTATCAGCAAAGAATCGGGTTGTCGAGTATCTGAGAAAACAGCCAGCATCAAAAGCTCGTGCATCTGTAGTAGGAAAGCATCCCTGTATATTTCTAGATGCTACTTTTAAACATTCCTGACAATCAATCTCGATGACATTTTCAGAACATTGTGCCACGCCATAAACGTTTTTACCTCCACCAGGTATTTCTGTCTTAGTCGCTGCATAGCGGTTACTAGTTTTTGGAGTTGCAAGTTCAAGATCTTTTACTAAGCTTCCAACTGCGGTATTAAATGCCACTGTATCTTGAGCTGTTCGATTCCCACACTTTTGACCATTTCCATCTGCAGTTCCTTGACCATAGAATGAGGTGCTCTCATACCTTAGAAAAAGAAGCAGCTACTAAGGAATTCATCCTTTAAATGAAAAGGGTCTACTACTGTCACTACTTTTGAATTAAATGGGAAACTCATACCCATAAACCACCATTATGTAAGATGAGATTCTATACATATTGTCTGTTTCAATTGGGACTAAAAAATTACTTTGCTCGAATATTATATATGTTTGGAATGGGGAGGATATACAACAAGTATGAGGCTAATACAGAAACTGTATGATCATGCTTGAATGCGCTGATTTTTCATTTTATCCATCCAACTAACAATCAAATTAAATTGTTCTGAACTTTATTTTAATTTCAATAGTCTGTGGTGAATGAATCACTCGAACAATATTAATAATGAGACACCATCATTGGTGTACACTAGAGAATATGCAATACTTCAAGAAGAGAAGAACAAAGATTGAGGCTACAAGGTTAACCTGAGGATGCAGCCATCATAAATGATCCTGGCTCCATTAGCATGCGAGCAATTTCTGATATCAACAGCTGCGGTATCAAAGCACTTCACACAATCCTTCGTCGACAGATAGTTCCTGCACTGAACCATAACAAAGACAGGATCTTCAGACATTGACCGCTGTGCTGTGGCGTAGTGTTTCTTCTCATTCAATAAACTCTTTCTAAGGTCAGCAAAGGTAGCATTAAGGCTGTTAAAGAAACTCCCGGAAACATTATACTGACTGCAACCTTTGATTATAAGATTGAGTTGAGGGTCTGATCTTGCAGGTTCCAACACCAAAGCAAGCAACATAAACACCACAAACCAAGGCCACGACGACGAATTTTCCATGTTATTAAAAATCATGTTTGTCACTAAAAAGATGGCACACTTCAAATAAAGAAACTTAGACAATACAAATCTGTTTAATGCAACAACCCAACAATAACAACTGGGATAGACATAAAATATTGTACATTCATTTAGCCCAGCACTAAATAATATTATACCACTCCTTCCAGATATTATGCCACTAGTAATATTACCCTACTGCTACGTTTAAGTCAATTCTAACTTGAGCCTGATGGTAACATTCCCCTACTGCTACGTTTATTTGCTAATGTTCCAATATAGTATCTCAATCATTAGGCCCTACATTTTAATTTTCTTTGCATATCTAAATGATTAATTTTCTTAACTGAATAACGAAATGTGGACGAAAATCTTCCATTAACAAACGAAGATATCTTCATTTACACAATTTCTCAATGAGTCCAAGTTCAAGACTTTGTAACAAGTCAACTTTCATTTAGTTTTATTTATTTCAATTTTGAAGCTTCCCCATTCTTAAAGTACTCCCTGCATCTCAGCAATATCATTAGTTCGATTTTCAATAAAATCAACAAACTTCCATGTCTTAATGGATATACATAAGTTTGATTTGAATCAAAACCATAACATTATTAGTAAAAATACAATGTTATGATATATTATCTCCAAATATTATAGGACATATACAAAATTATTCGAGTTTAACCATCATAAGTGACAACTATACTATTTTCTTGAAATTAGTAATCAAATATATGGATTTTAATAACAGACTATAAGCACAAATACTTGAGTACCCATTATCGTATATTGGTAGAAAATGAGGGTAGATTCGTTCTTGATTATCTCTCGTCTCTTCATGTAGTGTGGGTTCGATTATTATAAGGAGCGAATGTAATCAATTGAAAGATATCTCGTCATTAACTGTTCCTTAGTATACCAGAATCGGAAACACGGGAGTTCGTTAATGTAACAATTTGATGCTTATTAACGTTGGTGCATATGTCTCCAACTCACCAAGAAAATATTATGATGCACGACCTTTGATTAATTATTATCATTATTAAATTCCTAGCAGCCATTGCATGAATATCTTATTCATATATTGCCAACAAAGTTGACCTTGTCCTGTTGAGCTCTCCAGAGTCCAGGTAGGGTAAATCTCATTTTCAGCCAAATACTCGAATCTCGGGAAATATTATCTTATTTATTATCTGTGTATCTTTCGATACTTCCTTATATTATGAATTGTATCGTCTCATCTATTAATTTCAAAATCTATTTTTTATGGATTACATAAAAACGTAATTGAAATTGATTGTTTATATTTAATTTATTTTGAAAATATTTGATTAGGACTTTATTTGCTTTTAAGATGTGTATATGTTTAATCAAATTTTAATTAAAATGACTTGCTTTAGAAGAGTCGAGGGCATTTGCCCAAAGTTGGAAGGTCTACTTCACTATTTGTTTAGTCCGCTAATATTTTAACTACCACGTTTCGGGATTTTAGGTTTGAATACAATGGTTAATTTTTTTAATATATTATTTTTCAATTCCCAAAACTCCACATTATATTTTTTATTTTCACATAATAATTTAATACTATTCAATTTCTTATACTCTATAAATTGCTTGTTGAATAAATTCAACACCATACTCCACCACTTTTATCTAATATTCTTATTTACTTATATTTTTTATTTTTATGATTAAATAATTATAAATAATTATCATTTATAATTAGTCAAGAATAAGTAGTGATAATAGAATAATTATATTAAATAATTATACCAATTATCCTTTATAATTAAATACAAATAATCACAATAATCGTTAGTATCCATTTCACTAAAAATATAATAAATATAAAAAAAAGTTTAAGAAAGAATAATAGAATAATTATATTGAAAAATGGTTGATTTTTTTAATATCCAAATTAAACGAACTAACCTCTATTTATGAGAAAAAATGATAAATTTTGATATAAAAAATTAAACAAAATTAATTTATTATCAAATAATTTATCATAAATAATTAAAATGATAAGAAATTTAAAATACAAATAACTAATATAAATCAAATCAATCGCATTTGACCTATCACGCTTCATTTCGAGATGGCCAGCAGAAATATCAGACGCGCCTAATCAAGAAGAAATACGTGCATTACAAGGACCAACATGCTTTTAATTTTTTCCATCAATTTAATACAAATCACCAATCAAATTTTTTCAACACCTACCCACAACGTTTAAACTATTGAATGTTTTTTTCAACATGCCCATTGTAAGTAGTCTAAGGCAATTATTTTTTCCTCGAATAAATATTCATTTGAAGACTTGTTAAACCCCTCATTTAACTTGGTTGATAACCTCAATAGCTTCCCACTACATTCTGACTGCGCTTTCACAACAGACGGGTTCAATCCCCGTCGAACATATTCTATTTTATTTGTAGAATTACTTCATTGTTTTGCCAGAATTTATATTATTTATTTGTAATACCTAAGAGTAGTAAAACATAAAAATATTAATTTTATGATTAAAATAATTTATTCAAAATATTTTCAAATAACAAAAAATCTAGTACGTAGTCACATGACACACATTATCCTTAAACATATTCGAATCTCGGCCTCCCTGCAGGTGCTAGGACTAGCGAGCTGCCCTGCTCCCGGTGATAAAAACGGATAAGAATCCAAGATTAAACACTCTAATCCATTCTGTTTAACTAAAATAAAGACGTAAGCCTATCACCTCAAAACAAATTATCAAATCATAAGAATCAACGAAAGACTCAAAATAGGCCTATTATTTCTTGTATTGATAACGGCTAATATCTTTTATGTAAAACTTAACAACTAAAAGAGACCTCGACATAACGCCCTACTAATTCGACAAGAACAACTCCACGACGATTTAGACGTTATAACAACGAAAAACAAGACATCATTATCAATCGAATGCTATTAAGAATCGCTTCAAATACAAGAAAATGTCTAGAAGAATCAAATAATATATTTAACCGACCCTATCATAATAATGACATTTAATCGTGTCATTCATTCACAATATTCTAATTTAATTATTAATTCAATCGCATATCGATAAACTGCACAACCTACGGGCGTGTCAATTTTGCATTCAACTTTAAATTACTTTCCAATTGATTTTTTCAACATACTCAATATCTATATTCGTAATTTGCAATACTATGTACTATTCGTCACTAATTTTAAAAAAAACCCTCATTTAACTTTTAAAATTTAGGATAATAGAAGTAAATGATATGTTTATTACGGAGTATATTTTATCTTAATGCATGTTAATAAAAAAATATTCAAATCGAACATGGTCAACAACTCAGGGTGGAGATTTGTGCATCTTAAGCTGATTGGCATTTGGCAATGGATAATCATTTATATTTGGTCTATAATGGATCCAGCTCAATCTGATGGGCTACCAGTGCAGAACAAGGCTCCGTCAGAAGGATCGAGGCGGATCATTAAATTACATTTAAAGTCTTCATTCAATAATTGAGCACGTATAATTTATTCAAACCGGGCCGATTTGCTCGCCTATGTCTTTTTTTCAAACACTCAGAAATTTTCACTTTTATTCTTATTTTATCGTGACACAGCTAGATCATAAAATCACTTAAATTCAATGATCATAATCTTCTTAAGTAAAATGCTTACAAAATTTCACGCTCGACCTCGTATACTTATTAATGAAGTGCAACATAATGATAACACGTTTCACTTCTAACTAAAGAAAAAATATCATCAATTCAAATTGTAAGATAAATGAGACGCCATAAGGATTGGTCCATGACATAACAGTTTGCCTTGTTCTCGTGAAGTTGGACCACATACACAATTAAGAATTCATCGCCCAAAAAATACACACTAGATTTTTATAGATATTTTCAATCAAAAGCCAAATACTAAAAACTTTTTTCGACAATTTTGGTAAAGGATAATAAAAGAATGGTGTTTCTATTGCTATATTTTCCTGGATCTAGAATATCTCCGGCTATGCCTATATGCACCTATTCCTTTCTGTACACCTAGAAAAATTCTAAGAATCAATAACAAATGTTCACTCTAAACTGATACAAAATTATGCAGTAGTTAATTTGAACCCTTGAGGTACTTGAATCCTGAAGCTGAATCAACACACTCCACCTTATCTTTGTAAAGATTCATCAATTTTAACAAATCAGTAACCTTTTCCTTTGTTGATTGAACACAACCAACTTGCAAAAGAACCAACAATTTAGGAAATGCTCCAACTTGAAGAGCCTCAACCACCAAATTTTCATGATTTTTGCTGCATAGTTTCCACATGATTGATACTGTAAATTCAGTAGCCAATTCTGTTAGCCTCAAAAGTTTCTTGACCAAAACAGGCATAGTTAATGCATAACTGGAAGCGATTTCTTTCCCTTTTGGATAGTTGCATATTTGATCAAGAACACCAAGAGCCTTCTCAGACATGCTCTTTTCTCCATCTACAACAACTTCAATCACAATTTGAGCCAAACCCATGTCCACAAAACTCTCCATCACCTTCTCATTGCCTTCCATTAAGTTGTACATCACCACTAGAGATGCTTTCATCGCAGCTGGGCTAATCGGGGCCTGGACAATCTTGATCAATGTTTCAGCCACCCCTTCAATTTCCATCAACTTATTTGCATAACTTTTGTCCAATGAAAGCAATTGTTTTAGTACAATAACTGAATTCTGCTTTCCAGATAAGTCTTCACCCTTTAGAAACCAAACCATGCATTGAAGAGAGGTTCTTGATCCTATCTTTGAAAGACCTTGTTCACCAAATGGAAACATCCATGCTAATACAGAGAGAATTCTCTTCAATAAATCAGCATATTTCTCCATGCAAAGGCTAGCAAAAGAGTCAAAAGCACCAGCAAACACCCTTCCAGCTCCATTCTCAACAATACAGTTCTTGTTTTTTTCACTCTCTCTTGCTATAACCTTGACCTTTCTTATCAAGCCCTTCAATTTCTCTTCATCACTCTGTTCTGTAGCATCAACTATTTTCAAACAAATTTGCGAAACTTGGTAGGCAGAAATTGGAATTCTGGGAGTTGGGATTCTCTCAATTCCATGAGATTTATTCTCAACACACCAATCTTGAATCATCTTTCTCAAAGAATGGTTTGGAACCATATTAAGATCATGCAACATTTGATGTGTCACAGGGCACGTTAAATTCCCCGAATCGATCCATTTCTCAATACTCTCCCGATCATATGTAATCCCTGTAGCTAATGTCACAGGATCTTTCATCAAATCAAGAGAAATGGGACAACGAAAATGTGTAGGAATTGTGAGTTCCAAATTGATGTTTCCCTCCAACAACTCATTTTTTGGCCCTTTTTTGCTACACTTTTTTCCTCTAAGTGAGAATACCATATTGAATATTTTCTTTTCTTATTTGGGTA
This sequence comes from Lithospermum erythrorhizon, assembly GCA_019722365.1. NCBI lineage: Eukaryota > Viridiplantae > Streptophyta > Magnoliopsida > Boraginales > Boraginaceae > Lithospermum > Lithospermum erythrorhizon. The sequence goes on along the minus strand of JADFUC010001736.1, from coordinate 256,889 downwards.
TTGAACAAGATCAAGAATATTATCTTAGTTATTGTGGCTTTTTAGCACCGTGTTGTTTTACTTAGAATGTTGGAAATAAATATTTGAAGATGATGAAAGGACTTAGGCTTTGCTTTGTATATATATGACAACTTTTGCATATGAACCGCGTTATGTATTATATAGACGTCAAATTATTGATATTATAGACTAAAGGAAACGTTCAAAATTTTCATGAAAGGTGTATAAGAGTGTTGGCATTAAAATGTTGACCGTAGAATAAATTGCAGAACAATGAAAGTCAAGTGTTTCAAATAAGAACCATTCCAAATATGTTGTCACTATTTTAATATTAGTATGGAAAGCGAGTTAACTCTAAGTTTGATTTGTGACCAAGTCACTAGTCAACATAAAAGTGGTCGGTGTAATAAGACCAGTTAATGTTGTTATTTTTTCCGCGGTCTCCCTTTTACTGAACTTTTCGTATTCACTGTGTTATTTGACCATTTGACATAAGCATCATGCAGTATTTGTAACTTCGTTCTATGACTTTACTGCATGCATTTCAAATGAATTGTTCACTAGCACGGAAGAACTGGGATCTAAATTCCAATTCCTGGCGCACACCGAATATACATATATACTAGTACAATTAATAAAGAATTTGTAAAATCCTATTATGAAATAAGAATTTTTTTCTATAATGAGTAAATGATGTTTAAATTGGATCATTCAAAGTCAATATATCAGGAATTGATTATACCTAACTATCAAAACGAATTTAAAGCGATTAAGGTGATAATGAATTGATAAAAAACTTTTGATTGCTACTAATAGTTGAACGTTCATATATAACTTACTTAACAACTAAGCTATCAATAATATTGATGGTTTACTTGAATCACTCTGAACATATTGGGGTTCGCCTTACTAGCAGGACAATTTGTATTTTATTAATAATATTGATGGTTTACTTGAATCACTGTGAACATATTGGGGTTCGCCCTACTAGCAGTATAATTTGTATTTTATCTTAATTAATACCCAATAACCAAAGCAAGCAAGCATGGTAGCTAGTTTTTTTATTTGATGTAAAATAAAGAGTGCATTAGTTAACTTGATTTTTAATGAAACTCACATAATATTCATGAATGCATTTAACGAGTATTTCGGCATGCATGAGAATTGAGACGTTCGATTCTCTCTTTGGTGCATATTCATAGACATCACCATCGACATGAGATAATGCCACCAATTGTTTTTATTCATCGATGAATAATGAAAAAAAAAATCACTTTATTTCTAATTTCATGCTTTTTTCAGTTTAAATGGATGCTTATTAATTGCTTTGAACAATGAAGTATTTTATTTTCGTATGCTTGAATATTATTTGTATTATTGATGACAAATGTTTTGTTATTATGAATGAACATATTTGCTGGATGTTCAGGCCGTTGTTTAGCATGTGTAAGTGGTGCACTTGTACAAGGCCCCATCTCAAAAGGGTCCCCCATTTGTTTTTTTAATTTATTAGATTAAATTGCTAATAGTGTTCAATATATTGAAAAATACTAACATATAACCTTTATATGAAGTAACGTTAACTGAACAATTACCAATCTATTAGTCTAGTGATTAGGAATATTGAAATACTAAAATATATCAATTTAATCATAAATATATTTGCTTATTAGTTAAATAGGATTATAAAATATCCATATCAATTATTGAATCATTTCAAAATCCTAATGAAGTTCACTTCTGCTACCCTCCTTGATAATATTTGATTCAATATATTATTATTACAAGATTTGCAAGGAAAGTCAAGGTTCACATTTCACAATAATGAGATAATATATTTTAAATGAATCCTTTTCTTTGACAAATTTAATGTCAATTCAGAATAGTATTTTAAATGAAACTTATTTTTATGTTTATATGGTTACTTTTTTATATTATTATTGCAAAAAAATATTACTAAAACAAAATAGATTTAATAGGTTAGTTGTAAAAAAATAAAAATAGGACCCCGTTTTGCGTTTAGGCATAGATCCCTTATTATCTATGAAATAAAAGAGATTGTAAGAACTATTTCACATACATCAGGGATTGGGATGGTTGTCACAAAATGTTATTTTGCATAAGCAAAAATATTTATGCACGATGCATATAACTCAAAGTTTGTGTACATAATATTTACATATCACTCAGGAATACTAGTGTATATATACTCGATTTAATATTACTCAATATTAGTGTAAATATTATTCATGTTACTCAATCTAACATAATTCACGAGTCACTAGTAATGTAGATATTACTCATTCAACAATGTAATATTACTCACGATCAACACAAATATTACTCATGATCAAACAAATATTACTCATAGATGCATAAGACATAAACTTTTGATTTATTCACCATAACTCATGCGTAGAAAGTTAGCGCTATTAAATGTGATGATACTACAAGATTTTTTAATGACATATTTTATAATTTTTAAATTCTTATGGACTTGTTTGTATTTTCAAGTTCTGTGTCAAACTACAAAAGTCAGAGTATATATTATTATATCTGTAATTTTATCAGATTATAAAAGTTTTGAAGATTTGCGAGTATCACGTATCTTAAGATACTCTCAATGACATATTTCAGCGATTATCCTCAGATAGCTGATAATACTCAATCACATATTCGAAACAGATTATCATATATCTTAAAAGAATAAATTCTATTAAGATTTTTAATAAGACTTAACCCCCCGTCCATAACTCATGCCGGTTTGGTTAGGTTTTCGGTTTTAATGAGAATTCCGAGCCCCATTCGTTAGTGAAGGCCCGTTTGTCAAACTAACAAAATAATGGTGTGGACGTCAATCGTCAGGACGTGTGGTCAACTCAAGGACCTCAACAGAAAGATATTATTTGAGAAAATGGGCCTTTACCACTAAAGGAAAGGACTGCAAATTTAGTTTCCCTAAAAATTTACACAGACCTCACAGAGTCACAGCCTCACAGGTCATATAGGCCCCTCTTGCCAATATTACTGGGCTGTGTTGTTGTCCGATCGTCCTAATTAACTTTTCAACTTGCTATCGCTAACACAATTCGGCATCAACTACGTTAACATTCCTCTCACATTGGGAAGACATACGCATCAATCATAAACATTTGAATATATATATACCGAAACGGAAGAACGTTTAAACAGATATATATACCAAATCCATACATTGGAAGATATACTCGAATCGTAAAGACAGCAACATATCAAGTTATTTACATATATACCGACCCGAGCAAAGACAGTAAGCCAAGATATAACAAGGTTAGCACCAAGAATCCAAGTTGCTGCAAAACTTTTTATTTCTTACTATATATTTTTAAATAATTTGATGGCTATTTTTTTATTTCTTCTATGCTTCTATATTCCAATGATCTATTTTCTGCAATAATTCCCTGCAGATATTGAAAAACTAGTGTAACCTGCATCAAATAAGGAGTAATTTTCATGAAATACGTTCTAGATTTTCCCACAAAAAATTGCTTTGAATTTGTTCACTTATCAATACCAAATACTCCGTATAATTTACCTTAATATTCTTTATTTGTAATCATCGATATAAATTCCTAATAATTTATAAATAAATAGGAGTGTAAGAAGAATATACCTACAAATACGCAAGAAATAAAATTTACTAGTGGGATTTAAAAATTAAATAGCATGAAAACTTCCTAACGTGAAACCGAACGACCCCTCGAGGTCCATGCCCTGGGATACCATGGAGAAGTTAATTACGAGATGTGTCTCAATACAAAGTTCGCTCTTTATGAAAATCGAACCGACATCATATGAAGAAACGAACATCCTGATACTTATTACTCTAATTTTTTATAAGAGATAGCTTGTTAAAAATGCTTTTATATCACAACATTCAATTCATTAGACTATAAGGTCAACAAATTAAACTATAAATACCTTCATACTAATATTTACACTTTATAAGGTAATACACTTCACATGGTTATTTTTATAGTAATGTGTTTATTTTTTAATTCTACCAATGTTGTTGAAGAATTGTTGATTTTTAATATCATTATTTTTATTTAAGAGGCAAATATCAATCATTCCATGTCAAAATCACTCCCAGTACCAATGAAGTGGTAGAATGTGAATCTATTGAAAGGGAAGTCCAACTAATATCTATGACATATAATGGTGTCATGGCCCTCCATTTCTTTTCTTGATTTATCATCAAGTGGAACGAACATATATACAAGTGCTTTTAATTGAATGTATAGTCGTTATAAAACGGTGTAAACACCGTAGTTTGTTGCTAGAAATTTTAATTTACTAGATTTTGATTTTACAAGGGGATACTCTTGTTTTGTATTTCACGACATAAAAATCATATGATATGTAATTTTTCTATTATATATAAAAAAAAATATCATCATAATAATAGACAGTTACTAAATAAATAATCTTTAAAAAAAGGAACGAACATATATACAAAACTTGATAATTATTTCTATAATAAAGAAATACCACATCTTCAAGAAGATCCATGATTAAAGTTGTTCACACTGGATTCTTGGACCATTAGGAATTTCAATAATATTCTATATATAGGTTATCATACTACAAAGATGTAGAGCTTTAATTGAGGATAATGTTATAATTGACCATACAAGTTGGAGAATCTAATACCAAATGATACACAATCAAGGAGCGGCGGAGGCATATGCTTATCTATCTTGCATTGTACCACAAAAACTATTTATGAAACCAAGTCAATCTCTATCACACAAACGGATCAATCATCAAATATGTGACATTATTATTAAAGACCCATTCAACTTTTCTTAGTTGTTATTTCATTAGATGTGGGTGTTTGCGGTGGACATATGCTACAACTTCATTAAAGAGGAAACTTGATGAATTAGTGTAGATGCTAAAGGAGTAAAACAAATAAACCAAGAGAAATCATTTTCAATAAATGAGCACACCTTGCTTGTGTAGTCACTAGCGGATCCATGATTTTGACTAGGAAGACAAAAGTAAATATAATATTTAAAAATAGATTTCAATTTTAGGGGCACGAATTATAGATAGATTACTACTATAAAAATACAATTGGGTTAACACTTACTTGGGACGTCACTACTCAAAAACGCTGCCTATAAAGCTTTCTTTTGACGGCCTCCCGCCTAAGTAAAAAATGCCGTCCAATAGCGCTATTTATGTTACCAAGAAGGCGCCAAGTTTGTGTTCTGAGCTTTTGACCGCGACTCAATAAAGCTGGGCCGCCTAACCGCTGCCTAAGTACTAACTGGTGAGTCGCCTGAAGACTTAGATGGCGCTCGCTAAGTGTTTTCACTTAAACGTCACCTCTAATCAAGACATTTTTTCGTGACGCTCAAAGTCGCTTTTTTCGGTACTGACGCCCAAGTCCTTTTGTAGTAATGATTTTTTAATTTTTCAATAGCTTTCCCTCTAATAACCACCATCTATTCACCGAGTATAATGCTAATATATGTATGAATTACGATATTTAAAAGGCTTAAATTTTTCCTGCCCCCTGATCTTTGACGAACTGGTCCAATCTTTCAAAATCTGGCCATTATTCTCCGATTATCCGAATCCGGGTCATTTTAGATTCGTCCATTTTAATGTTAAATTTAACAGAATTGAGCTTTTAATGAAGGAGAAAATAGTAATTGTACATATATTAAATTGTTGGGGTCAATTTTTAAATAACAAAACATATTTGTGTCCCTTTAATATTTCTTAAAATATTAATAAAAAATAATTAATTACTGAGGATTCCCCCACCATCATCTTCATCACCATCAATCACCCTCTACCTCGTAACTCCCACCACCAGTCTTGCACTCCGCCACCCTCCATCAACGTTTCCGGCTGGCGACAAAAAATAAACCAAAGCAAAATTCTCTCTAATCACAATTCATCATCTTCAAAACCCAATTTAACCCACCAACAAAATCCCAAATAGCTCCAGAGTATGCTATCAATTAATTTCAAGATAATAGCCCATCGTTTTCTAAAATAAATTAGATCATATTTCTTGAAATTTAAGTTAATGTTACAAATTCGTGCACTTTTTTCTGGCAATTATCTTGAAACTATTGTTCTGCAAGAAGTAGTTCATTTGCATTAAATATAGTGTAGTAAGTTTGAGAAATTGTAATGGATGCGATGGTGGTTATGTGTGGGGATGATGATTGTTGTCGTGGTCAAAAGTGGTAGCTTGTGCAGGCTTGGGAAAGAAGTCCGTATGAATGGTAGCTATGATGATGAAGTTGGTGAGATGTGGGGGTGACGAATTTGGTGGTGATGTATGTGGCAGTGTGGTGACTATGGTGAAGAAGTTGCTGAGGGTGGGGGAAGGCTGGGGCTGTGGGATACTGGGATGGGTAGGGGAAGGGTGGGGGGGTGGGGGGTGGGGGGAGGTTAATGTTTATAGTATTTTTTATATATATTATTTAAAAGAGACCCAAATAGTTTTTGAATCTACAAAATTGGTCCAAAAGTTTAATATACGTTCAATCTCAATTTTACCCTTCATTAAAACATAAAATCTGTCGATTTTAACTTTAGAACTGGACAGAATTCTCAAAATGACCTCGCCAGTGTAGCTCGGAGAACCGACGGATTTCAAAAGATCAAGCACAGAACCAACCACTCCGTTAAAGCTTTGTGCTGACAAGTGAAGCACTTGGAAGTTCTCTATTTATAATAGAATATTGCAATTTGCAAACCCCATAAAAATCTTATATACGGAGCATATAGGGAACTAAAATGCCACACTATGGTTTGGAGTAATTAATTAACCAAACCAAAGCATGCAATAAAACATATGACGGTATAAATGTCCTACTACTTGCTTAGTGGAAGAATATATTTCACATATTCTAGGAAGTAATTGAGTTTATGCCATTAGAACTTGTGATTATTTAAGCTTATCATAATTCATGCACTGACATTATAGATCAGAGCTTTATATATTCAACTTAAAAGGCTAATTAAGTAGCCTTTAGCAAAGCATAAAGTAAATATCAATAATGATGGGTTCTTGCTGGTGGTGGGGTACCAGTAATTAGTAGTGGTTTCTTAGTAGTACTATTAACATTAATTGTTCATTAAGATTCAAAGGAGTCACCATTACCATCCAAAGATGCTAGGAAAATGAGCCCAAAAGTGGTGTCTTGGGCAGTGATTAGTGGCTAGAACGCTTAATTGTCACTAAAATGCCGGATTAAACAAAAGCTTTGTAATTAACGCTTTAATTTGCTGTGTGTTGGGGGATCACGCGCACACTTGTGCTCGAGCTTTGCAGCATCTTTTATAGATTTTGCCAAATAAAATCTTGTACGGAAAATTAGAAGAGTAAAAATAAAATAGATCATTTAAGCTCGAATAATATAGTACGTTCTTGTTTGAGTTGAACGTCCAACACTGACTTATTGAACTATTTATATTATTTCATATTACATCAAAATTATATTTTTAACAAGCAATAGATTGAAATTATGTCTATTGTTTTAGAGCTACAATAAAATTGAAGAAATATAGAATGAGATACAAACTAAAACGTAATTAGACTGAGCTGTTATACACGTAAATTATTAAGCTCATTGCTCTTTTGCTCATTACTTGGCTCATTACTTAAATCAAAAATACAAATTATACCATTTTTTGATATATTTTCTTTTTCTTTGATACATTTTAATACGTAATTCATTTTCTTAATAAAAAATCATTAATGTCAATTATATAAAGTTATTTTTAACTTTTAAGAATTAATTAACTGCTTAACTAATTTTTGGTGACACATTTTAATTAAGGAATAAAATAATTTTGGTACATTTTTTTTTTTAATTTTTTCACTTACTATCTAGAATCTATACATTTTTAAGAACGCTAATTATTTTGCTATCAAATTTCGTATATACGGATATTAACGAACATTAACGAAACAGACACACGAACTGTAACCGCTTCTCATTATATTTATGGCCAAATTTTTTATTTCACTAAAAAAAATACTATTTCAATGCTGCGACAATGTCAGCTCGTAATTAGGGGCGCCAAGGTACGATGAATCAATATTTTCTATCGAAAGCGCCAAGTATCAAATATCAAATCAATAAATAAACATATAAAAACGTAAACGCGATTTAAATTCCATTTTTTAAAATGAATATTTCTTCCATTTTTTTATAGTTGTTTTAGCTTAAAAAATTATTTTTATAGCTAATGCTTTAACATAATAAATAAGATATTTTACATTTTCAATGCATTTCGAATTCACTTTTTCTCTTGAAATAAATAAACAACCAATGATATCAAGCCACTGATTGGCCATTCGACATTTTCAATGTATTTTTTGACTATTTTTTATTTTTCTTAATCTATACAAAATACTAAACAACAACTAAAAAAGAGGAGTGAGCGAAGAAATAAAATTTACGTTAAAAATAGGAGGACGTATACCCTCAGGCAATTTGTTTTTTTAGGGAAATTCGCACCTTATAATTTTATATATGAGATATTATGTGATAAATGAGAAGAAAATTTGTAAAAATTCACACGAGGCATGACCGACAAGCCATAGTAGCACCAAGGGCAAACCTAGAGATCTTTATGGTGGTCCTCATCAATATTCTAAATCGAATAAATGTCCTAGTTGAAATGATAAATTGTCAAAAACAATTTTTTGACATTTTAATTAAACATAAGGAAATTCAAAATTTTGAATGTCCATCTTATAAATCCTGTGTCGGCTCCTGACTATCAGTATAAGTATATATGTGTATATGATGGGATATGCAAACTAATAAAGAAAGTGCAAGAGGCATGTGAGCTTTAATTCTGTGGTTTGGGAAATGGTGATAAAAACCATACGGTGCCATAGTGTGCATGGGCATGAATGTCTGTTAAACTGATGGCCGACTCAACATGCAGAATAAAGTATGGTGTGGTCACCCTGAGTTGGAAACCATCCCAATGAACTCACACTTAGCCTCATCACTTCTAATAAGTTGACCTCTGTTTTATTAGGTGGGAAATAGTGGCAATACAGCTATTTAGTCAAACAGGAAGTTCAAGAATCGAGTGGGGCATATAAACTAGAACTAAGAAAGTTAAATAATTTTTGTAGGGTAAAATAAAAGATTCTCAAATCTATAAAGATTGAGGGTATTTTGTGTCTTAGTAGACAGTAGGTCAGTAGTTAGTACTCTCTTTTAGTATCTTACTCTACTATATTTTATGTTTGGTGGTACACCAATTCAAGTTAGACAAGTGTACAAATGTGTAAGTATAAAATTGTGGTTGGTTTGGACTACCTAATCATTAACTAATACTCCATTATATTGGTCAGTCTTGTTCCTAGCAGAGGCTTTGTAATCTCAAGTAAATTTTGGGAGGAGGGAAATAATATACTCTAAATGTAACATGTGACTGAGTCTAGAATCACCAAAACCAACCAATGCATGTTTCTCCCTACAATGAATTGGTGAATATATGTAATTTTTCTAGAGAAATTTAACTTCATATTTATTGAGACTCGGTCTCATATTAATTATGTAAAATTTCTATGATATTAATAAAGACGTATTTTATTTATTTACAATCAATTAATTTTAGATTAATCTCACGTACCTAACACAAGACGTAGCCTAACCCTCATACGGGCCCAAGCTGACCGGCTACACGCATGGCAGACAAACTCAATCCCACATTAGTTGTATAATACCTTCCGAATGTATTAATAAGATTTTGAACTTCATCCATCTACAATTAATTGATTATAATTAATTGTTTCAGATGATTTCATGAACTCTAACATTTATAACTATCATTTTACTTCAAGTTATTTGAACACAAAAAAAAAATATCTTGAACACGAATAATCCAAAACTATATAAACCTTATTGTCTATTTGTGAATGATTAATATGGGATGAATGTTATTCAACCAATGTGAGGGTAATTATCTTCAAAAGGAACTGGCCGTTGAGAAAAAGTTTGAGAACAAGTTTCCATTGTTTTGTTCTGTTAAAGAAGTTCAAGGATGTCTATATGCTTCAACCTTTATAGCATTAAAAAAATTGTGGAGATTGTGACTTCTTAGTTTATGAAGAGCCAAAAATGTAACAAACTAGGGGAGGTGATGGCTGTTTGAGTAGAAGTATATGTCAGCTTCCTTTTTTTGCTAACTTTAATATTAAACTTTTGCTTTGTTTTCTCTGACTCTCCTGATGTCCCACAATTGTCCCCCTTCCCTCCTTATTCTTATCTTTGCTTTCCCATAATTAAAACATTACCAATTCTCCCTGTCTTCTTCATTCATCCTTTTCTTTACTTGTTAAGTGGTCCTTGCCTTTCACAAGAAAAAAAAAGAGCTGCTGTGTTTCTTGTTTTTCATTTCCACCCATAAAGGATCATGTCCCATAACTACTATCACTGAAGCAAACACTGCAAATTAGAAGATGGTTAGTTAGAACTACATAGCTATTTTCCATGTTTTCCATTATTCAAGAATTGTTTAATTTGTTTAGTCTGTTTCTTGTTTTTTGTTTAAGGTTCTATCTCATCTGTTTCCTGCTATTTGAGGTACTTATTTTGATATTTGTTTCTGATGTGTTGCTATATTCTTGCCATGCTTGAATATTACGGAGTACTTGCAACCTCCACTATTTCTCAAGTGTTTTAATTTGCTATGAAGTTCTATTTGTTTTTCATGTTTAATTTCACTCTAGTAATGCTTCTGCAATTTTTCTTTCAAGTTAAAGGAAACATGGGTTCTTTTCCTGGTAATATCACTCACATGACTTGATTGAGTTGAATCTATATTGTATTAGTTGATGAACAAAAAGTTGTTATTATTATTATTAGTCCTACTCATTTAGATTTAAGAATTATAGTAATTCCAATTATAAGTCAAGTTGGGTATCTTTTCCTTTATTAAAAATCTTATTCTTGATCCTAATACAAATTAGAAGGCAAACTTTGTAACCAAAGAAAAAGACTGCTTTTTTGTGATGAATAGTATCATTCATCTTCTTATGTAGAGCTACAAATAGAGAAGGCATGCCAGAATGTTATTTTCTTAGTATCATGCATATTGTTGACTATTTCCTACTAAAAAACTGCAGAAATAAGGAGCATCTTTAGACAAAGATAATAGAGGAAGGCCAGCTTCAATTGTTCTTCTCTGAAAGATAGCATCAAGTGTGGTAGCTTGAACTGATTTTCTAACTCCTAGATTGCATCCATACAACATGGACTTCCGGAAATTCGACCTTGAAATCGAAGCCTCCCCGGATGACAATTCATATATTAGTAGCCAGGTTGCATCCAATACATCCATCCAAGATGCCTTGAAAGATTTCTCCAAAACCAGCAACTCGGGATCATCTCAAACTACAACTCCTCAAAGCCATCTAACTTCAAAGCCTGTTTCACTTGACTTGTGCCTCCAGTTGAATCTTCTCAATGATGAAGAATCTGCCAAGGACATAATAGGATTCTCAATTTCCAGCACCAGTGAAAGCAGCAATGAGCCTACAGCTCAGCCTGCCACAACACGCATCCCACGGGTATTCCCGTGCAATTTCTGCCAGAGGAAGTTCTTTAGCTCACAAGCACTTGGAGGTCACCAAAACGCGCACAAAAGAGAGAGATCACTTGCCAAGCGAGCTATGCGAATGGGAATGTTCACTGAAAAGTATGCTAGCTTGGCAGCGTTACCTCTGCACGGGTCTTCGTTCAGGTCTTTAGGAATCAAAGCGCACTCTTCAATGCATCATTACACTGTTCCTCAAGGAAATCCATTTGATATAAGAACTAGTGCAAGATTTGAACATGGGTATGCTAGTAATCAGCCAATTTATATAGAGGATGAGGCAGAGTTGATATGGCCTGGTAGTTACTCAAATGAGGTACCGACTAACTCTTCAAGTCTAAACTTTGTAGAGACAACTTTATCGCCTGACAAACATCCAATTCTTGAGAAAGAACCAGATCTCACTCTTCGACTTTGAGACCCTCTTGGTTCAAGAGTCGCTTCTTGATCATTGGTGATTCACTAATCCACATCCCCCCCCCCCCTCGTGTAAGTCTCTCAAGATTTCACTGCTTTGCTCGAACTTGAACTGGATTGTATGGGTTGAGGACATTGGACTTCAAATATATACACTTACAGGGGAGATAAAGGTTCTACATTACTCAATTTATGCAATGTCATTGTAAGTCAGTTTACTATTTTAGCTTATATGGATATCACAGATTGTGTTTCAGTGTATTGTGTATCAGCTCATCAAATAAGAGCCTCATGAAGTATAACCATGCTGCAATTTTTGTTTGCAAAACTAACATCCCTAAAATGTAGTATTCTTCAAAAATTCTCGCAATGAAATCACTAGAAGTCTCAAACTCCCTAGTTACGGAAGTATTTTGCTGACGAGAAGATATATTATATTTTTAATTAATAATTTCACCTCTCAATTGATAACTTATGAATTCTAATAGTAATTATCTACTACTTCATCCGTTCATCTTTACTGTTTTCTTAAACTTAATTTTTGCTTCAAAATATTTGTCTTCTAAGATAAAAATCAAGTTTTTTACATTTTCAATATATTTTTCGATCATTTTTTTCTTATTAAATTATCAACCAACCACTTATATGCTTTTAATTGACTGACATTTTACATTTTCAACGTACTTTTTTACCAATTTTTATTTTTTCTTAATTCAGCGCAAGCAACGACTGTAGTTAATAAATATTATAAGGGAACGGAGGGAGTATTAAATAATAATATGTTTTATGTAGACATTTTATAATAGGTGTTAGTTAAATAATCATATGTTTTGTGTAGAATTATTATTTTTATTATTATTATTATTATGTAGAACTATTGTTATTATTATTATATGTATTAGTTACATAATCATATGATTTGTATAGAATTATTATTATTAATTATCCTTTTTTGAATCATAATACTTGTTAACTACTAAATAATTTTAGTTTCAAGCACAAATAATGTATAAATTAATATACTTCTAGTATTGTGATTCTCAATAAATTATTTTAATCTAGCTTCCACGTGTACAAATTGGAAACACATTGAATATCTCAAACTATTTCGACATACTACGCCAGAATAAATTTTTCTTCATTCTCTCCAACTTTATATACAGAACAAAATTAAAAGTAAAAACACAATTGGAATACCAAATTATTTTACATTGTTATCATTATACATAACGCTGCTCCCTCGCGGGCTGATAAAGAAATGGTGGAGTGCCTATAACATGTTAAGACGATATGCCATGAAAAAATCTTTCGATGGTTAAACTCTACCGCGCGACGATACCTGCAGGGAGGTCCTGTAGTGAATAGCTTGACTTTTTAATGGAAAGAAAAGCATTTGTGATGCTTAAATCAAGATCTTTCATTTTTGAAAATACTCATCTATTCATCATATAATTGTATTTTGATTGATTATTATTCTAATAATGTAATTTGGATGTTAATATTATATTACTAATGTTGTACTAAAAAAATATTATTACATACATGATCGACATATAGTATTTATTTTTGTTGAATATGTGCCAATAATAATATATAATAATAATTTAAGTAACATTACTAATCAAATTATACTTGAAATAAATGCAATTAGAAAAACAATACAAATATTATTCACAAAAAGTAACCCGGTCGTACTATAAAAATTGATACTAATGATTTTTTTTAAAAATATTTAATCATCGTATTTTATCTTAATTTTTCATCTTATATTTAAAAAGCTTATCTCAGAATCAAAGTAATCCTTCAAAAATAAAATATTAATTTAAAAAAATTCAAAGGAGTGTAAGTTTTTACAATAATTTTAAAATAATTTCTAATAAACAATAAAAATGTATCAAATATTATTTGAAAAATTGATGCATGTCACAAGACGTGACGCCTCCCTTTACTACATTTCTATAAAAAATATGTATAATATACGACGATGTGTTTCTTCCATTTTATGTCAATATACTAATGCCCTTCATAAATTAGTATTACTGCGATGACTTTATAACTCATTTAATATGAATTCTTGGGCTTCAATTAGTTACATTTAGTCAACATACCATTAAATTAAGGACTAATGGCTGCGCTGATCATCTACGTTTACCCTGCTTCTCCTTGACACTTATGCCTAAATTATCCTATTCGATCACCTAATCCTCCAAAGTTGCTTCTACTCGGTTTTTCCGTCCAAATTTCCGCGATGTGAATCGTTGTTGTTTCGCGTCACAATACGCGACATTATTATCAGAAAAGTATTTTTGTCATTTTACTTGCTTTGATAATTAACGGATTGATCACTTACGCTTACCCATGTCACCGTTGATCATCTATGCTTTCCAAGATCTCATTTCCGATTACACCAAGCGCTTTCACTCTTAATTTGCTTATCACCATGACAGTGCCTTTGCTCGATCCACAGAGTATTCTTTATAAAACATTCTCCTCCTGAAAGATTCCATTTGATCACTAGTCTTAAAATCGACCTTTCTTTGTCCAAATTTGAGTAAAAAAAGGGGGAGGGTGAGATTAGTTTTCAACCCCTTGGATTGTATTCTGCATTCCCCTTGTCATCAGGGTACCCACAACTTTGTTTAAGTATTGTGGCTTAGCTATGATATTACTAATTTATTTCACTTAATTTATTTTTTAAATAATTTTTTCTTTTCTAATTATATTTATGAATATTTTTAGTTGTTTAGCTTATAATTATAAGTTAAAAAATTTACAAACAACTAAAAATATTTATAAGTGTTAGTTTGAAAAGAAAAGGTCATTTAAAAAAGGATGAAGTGAAATACATGTGCATTAAGAATATCTAACCACAAAATTAAGATAAAATCGTATGGTCATCAAGGGCAAGGAAGCTAAAGATATAACCAAGGGGTTGAGGGTTCGAATCTTAACCTCCTCTTATTTACTCCAAATTTGACGAAAAATAAATGTCAATTTGAAAAATTTTGGTAATCAAATGACACACTTTCAAACATAAAGCGATCAATCCCAGAATTAGTAAACAAAATACAATAATGTCACATGCGCGCATACACGACAACTTAACGCGACATAACGGAAATTTGGACTAAAAACCAAGAAACACTTTTGAAGCGTGAGCGATCAAATGTGCACTACTCAAACATACGCGATCAAAAAAGCAGAACGAAAGAAACATATTTATCAATGCGAATTATTAGTCCTTAAATTAACTATTTAATGTAATATTAATTAAATTAATATTTCGATAAATGATTATATATTAGCTCATAGTTACTATACTTATCTTTCAATATTATTTGAACAATTTTTTTTCCTATATTAATTTCTTACTATTCTTGGCTCTTTTATTTATTTGACTAAACATCATATATATAAAATGTATGATTATGATTCCTTAAAAGTCTAATTAATCTAATTCTTATGTAAAATATGATCACATGTCTCATAAAATTAACATAGAAAAAATTATTTCATCAAATTTGAACAAAGTTGGTTCGAAGTTTGTAAAACTGTTTCGTGGATAACATAAAATTATCATACAATAAGCATATTTTTTAATGAATTTATAATAGTTATTATATTTTAGTGTTTTCTATATTTTGTTTTATAATAACTATTTCATGAAATCAACATTTTAAATGTATGTCACTACTATAAAAATGATTTTAATTAATTAAGAAATATGTTCTAAAATTAAATTAAATTGAACTTCCATGTTAACGAAATCACATTTTGTAATATTTTTATTATGTTTTTATCAATCGTCTTTTTATAAGGAGGCGACGATATAAAGCCCCCGATTTTATCATAAATGTCACTCCGGCCCTCGATTGCTTATATCAAATTATTTCTGCAATATTTGACACTCGACTTTCTCAATTATTCTTATACCCTCATGTCTTTTACACTTATTATATTTCATAATTCATAAAAAATTATTTTTGTATAATTTCAACATTTTTTATAGATTGATTTTTTCAAATATAATATATACATATTTATATATAATCCTATTTAATTTATAAAAAACAAATATATAAATTTTGGATTTAATTTAATTACTGCACTATTGTAAATAAATAAAAAATTAACTAAAAAATATTGCTCCTTTTTTTTCAAATTAGAATTATTTATTGTTTACAATAATTATTTAGTTACTTACAAAGTTAACATTAATTATAAACTTTAATAATTTTTTAAATGAAAGAAAATTAAATTTCATTTGCTAAAATTAATTAAAAATGGTAGTGTAAATGTGAAAGGGTATAATAGTCAATATGATATTTTCCTATTTATGTCACGATCCAATTAACTACAAGATAAAACTAAGACCTGTGAATTTATAATACAAAACGCAAGGATCCAACTGATATTTAACATAAAACACAGTGAACCTAAACATCATTCACCCTTTGATATGGACTAGTGATATGAAGAAGCTGAACTTATTAACATTGAGTTACCAACAAATTGACCAACATGAAGAATAAAGGAGATGAGCTTCTATGAAGAGGACTAAAGAGTGATAGTATTTGATGGATTGTACATTCTATAAAAAACTGCAGAAAAATATGAATACAGAAAAATGAACCAAACTTCAGGATCCTATCAATAGAGTAATTGCTGTTACTATACAGCACAGATTCAGTAAGCCAAATGGGTACAACAGACTTGTTCTCAGATTTGTAGAGCTCCCAACATCTACTACTACTCGCAGTTCCAAGAAGATCGGATATGTGTAGCCTGGTAGTATATGCACTGGGGTTATGAAAGTCAAAGACACACCGTGACCTCTGGGGAGCAAGGGAAGTGCAGCAAGACTCACAGATAAACAGTTGAGGCAACTCTTCAGAATCATCGATGCCACTGCACCTAGTGTGTTGCCATATCTCACATATGTCACAGGCCACCATCCTCTATATCCATCATCATCTTGAGCTCCACATTTGAACCTTACTATCCAGTTGTCTGCCCCACCTTCATGCTTTAAGTCAGTGAGCAGATCCAGCCCATATCCCCTCATCGAAAGCTCAGTACCCGGTTCTATAGCTCCAAAAAGAAGTTCATCATCTTCTAGTTCCTCCATACGTGCAATCTCTATCATCTCTATTTTTTCCATGGTAAAATAGGTATCTCTCATTGCCCTCTGAACTGCTACTTTAAGTTCTCCTATCGTGGCATGCAGAGGAAGCTCAACATATTCAGCAGGTGAATAATATCTCATATGCTCAGATTCTAAGTCAAGTGAGCTAGGCATCAATCGGCAGATATATCTCAGCATGTCGTTTGGTTCATCTCTGAATAACCACTCCTTAACAAAGTATTTGTTGTATAAAATGCTTCTGACAGCCAAACTCATCGCATTTGATTCAGGATATTAAAAGAGCAAGTCAGTATACGAGTAAGAGATATCATCATAAACATCTCTTCCAGGGAGATGTCTGTATTGGCTTGATAGATGAACATAGTCCAAGATCAACCTGTGAACCATTCTCTACTTCTTGAATATAAAACTCAAGTTTTTTAGTCATTCTGTTTGATACTTTTCGGATAATACAATCTCCAACAACTACATCACTCATTGACTTGAGGACGTGGTCAATCAAGCCAGTATCTCCTATATAAAGGCGAGCAGCATCCCTTGCCTCTTGCCTGGACATTACATAATTCCCATGCTTGTTTTGTGCTCTTTTCTTTTTCATTGCATCAACAATCACACTGGCTGTGAACTCCAGTCTTTTTAAAGACCATCTGCCGTCCTTCTCCATATTAGCAGCAACAGTTGTGAAGTTTCGGCACTTTCCAGACTTTTCCTTCCCCACATATTTGTCATGAAAAGCAGTTTTCATAGAAGTATCTGAAGAAAAAGTTGATGGAACATTCAGTGTAGACTTCCCTCTCAGTAATCCAAATGCCATCCTGGACTTTAGAGACAGCATAAACCTGAAGAGGTCCCTGATAGTAATCAAACTAGTCTCACTCAATTTCCTGTAGTAATCAATAATCTGCTTGATATTTTTCCAGCTATCATCGAAGCTGAAGTCGCTAATGATCTGAACAAGTGTCATTGAGCTGACAATTTCTAGTGCACTGTCATAAGTGTGCTGCCTTGCACCAAAACTTCCATTGCACAATCTGTATACCCATCTGCCAAACCAGGGATGTCCGTAGGCTATCCCATGGACCAGTCGCAGCTCCATCATATGTTTTTTAGACTGATATTCTACAGTGATTTTCCTGCAAAAAATAGTAGCACCAAAAATCAAGATTATGAACTTCTGAAAAGCTGCTTTAGTTTACTCATGATTGAAATATTAACTTTCGTGATGAACTTGGCCTGTTTGGTTGATCCACATGCATGTAGATGAATCAAACTACCGACATAGTTTACATGAAGTATCAAATTCTAAAAATTATTTGTACCATTATAGCTGATTTAAACAACTTAAGTTAGTAGGCATATAAGGACCCTGCATCATTTCCATATATCTATATTTGACACCTCCAGAGATATTGGCCACATAAAGCATTCTGCGAACTATCAGAGCATAGATGCATCTATACATAAAGAAAGTAATAATATGATTCAGATTCAGAAAAATCTACATACAGAGCCATACATCTCAAGATTTGAGAAGTATGATTTAGATTCTGGAAACTTATGGAGTATTAAGTATAATAGGATTAGACAGCTCAAGATACCAGACATATAATTCAGATTCTGCAACTATCATTTCATACATGCATAGCTAAATCGTTCGCCTTAAGCTGATACTGTTCCATAAAAGTTAGATTCCCTTAGTAGAAGATACACAATTGTTCTACATAAACTATTTATTAACTAAGAACTATGTAAAATTTGACTACAAACTCAAGAACAAACAAGAGACAGACTTAAATGAACAGGACATCAAGAATAGATACACTGAATTTAGTTACCATTACTAAGATAACCATGAACACCACAGATTAATTAACCAACTCAAAGCAAAGTACACATTTAATCAACAAGAAATCAAGAACAATCACAAATTAAATTGAATTGACATTAAGCAAATCATTTCCATTTCTCATTGCAGTCTAACATAAACAACAGATTACATCTAACAAAATACAATGCAAATAGATAATTTATGAGATAATGAACTACCGAGCATGGAGACTCGTGCAAATACGATCCCAGAGATCCATGATATCTTTGCCACACAGATTTTTGGAACCACCTTCAATCCCATTAATGCAGATCAAATGGCCAAATCCATTACAATGAATCAACCCGTGCAATAAATGTGTCTGCGTCTCAAAATCACCCTCTTCAAGAGGCTTACTCCAATCATCATCAGCAGCAATTATGAAATGGTACCTCCTTTTCGACACAAAATGATGACTAAACCCTAACAAACAAAAAAATTTAAACAAATCCCAATAAATCAACAAATCCCCACAACTCAAATGATAAATCATGAAAACAATAAAAAGGGTATCCAAATCTTCTTTTTTACACAAAATGGTGACTCCACCCTAATAAAAACCATTAAAAAAAATTCAAAATCCCAAAAAATCAACAAATTCCCAAAACTCAAATCATAAATCATCAAAACAATCAAAAGGGTATCCAAATCTTCTTTTTGATACAAAATGGTGACTCCACCCTAACAAAACTCATAAATTGTTTTTAAAAAAAATCCCAAAAAATGAACAAATCCTCAAAACTCAAATCATAAATCATCAGAACAATCAAAAGGTTATTCAAATTTTTATCATACCTGCACAATAGCAGTGATTACAGAAGGGTCTAGCAAAACGCTTCACATTTTCTTCGATGGTATACAGGGCAACCACAACCCTTCCACTTTCATGCACCAATGATGTGCTCCATATTTGCATTCCTTCCACTTCATACTCTTCAGCATCATCACATTCTTGAAGAAAAAACATATATTATCGCGAAACAGGCCCGTAGGTTGAATGGGACAACCCGGATCAACAATTGTGTGAAGATTATAGTATCATTTAGCTTTCTTCCTCTTCCTACTGTTATCTTCCATAACTACAGAATTTTTTGGTAACAATATTTGTCTTTTGTGAATTGTTTTTGGAAAAAGAATTATATTTTCTGAATTATTTGGTGAAAACTGAAAAACCCTTTTGAATTCTTGAAATTTTTTAGAGTTTAAGGGGTTTTGTAATGAAGAAGATTTTACAGTTTGAAACGGTTAAATGTTCGTTAATTTAGTTGATTAAGAGGTTGTTTGATGAAGTGCCCTTTGAAAATGAGTAATTAATAAGCATTTGAAAATTGGAGGCAATTTTGAATTGATGATGATCTGACGGTTATGAAAATTAGAAAAGATCTGAGTCGTTGATTAAATAGGAGACAAAAGAAAAAAGCGATGAGTAAAAAAAGAAAGCTTTATGATTTGGGAAGTTAGTAGCTACTATTTCGGTTAAGATCTTATAGTTTAATTTATCAAAAAAAAATTTGATGAATTTTTTGGTTTAAAAATATTATGATCAGATTTATAATAATTTCGATTTTAAGAATATGAAACTCCTATAAAACATGGGAAGGATTAGGAAAATGCAATACATGTAAATTTGTTTGCATTCTAATAATTAAGGAGTAATAACATAAGAATAAGATATTTATGTGAGAGGTATTTAATTCATTTGATGAGAGCTATGGTCAATCTTAGGTATGCTAGCGGACGTTTTGATTCGATTTCATCATTCCAACTCGACTTGGAAATAGAACTGAATATGTACATGAAAAATTGAAAATCTACTACTACATACAATAATGAGTGAAAAAACCTACTCAAAATATCTACAAATGATTCATGTTTATGCATTTTGAGCTCTAAAATTCTTTTATTATTTCACTCTCTGATAATCAATTTTTGAATTTCGAGATTCATAATAAATTTTATTTCAATAGTAAAACAAGTCAGAGGACTTGTATGGTCGTTTGAATATGTAATAGACTTCTTTCGTTATTTATAAAGAAAAAATAGAGAAAGTAATATTTCATTTCATCATCATAATTCATAATATAAAACATAAAAGAGCATAGGTTTCTAAAATAGCAAAATTTGAAGGCAAAACGTCATATATTGATAGAAAAAAGCAGAGAAAGGTCAAGCTTTACAATGACAAAAAGTAGGAACGTCTAGATATGGAATTACTTGGAAGAAGCACTAGCTTGAAAATCAAACCTCATGAACAAGAAACTTTTTATCCTTGAGCAATTATTAATATGATGTTTTCCACGTCCACATGCTTTATTATGATAATGCACTCGTGATGGTCAATTTAAGTATACTGAATTGACATAACTGGACTTGGGAAGCAAGCAAATGACTAAGCCGATTAATAAGCTTCACTATAAATCCACCTTCTTTCTTCCTGCATTTCATCAATAATCTTTAGTAAATTGTAGCAAGCCATTAACTGAAATACTTAAACATCACATATTGCTTAATTTCAGAAACTATGAGTCCTCAAAAGGGTACACAATTTTGTTCTTCGATTCCAATTTTACGCTGTTTTCTGGATGCTATTTGCATTATTTTCTTGAATTCGAGTTCGTTTGAAGATCAAATCAATTCTGTAGATTCTGAAACTGCTGGTAATGCCATAGCACAACAACATTTTCAGCAAATTCAACATATCCGAACCGCTTAGTACTCCGTATTATATTAATAGCATCCCATCATCTCAAAGATCATCTGCAGAAACAAGAAGTCTCACTCACCAATGGAGCTATGGCGCGCAAAGTGTTACCGTTAGTGTATAAGGGGGTGAATTACAGTTTGAGCCTTGTTTTATTGTGATTGTGCAATTTAATGTCCCTTCGTTTTATCAATCATGTATTCAACTTTAACATGAAAACAAATTGAAAGTTTTAAAGACTCTGCATATCATGTAATCTGGATAACAACTGAGTATACCTATATATAAACAGTGAATTCTCAAGTAGGAATTTCTTTTTACTGGTTTTATGTTATCAATCCAGTTCACCAAGGTCTCCGTTACAGTTTTTCCTTCATCTTATTCTTGAATTACCAACAGATTTGTGTAATATTGTCTGTCACGAATGGGAGCAAGAGAAAATAGTTATAGAAGCGACAATAGAGCAACCACCAACCCACCATTTATGAATTCTCTTTCACGGTTTTCGGTCGTCTTCATAATAACTAATATGAATTCCATATTCACATTTCAAGTAGAAGTTTGCTACTGAAGAAAACATTACTTATTACTCATTCATTTGAACCATGTAAGTATGTAAGTAGTACAAAACTAAAGCAGCTCAAGCGGATAGCAAGGCATGCCAACTTAGTTTTCATCAGTCAGTGACTAGATACAACTTTTGACCATCATTTATCATATTGGCATCAGTAATTTTACCTGCATCTTCAGATAATATAACAGAATTGGAGGAAAACTTTAGATGCTTCGATGATGTTGCTATAAGCTCTTCAATGCTATTAGGAATCCATAAAACAACACCATGCCTTCTACTCCCCTCTCGATCCCTGGGGTGAAAAGGATAAACAGTACATGTCCGTGGGTGCACCCTATCTGTTATCAAGCCACAAAGATTATCGTCAGAAATGAAGAGAACAAAATATATTTTCAACGGTGAGTGGTTAGCTTGCACTCCCCGAGGGTAAGTGATCATCTCTTATGATTTTTTATTAAAGAATATTGATGCATCCATACATAGAAAGACTTCAATATTCAGGGTTGATGAATCACATATATGCTTCTCTATATAAAGAAGTCTATCAATGGCACTGTCAAGGCACTTTTCATCATTCATTTATAAGTGCATACTTCATACGTAAACTATATCATGGAAAGAGCAGATAATGCACCTAAACATGCGACCATATAACACTTATAGGGACTCCTACAACCACGAAAGACAATTTTCTGATGTATGTAACAACGAGGAGAGCGTTTCTGAATGCTTTAATACTGCTAAATCTTTTTTCCTTGATAGCAGAAGGGAAATACACTGCTCAATGTGATACCTGTAATCTCTTGAGAATGATCAGGGAATTTAGATAATTGAGAAGATTTTGATTCTTCTAGAAGTTTGATAATGATCTTGTTGCCACTATTCACTGCTTCTTGAACTGGCGTGTGTCCCCACCTGCAGAAAAGCCATTATAGCAACAAATGTGTATGAGCTGAAATATCATATGCTTCTTTAAATCTCTTTAGGCCTGAGTCTCAGGGCATGACTGGATAGTTCGCATCCAGTTTCAGGTGACAGTAAAAATTAAGGAAAATATGGAGTCTAGTTAAATCAAGCACGTTCAAAAAACTATTGGAGTTTAAACTGATATCACACATCATTGTTATAATAAGGTATACTAGGAAATGTACATATATAATCCTAAATTATCCTTGTATTGAATTACTAGGTATCTAGAATCAAAAGTACAATATATTTGTGTGCTGGTTGAGTATAAGGAACATCATATGACTTGATTTGTTGCAGTAGTAGTGCATAAAAATATCGACTAATGCCAAACGGATAAAAATCTATGTGAGAGAAATGCTAGATCTGAGATGCAGTATTTTCAATTGTAAGTTTCACACCCACCTTAAATTTCATGATGAAGAATATGCCCCTAGAGCTACAAAACTATCAGGACAATATTGTGCATGATAATATTGATTAAAGACATAAGTCAAATAGTTTTACCTGTCCTTCAAAAGAACGCTGGCTCCTGCTTGCACAAGCAACTTTGCCATTTGAAATGATCCTTGAGAGGCAGCTACGTGAAGAGGCGATCGTTGGTCATAGTCTTTCGAGTTTGGATCAACCCCATGGGCCAGCAACCTTCGCATAAAATCTGAATCCCCTTTGGTAACCACCGTGCACAAAAAGCTACCGGTGTCATCAATCATCAATGAAGCACCATGTTTGACAAGCAAAGAAGCAACCCGATCATGTCCATTCTTGACGGCTTCAAGTAACGGTGTTGTTCCAAAATTATCTATACACCAAAAGTTAACTTCAGCTCTGGCATTTTTAGACCAAACACATAATTTGAATTTAGAGACTACACTAACATTGTACCTTTGGTGCTGTTTTGTACTCTTTCTTGGATAAGATAAAGAACAATATCTTCAAATCCTCGAGAAGCAGCAAGATGCTGTGGACAGAAATACAAAGAATTAATTCATCATACTTTTTACCTACATAATTGACAAGCTCCTCAATTGAGAATTTTATAATATTGAAAAGTCGGAATTTCCCACCAATGGCGATCTTCCATCATAATCTTTGTTGTTGGGATCAGCTCCAGCACGAATTAGACTTTTCAGCTGTTGTAGATCTGCATTATAAGCTGCATTGTTTACTTTTAAAGCAAGTTCGGCCTCCTGATTTGCTATATGAGATGTGATGTCTGACTGTAGTTGTTTCAGACCAAGATTAGAATCTCTCCCCTGACACGCCACAGAAACAGTCACTTTGAGCAACTAAACTAAAAATCCTCAAGGAGTCACAAAAGGTCTGCCTGGTTAGGATTACCTCAAGTAAGTTGGTGAGTATTCTTCGCCCATCATGAAAATATATATCAACAATATTAGAAAATGATTGTTTGTCAATCCGCAGAAGCCTACATAGCTCACAAACTCGTACTGTATATGGCTGAGGAACATTGCAGAGGATAGAAACTTCTCCAAACGAACTACCAGGTTCCAGCAGAGAAACTGTTTCCTCTGATCTATCGTCAGCGATACCAACCTCCTCCTGGGTACAACATCCTTTAATAAGTACAATTAGTGAGAGCTTAAGAATCCACCTTGGATACTTCAAAGCTTTAATATGCATTAGGCAATAGAGATCGTTATAGAAGAATATACCAAAACACCGTGACACACAAAATAGAGCTGGTCAACCACATTTGCCTGCTCCATTATTACTTCTCCAGGAAGAAAAAATTCCTCGTGGACTCTAATTACCTGAGAGAAATCATATCATGCCCAGTCATTTTTCTAAGAAGGTGAAGGAATATGAAATGTAGCTTGCCGTTGCATGATAATGTTTTGATCATGATTGGATACAAATAAAAAGACAAGAACAAGGAAATTGACAGATGATACCATCTTGAAAGAATGGTGATTATTAAGAGGTTAACTTACAATCTGGTTGATAAATTCTTGAGAGCATCTGCGAAAAAGAGTTACATTTTCAATGTAAGACTTGTAGAGACTCTGTGAGATCTGCATGTGCATAAACAAAGAATTGAAGGTGATTAACAGGAAGTTTAATTTTCAAGACAACAAGCTACGATTAGGGTCCCTTCGAAGTAAAAGATCTCAATTATACTGGACACCAAATTTGTTGCAGTCACTGAGAGAACTCATTAGTGCTTACTCTACTATATTCTCTTCACAACATGTACCCAGAATACTAGTACAGAACAGGAAAAACCACATCAAAATTGTAACCATTTTTGCCAAGGACTTATAATACACATGCTACAAGAATAGAATCAATATCACAAGTTGGACATATAATTTGCAAGGTTTATGAGATGAGGACATGTTGTTTCATATTTCCAAGATCTTCTATCTCTTAGAATCATAATGTCTGCCATTTACATCAAAATTTTAAGTAAACATCATTATGGTGCAACTTTCATTTCACTAGTCAGTGCGAGACTGCGAGAAGCTGACATTGGAGTTGTCTTATAGCTAAAGATGTGGACATTCAGGAAAAAGGATACTAGGGTAAATTTCATACCGAATGGGGGATTTATAGCCCAAAACAAGGGTCAGGAGACTCAGGACTGGCCTCAAAATATGGCACAATATTTCATGCACAAACTATTTTAAATATGATATGGATTGAAGCATGCAAAAAATGAAAATTAATAAACTAATAAACCATTAAACCAATTTTATGTCAGATAATAATATGTTAAACATTCACAATTATATGGAATAATTCCTTCATCTTACCTTGGCCCGGATAGAAATGGGAAGGTCCTGGAGAACGGCAGCATCAGTGTAGCTACTTTCGTACTGCAACCTCAGGTGCTCTTTGATCTGATTGCGGACATCCTTCCCAAGTCTATTTCTATTCATGTACTTCATGAGATCATTCATTTTATCTCTATATCTTTCTGTTTTACCTCCTTTCACTATTAAAGCTGTCATATTACCAATTAAATACGCTCCAAGGATCATATCAAATGAGACATAGAACATAACGAATACCATTTCTCTCAGGTTAACTGCATGAATATCCCCATAGCCTGCAGTACAGGAGAGACTTGTTTAGGGCATGGCATCTCAGTCCATAAATTGCAACAAACGGAGTATACCATAAATCCTTTCAAAATTTCATTAGAAACTCCTCAAAAATAATACTCATTTTCGTATAAATTTAGGGGTTCAAATTAGGAAGTGGATAGACAGATTTCTAAAACTTATAAAATTTGCCAACAAACTTACCAACAGTAGCCATGGTCACAATTGCAAAATACATAGAAGTAGTATATCGATTCCACATATCAATATCTCTAAAATGTGCATAACTATGGTCTCCAAGTGTCAAACTCCCAATCCATGTGTATCCTTCTCTCTCTTCGGGCAGAGTGGTGGCTAGATAGTAAAATATGCATGCTGCTGTATGGGTACAATAAAGTTCAACAGCAATAAGTTTTGCAATTCTGGTAAAGAGATAATTAATTCGTACGTCCTTCTCCATCCTGTGTAAAAATTCATCAACTCTGCGGACCCGAATCAACCTGATCCATAAAAGGTACCTCACTGATTCTCTTCTTCCAGTAGCCTGATAGAAAAGAACCAAAAACTCTCGGATCACTGAACATTTTTTCTCATTTAAAAGTAATGTGAATGTCAATTGTGAAATAGGCGGCTGGTAGAACATCCAGTTGTTTATAGTTTTGGGTTTTCCTCTAAATACATAAAAATTTATAGCGTTAGTAAGCCGTTGCATGCCATGGTGGATATCCTAGAAGGTCGTTTTACTAGTGCCTTCTCCTACTTAGTGACAATCAGAAAAAGGTAGTTGTCTATACAATTCTTGAACATCTGCATTCTGCATGACCATTCTGATCATGAACATTAGAGCTGATTGTAAAAGCCACATTAGAGCATGAACACGACTAATATAGCAGAAATATTTGATTAGTACCTTGTAGATGGTATCCCAGGGAAGACAACCAAGAATATCGAAGAAAAAAAATGTTCTTAGATACCTGCAAAGATTACAGCGTCGTAACAGGATCAGTAACACGGGTAAAGTCAGCTACCAATTGGTGTACCTTAGCGTGTCAAATTTAGGAAAACTTACCGGAGAGCAATTGGTGTACGTTTATATATCATTCGATAAGTCTGACTATCTCTGTAGGACACAAAAAACTGCAAAATAATGTCTACAAAGAAAACTACTTGTCCAAGAACGTCCAAGAGGAAGAGGCTATTGGGTAATCCCCTGAAGAACCCGAACTCCATCGGTGTGAAGAAAGACGAGTATAGTGCCCACATAAGTATAAACTTTTCCCATGCTCGATACCACCTGCATCATAACCATTTTCTCTTCCAATTCAGTTTCCAAAAGAAACAGATACTATGTGCATTTATGTTCTACTCGGATCAGCTTATGACATATAACTGGGAGGCATAAAAATGTTTAAGCAATCATTTTCATCTTCTGCTTAGATGAATTCATTCATGGTATTAGTTTCATGTAAATTAAGGGTGAGAAAGACCGTCTCTAGAACAAAGCCCGACACGCTTAGATAATTGCACAAACAATCCCCGGAATTCGAAAAAGATAGACTTAATCCCTGGAGAGATGGATGATGCTGCACATATGATCACTATCTTTAATAAACTGCTAGATACTAACGGAACCTCACGTGCAACTTATTTAACTTCAAGGATAATATATGCAACAATTATATAACTTCAATGACTAATATAACGCAATCTCTAGTACTAAGTCTTAATATAAATCTCAGTTTTTGCCGAACTCTGGTGACTCTCCTACTTTGGCAATTATCTAAGGGCGAGGTTGTCATTTTTAAGCTTGTAAAAATTTGGCTCAAAAAGTTGGATTCGAACTTTTGGATTCATGGAGTTCGAACTGAACCAAACACTCTAATCATTATTTCGAGCCCAAACCAAACTGCAATGTTCGACTCGTTTACAGTTTGCATTGCATGTCGTATTCAGATTGTTTAAAACCCGAGGACTGTAACTCCACTGATTATTCTCCACGTGTCCCCCATATACCTATACCAAGTTACTAACATAGTGCTACTAACGAACCGAGTACCGGATTACCCGACCGACTAGATACTTTTATCAAGTGGTAATTACAAAGGTTGTTTCGGGTGTCGAACAACACTTTATAGTCGACTCCAACTCGATTAACTTTTATGCGGTTTTGGAGTCTGAATATTTTGAGTCCGAGTATCTGATGGTTTGTCCAGTTACTGGTTCCGTTCACAATTCAAGTGACAAATTACCACAAATACATATATGAGATGCATTATGTGCTTTTTAAAACTTTATCGAATATTTATTCGAGCTGGTACTCGACCACTTATCGAGAATTCAATAATATTTGAGTCCGACTCATTAAGTCTTCAGTCTTGGGATGAATTGTCGTGTAAAAACTTAACGAGTCGAATACCGAATGGATATCGATTAGTTTAATAGAGTTAGGAAGGTACCTATTCTCAGGATGAATAACGACACCTTGAGAGATGTCTTTAATCCCATTTATGACGTCTATCCTACTAAACCGTCTTCGAGTCGAGTCGAGTTCGGAATCATCGGAAATATGACTGAACCGTCTTCGAGCCGAGTCGAGTTCTAATGCTTTAGGGGTTTCATTGAACCGGGACGATCTTAATTTATCTCTCAATGCTAACACTTCATATTCCTCTGAAGATGACGACGATGACACGTCACTGATTTTCTCCTCTTCTTTTCTCCATTTTCCATCTTTTCTCTTTGTCATCTTTATCAATTAGTGGAATCCAAAATTTGGTTTATTCCTCTTTGTGTTATTACATTGTTGGAAATTATCATAATATGTGGTACAAAAAATATAAGTAGATAGTTAATTAGTTAATGGGATATATCATTTTGAGGTTCTAGATCGGGATAATTAGGGGGGGCGAGAGAAATATTGTGATCTTACATTTGGTTATATATATGTTTGTATATGATGTGATGTGATAGGATGATGACTAAATAGTTAATTAATTAATCTGTATAAAGTAGATTTTGTAATCTTTCATGTGCGTCTGTAAAGGTTTCTGATGAAGTGAGATTACTAGTCGGGTTTTTTTACCTAGGTGTCGAATTACTCGATTCATTTACATTATTATTCGTATTTGAATCACGAGTATTTAGAATTGTTTCCGAAAAACCACCTAAAACTAAATTGGTTTGGACTCTTATTCCCAATTAGTACTGTTATTGCACGTAAAACCACCCAAGATATTCGGTCCAAAAACCTGACCACTTGCCCATGCTGCTATCATCCAGATAATTTTTGGTCATACCCGACTGAATCGAACCGATAACCGATAAATTTCGAAAGCTTTGCAGATAAAGGACAAAATACCCAAATTCTCGAATCGAATACCCCAAACTGACCTCAAAAAAAAAAAATTCAAAATTCATACCAACATATTCAAATTTTTTAATACCATGAGACCGAGTGACCCACCCTAAACCGGACCGATACCGGTGCAGTTCCGGCCAAATTTTTCTGCATAACCAAACCTCGACCGAACCAACGAACCGAGCACAGTTCCGTCATTTTCAATCCAATTTTTTCACTCGATATCCGGACTGGACGGGACGGTTAACAACATTATTCCCAATATTGATTTGAAATGCAATTGTGTATACGCCGGAATCAGATCGATAATGATGGGTTCAATATTTATTTCCACATCTATGTTAGCACAGGCGATATTTGCCTCTTTGTGTGTTTGATGGCAGAGGCGGGGGGGCTGCGGAGACGGAGGCAGGGTGGGGCAGTGGGGGTGGGTGTAATGGAGTACGCTACAAGGCGAAGAAAAAAGTGTCGTGATATTTTAAATGGAACGACAATTTTTCCTTAATTTAAAACTTCCTAACTACTACACTGCGAAATGTAGAAAATTCAAATAATATATTTCACACCCTTATACTCTTGCTAGGACAAAATAGTCATTTTTACTATGACTCAATGTGTATTTTGGGTGATGGGCGATACTATTTCACTAACGAAAATTGTGCCAGATGAGCCAAAAAAGCTTCTGCATGACTAAAAAATACGGCGACCGCCTAGTTAAGTTGCGCGCCTAGACACTAAAAATAAGAAGTGCCTACACAAAGACTAAACCATAGATGTATGCTCTTCAAAATAGCTTTTAATAAGCGTTTCCAACTAAATCGGGACTTAAGAAACCACAAGTTCCATCAACGAATAAAAACTAATAAATCATAAATAATACCGGTAAATTAATATATATATTAGATTACTTCCCAACAAACAAAAAGTAAATTCATACAACATTACTACTGCCAGACCAATCGAATAAATTTCTAAGAAGCAAGTGAATTCCAGCCACTTATGCTCAGGCCGGCTCGATTCTCATCTTAAAGCGATTTACGAGTGTTTTTTTTTATAAAAAAAAATCAACAAAGCAAAGCTAAACATGGTCCAAAACAACCCAACTAGAACAAGTTATTGTAATCCAACCTCAAACTCTGAAGTAGACAAGGTCAGGATCAATTTCTTTAGGTATATAACGTGGAGGTGAAAATTCAGGAAGGCAGTCTGCTAGGAGCTTGGCAGTTTCAAGATACTTTATGTATTCAAATCTCAATGTTTCATTTCTTGATGCCTTATGACTGGAATTGATGCTAACTGATGATGAATCAGAAGTTGGAAGGTTGTCTATGATCCTTTTTGTAGGCAACATATTTCCATTGGCCATCTTCTTGTTAAATGTCCACTCTCCACTATTCCAATTGAAATGGTACAAGGGAAGAAACCGTTGACCATAAATTGATATGAATTGGACTGCTTCTAAGATGAACTCAAATTCCTCATTGGACATGTAGTAGGGAAGACTGATTCTTGTCCATCCTGGCTTTACTCCATTGTGACCCTATAGAAAACAAAATACATAGCAACCGTAAAGAGGTTTTCGGGATCTTTGATATAATCGAACCAGAATATATATTATGTTATTGTAGTTTTCAAAGTTGATGGGGTTACCATATATCATGTTGAAGTTTTATAATAATTCATTCTCCCTTAATTCTAAAAGATTATCGAGTTTAATTTTTAAAATTATTATCATGTTAATAAGACAAATACTAACACGTGATAATTTTTCACAAAATAATATAGACCATATGTATTTTTCTTATGATCAAAACTTGAACTTATTAGTAATGCCGGGCACGTCCGCTTGACGATTCTTGTTACTAAAGATTGATCGACCTGAACTGCTCCTAGTCCGATAAGATCCGATATCCAAAATACAAAAAAAATAAACGAAAATAAACTAATTAAACACATATTTAACAATTCGAAAATACAACAAAATGAAAATAAACTAATTAAAACATATTTAAAAATTCAAAAATACAAAAAAAAATCAACCCTAATTCAAAAAAATTCGAAAATAATAAAAATAACAATAGGAAATAATAAATTAATAACACAAAATCAAATAACAATTCAGAACCTAACACACACAAAATCAAACACATTTACATGAATTAAACTAATTAAAGCAAGCAATAAAACATATTTTCTCAATTTTAAAAACAAGAGAAGAAAATAACAAATATATTTCATTTTTTTATATTAATCTACCGGATCCGATCCTAAGCTGCGCCATCAAGTCCCGGATCCCACTGCATCCGGCCCATTTTCTGCTGGATTTCTGGACCCGTCGACATACTGGGCCCGACCTGCTTCCCCGACGCTTCCCAAGTCGGTTCCGCACTGCTTCCATCGCCCTGGGCCTACCAACAACACTACTTATTAGTAATTAATACCAAATATACCCATCCGCTCCCCAAAATACATGATCATTTATAAAACAATTACTTTTTCACAATAGTTGATGATTTGCATTTTAATATATATTTTACAATCCCAACGTATCTTTTACATTTTTAATATAACTTTTGACAATCCTAATATAAATTTTTCATTATATTTTAATAAAACATTTTTTCATCTAAACAATCATCTATTTTGAAACGGAGATAGTAGTATTTAAGATTTCTCCGTCTCCCAATTTACGACCATGTAGAGCAAATGGAATTGATCATATAGTATTCAACGCAATTTTATTCGATCATTCCACTTTTGTCCCTTAATAAAGTAATTTTTGTTTTCATGATTAATTAAAATATTTTTGATAAAGTACTTTTTAAGAGTATATTAAGAATATTAATCAAGCCCTTGTGTCACTTTTTACCTCCATAATCAAAGAAATCGACTTAATTTTATAAGTATCATATAAATTTTTGATTAACAAGTCAAATTTTAGTCAAATGCTCTTTGTTTGATAAGAACGTCCTTGTTAACCATTGCCAATTGAATTCTGCAGTCCTAACAAAAAAATTAATAGGGGTAATTGATAATTGAATTTGGGGGGTCTCATCCACAGAAAAATTCAAACAAAAAGACTCCACAAAATCTTGTTGTACAATTATTACCTTTTTGATAGTTGATCGAATTGCAAGCGATTGGGACTCATCAACATTGAGCAAACTGTGTCCATATGGTCCAGCACAGGCACAACCTCCTCTAGCTTGAATACCAAATAGGTCATTCAAGATCTTAGCAACAAAAGGTCCATGCAGAGGTTTCCTATTAATATATGTAAATGCCTCTAGTTTTCCCATTAGGTCTCCCCTATTCATGCTTGCAACATTAGCCAATGGAGATAATGGTGAATTTGGAGAAGAAGGGTATACGAGAAATGATAGGATAGCTTCCCTCTTTGAAGTTGTGTTCCCTAGAACATTAATATTTGGATTTTGAAGTAGTTTATTCAATGCTTGTTTAATGTGACTTTGTTCCTTGTTTTGGATTATTTTGTAACCAATATATTCCTTTACCCAGAAGGCCAATGCTGCTCTTATTTTTTGTGTGATTGCGGGTGTTCCAGCATCTTCTCTTTCTTCTATATTGTCGGCATACACTGTGTCCTGATAAATACATCAAGATATCTGGATTTAACTAAGCATGTATTTATTAACGATACGACATTTATTAACGTTATTAATTATCAGACAGATCAAACTTTAATGAAACACGATACACATTATTTAAACGTACTCATTCTAAGATTTGGCATGTCAAAAAATTTCAAAAAAAGTGTATCAAAATTATTTTATTCAATCAATTAAATGTGTATCAAAATTGCTAAACAAGTCAGTACAAATTACTTAAAAAAGTTAAAATACGATTATATAATCGACATTAGTTCCATTTTTATCGAGAAAATCTGCATTACGTAAAACGTACTCAAAAAGAAAAAAGAAAATATAACATAAAATCTAAGATACTCAGGAGCTGGAAGATTAATTAATCATTAATGAACAAAACTTAATGAATCAGAATCTCTTCACACGATTTAATTACTACAACTTTTAACATGCATGAAAGTCGTCCTAGCTTTTTAAATTTTACTCTTACCTTGTCCCAAGCAATATTCGATTCTACCTCGCATCCATATCAACACATAAATTAAATATTGTGTTTATAGTGTAAAATTAGTATCATAAAATTCAATACACTGAATATTATGATGCTTACAAAAATAATCAAATCAAAATCGAATATTTTAAATTGATTGATTAAGCCAAGTCGGCCTCTAATACAGTCGGGGTATATTTCATATTTGAAACTGATTTATTTAATAGTAGGATATAGACATGTTAGAAGTATACAGAAATTGTTGGCAAGAAACATTTAAACATCACATAAATAGCCCATGTTACATACCGATGACATACGTACCTTTGCATTGAAGCCGTTGACATAAGCCACAGTTCCTCCCCCACAAGTTGATGGAGGTGAGGATTTCAGCCGATATAGAGCTTTATTTACCAAAAGAATTCCAGGTGAACCTGGCCCTCCTATGAACTTATGAGGACTAATGAAAATTGCATCATATCCATCAATTTCACTCGATCTCATATCTATCTTCGTATACGGGCCACTGTATGGACGCTAGCAAACGTTAAAACTAAATTAAAAAATTTATAAAATAATGTCCGAAAATTAATAATATCGGAATCAGTAAAATTTATTAATTTATCGAATATTCATTTAAATTTTTTTATTAATGTTGGGATCGAAAAATTTTATTAATTTGAAAATTTTATTAATTTAAAGAGTTTTTAAGGTATATTAATACCATATGGACAAGTGGTAAACCAAGTGGGCACAAGCAATATAAAAAATATATGAAGGGCCAAGACAGAGTACTACTACATAATAAGTATATTGAGTACTACGAAAATTGGTGTTCATTCTTATTTTTGGGTTCTTCATTCATTTCCAAACTTTTGAAGATCTACTGATTTTTACAAGTTGGTTCCTTAAATGCAATTAATAAATTAATACATCAATAATCTCAACTTAACTTAGATATTCGACTAATTAGTAATTACTATAAAAAAACTGTATTTTGATTGTAAAATGATTTTGTTCTAGTAATGTTTAATTTTCATGAGTGTTCAACATATATAAGTGTTTGGTCTGTAGTATTTAACGATATAATTATTTGTACAAAACTCAAAAAAAATTATATGAATAATTTATTATTTCATATTTCAATAGACAGTCACTTTAAAAAATATATATATAATCTCACAATGAGATGTATGTAGGAAGCTAAGTATATCATATATTCTACAATATTCAATGAAAAAGAAATATAATAACGTAAGTTACATAATGGAACTAAAAACCTCTATGCAAGGCAGGAGATATATATATATATATACTTAGGCAAGCAATATCATAAATAAAATAAAAAAGAGTCATTACCTTGCTGCATAATCGAAACATGCAAAGCCTCCAAACTGGTGAAAGAGACGAGCTATACCCCTTGTATCAGAACAAATCCCAGTCACATTACTACAAGCAGAGAAAGAGCCTAATATAGGACGCTTATTACTCCCCCTTGATCTATAAAACTCTAATTTCTTTTCCAAAGCTTCCATATCCAATAGACCATCTTCATTTAAGCCAATCTCCACCACCTCTGCTAGGCTCTCTCTCCATGATAATATGTTTGAATGATGCTCAAAAGGACCCACAAAAACTACCCATCTCTCTTCTTTTCCTAAGCATTTTATGATCCTTTTTCTCATAATTGATGGAACGGTAATTCCCATAATTTCTTGGAGTTTCTTGATTGCTGATGTTGTTCCTGATCCACAAAATAGTAGAGCATCATCTTCTCCTCCGCCTAGGCATTTCTTTATATAGCTGCTTGCTTTGTTTACCACTTTTGTTGTCCGATAGCCTACGTAGCTATCGGACGTGTGAGTATTTCCTGCACATGAGAAAATATGGCAATCATGATTTGTTTGCCAAAATAGTAACAATTAAAATAAACAACGGCCGAAGGGATGGATCACAATGAATTCTTGGGAATAACCTCTACTCCTCTTTGTAAATCACTATATTTCATCAAATCTACAGATGATGTTTACAATACTATGCATGATGAACCATCAATCAAAACATAAAATAACATAACAAATGAGCAAAAAAGGGGACGTAATCAAAACATAAAACATACTAATAAATGGGCACAAATAAAAGGAGACGACATATAATACTAGCAATTATTATAGTAATTGAAAAAAAAACGAAGTAGTACTTTACTTACCATAAAAAGGAAGAACATTATTGATGATATAATCTTCAATATAGTATAGGGATCTCCCGGAGGCAGTATGGTCAGCATAGGTAAGAATACGTTTCCCAAATGGAGAAATGAAATCTACATTTTGGCCAATAATTTGAGAACGCAACCATGATAATTTCTTAAATTGGGGATCATCAACATCATTTCTTGAAATTTTGCTGGATGTAGTACGAGTATACAATCTATTTTGACGACTAATAGCATGTATGTTATTATCTCTCATCATTATGGTATTCGTTCGTATGTAGCTGTATGATTATATTGTTGCTCAATTATTTCGGCAAATGGAAATAAATAGGTGGGATTATATATTGGTGACATTGTTATTTTCCCCTTGTCCTACATACTACGTGGCAGAAAAATCAAGTTGAGATTTTGAAAATGTGCTACTAGTTTGTCCACGTCTGCGAAGCTATACAGCTATCTACAATCGTTAATTTATTCAACACCCTCTTTTCACCTAAACACTCCTACATCATCTTCTCTTCCACATAATAATCTGCCAACACCCACTCAAATTTTACATTACTCATAATTCCGCTATTGCTTAATAAAATTCAACACCCTACCCTTACCACTTTTATCTAATATTCTCCTTATTTACTTATATATTTTGTATTTTATGATTAAATAATTATAAAAATTATCATTTAATTAAATAAGAATAATTAACATCGCAGAATAAATTATTTTTGATTTTTTAAAACAAAAATTATATAAATATTTATTTAAATAATTTCAATCTCATATTTTAATTAATTTTTATAAAAATAAAGAAACACAAGAATTGAAAATAATAACTATTAAAAACAGTTATGCTTACAATAAATTAAACGTGGGGACAATAAAGAAATCACGCTGCACAATTAATTTAAAATACAAATAACCACACGCACAACGTAGAATCGATCCACACTACACCGTGACTATTAAAGAATATAATAAGACTCTTAAAAAATATTTAATCACTCTAAACATTCCAAACTTCGCCCATAAGGTGCTTGAAAAAGGTGATGATTTTTTTAAGCGTCCAAATTGAATGGTGAAAGGCCTCTATTTATGTAAAAAAAAATGATGCACTCTTGTAAAAAAATTAAAAAAAAAGAATTGATATCAAATTGGATCCGAAATAATCGAGATGATAAAAATCGTAAAATCAAACCAAATTTCAATCAAACGCGACACACACATTCTCTCTCTCCTCACCCTCCGCCGGTATCCACGCGCTTTGTCCTCCTCAGCGTGATGACGCTGGTCCGACGCCAAGACGTGTCCCGCTTCCACTGCAGCATTCAACAAATTAATTTTATTCCCCAATTTTAATCCACATCACTTTAAATTATTCAACAACCCCATTACACTACAAAAAAATTTTCAACATGCTTAATATTTTTCAACACAATCTAATAGGTGGTCTTATATTCTTCTTGAAAATCATGTTTCTTTTATGTTATACTGTTTTAATGCAGCGTTACCTACTTACCGTGTACTATTATTAACATTGACTAGGATTTGAAGTAAGCAGTGTTGAACTAGATTGAAATTTAGATATTCGGCTGATTATTTATATATTTTCTGCATTCAACGTGATCTATAAAACAACGACTATTCCATTTGACTCCACTCGATTTAAGAATTTGTCTTACAAAAGTTTGTTATATACTTGGACATAATAATAATAATAATAATAATAATATATACTATTAATTTAATACATATAAAATCAAATTGAGCCTTTACCTTGAAATTTGTGGAGGTTAAAAGTAACATTTGAATCCATTTTCACGAGTCGGTCTTTAGAATCGAACATTGTCGAAGCTTTAAGTTGTCTCAGTTCATGCTTGGTTAAAGGTCTAATAATAACTTACGGTCATGATGAACTTGCCTATTTATTGTTTTTGTTTTTAAAAATAAAAATAAATACATGTTTTGTTTTATGATAAGTGGATACAAAAACGTGACAATGCTCATTTGTTACGTTTTCTTATATGTTGATCGAGTAGCGTCTTGAATTGTTGTGTTTCCAAAAGATTAAAAAAAACTTCTATTTAAAAACATACATTTTAGGTCTAGAACCTAACAGACGTGTCGTCAAAGGGAAAAAATGGACTTTCAACACACGAAAAATAAAGAAATCTTCAAAGATCTACGGTATTTGATTTCATCTATTTGAAAACTTTGGGCGGAAAAATAAAAAATATATTATTGTGTCATTTAATGTTCAATCCAACAACTAGGGATTATTTTTCTTAAGAAATATACTTCATATATCTTCCCAATTTGTCACACAATTGACATAAATACTAAAACGCTGGGGAGTCCGCCGCTACAAACCCTACATCACTCTGAAGAGTGAAATCATGATATATCCAAAGAGGCCACAGATTCAGCCTCCTCTCTAAAACCTATATAAATATTAGTTTGTTAGGAAAGACGCTAAGATCAACTCTCTCCTAAAATTTTCTCTAAAATACACTCTCAATCATCATTTTTCTTATTTTAGGACTTAAATTTTTATATATGTATAGAAACTTCCTTATTATTCACCTAAAATATGAAAATTGAGTATTTCAAAATTTTCATTACCTAAAATAAAAGTCAGGCGAATGAAAAAAATTTAGAATCGAATAAATTGGAGCGTATTTAAATTTTTGCATTAAATTATTTTAGAGAGCTAGAATTTTAAAATATTATTTTGTTCATTTACTTTTTTCACTTATAATAGCCTTTTGTGAGCCATTTATTACTGCTTCCAAAACACGCGCATCGATCCCCAAGTTTCAAAATAATGATACAATCAAAAAATAAAAAAATTAATATATTTTTTCAGCTCTCCTAAAAATTAAGATTTTTAGGAAAGTTGATGTAACGACCCAGTCAACCGAACATAGCTTGCGCCGACAATTTAATTAATTATTATACAGATAAGACTACTGCCTCTGTGACACGTGCCTATGAATTGGGCCTCTGCAGCCGTCCGCTGCCCAGCCCACAAACCCGTTCGAGTTCGGCCCCCCGGCCCACACATCATCGAATGGCCCCGGCCCGCTAACAAATGGGACGGACGGGCCGACGTTTCAAATTTTGGGACGTTGCGCCAAGACAAAAAATAAATCGCGATAAGAATAATTCAACCTGTAATCTTTATAAGTAGTATCAGCTGTGCCTTTAAAAACTACATGCCAAGTTTCATTTATTTGTTAATATACGTATTTATAATAAATCAAGTTATTTAGCTTCCAAATAATATATAAATAAAATCATAAGATTCACAATATATTATCCTTCAAATAATAAACATATTTCTAATTAAAAATTATTTCAAGATATCGATAGATAACTTAGATCTCTAGATATTTAATATATTATCTTTTATTTGATATATTATCCTTCAAGAAATAGCTTGAAATGATCTCTATTTAAATCATGGTAGCTTATTTAAGATTATATAAGAAATTGATAATAAACATAAGATTCATTAATATATATGTTGTTTTGTCAAATAATATCTTATTAAAAGAGAAATATTCATACATTACAAAGTAATAATATTTCAGATTCTAGTTATTTTAATTATATGATGAAAAATTGTTATTTAATGTTGAATATTCTTCAACGATACGCGATGTAATACGTAGATATTTATATAAGATTGAACAATATATGAATAAAAGATTGGGACGCATCAATATATTATTTAAATAATTGAAGATTTTATATTATATACATATATATTATATTATATTATATATATGTATATTATATGTCTCATATATAGGTAATATTAATTTATTACTCTTTTTCATCAATACGATTTTTCAACATATGTCATTTTAATCTTTAATAATTGGATGCTTGTTAAATAATACTATATTTTATGTAGAACTATCAAGTTATTATTATAATATGTATTAATTAAATAATCATATATTTTGTGTAGAATTATTATTATTATTAATATTTATATGTAGAATTATTGTTATTATTATTATAATAAGTATTAGTTAAATAACCATATTTCAGGTAGAATTATTATTATTATTTACTCTACATATAAGGAATTTTATATATTGGGATCTACAAAAAAATTTAAATTATGTTTTTAAATCATACCCAATTTAACCGACATAAGTAAATAATTCGATGATACTATATCACGATCAATTCACGTTGTATCAATGTGAGTACATCAAACGGCAAAGAATATTCAGATCTTCTACGATACGCTGGGCCGCAGATAAGATTCTGGCTGACATAGATTTATGTAATTTTTTATATTATATTTAAAGAGTTATTCGTGATCAAAGTATTCCTTCAAAAATAAAATATTAATTAGAAAAAAATTCAAGGAGGTAAGTTTTACACGCTTAACGATTTCGAATTTTAACATAAAAAATGTATCAATCGACAGATTACAAGATCACACGCCACCTTTTACTAGTATTAATAAAAACTAATATAATATTAACAATTTATGAAATTTACATATATTTTTTTTCACAAAAGTTTTAAAAACTTTTTATTATGTGTTATTTATTTTAATATTTAATTTTCTTGATTTGATTTTCTTATGAGGTTTAAATATGATGTATGCAAACAGATGGTTTTTAATTTTTCATGTTGAATTTATATTGAATATGTTTTATATCAAATCAATTTTATTTTATTCACTTTTTATTTAGTAAATTAGATTTTGTCTAGAATTCATGGAGATGATATTTGGAATTTGAAAAGTACTTATTCAAATTAGCCAGCTCGGGGCTCGACTCCAACTCGAAAAATTAACGGAGCGGCTACCTCGGCTTGCTTCAAATAGTCAACAATTTGAACTAAAATTCCGCCAATTGGTTTCGACGCGATTCATTAACCGCTATAGCATACTCCATCAAACATAAAATTAAGGTTCTGAACAAGAGTTCAGTTTTATTTAGAATCAATTGAGATAGAATTTGGAGTTCAAAAAGTACTAGCCAAACTTAGCCAGCTCGGACTTGACTCTAGTTGGAAAAATTAAGTGATGACTAACTAGGCTCAACTCACCTCAATGTAAATAATCACCAAATCGAAATGCAATTTCTCCAATTCGAATTCGACTCGACTAAGCCTGTAGCATACCCAACACAACAGCCTGCAAATAATTTCCAACTCCGATTGACTCCACTAATCATACTCCAACAATACCCAAGCCCCTAGTCTCTCACACCATTTGATCACCTCAAAATCCAATCTCACAAATTCTCCTCAATGGGGTTATCCCTCCTCGCCTCACGCGCCCTCCGCCTCTCAAGAATCCCCTCACGCGCCACCCAAATCTTCCTCCGCCCGATGGGGTTCC
The DNA here is from genome assembly GCA_019722365.1 of Lithospermum erythrorhizon. Classification (NCBI taxonomy): domain Eukaryota; kingdom Viridiplantae; phylum Streptophyta; class Magnoliopsida; order Boraginales; family Boraginaceae; genus Lithospermum; species Lithospermum erythrorhizon. The sequence continues at coordinate 215,480 of JADFUC010001736.1, read as the reverse complement.
GCCCACTGGACCTCACACCCCCGAACCCGCCACCTCCGCACCACCACCACCACCTCCGCCGCCGCATCGCCACCCAGTAGCCGGAGCAAGAGTCCACTTCCCGACTCCAGAGGACGCCATCGAGGTGTTCGTAGATGGGTTTGCAGTGAAAATCCCAAAGGGGTTCACTGTGCTTCAAGCGTGTGAGGTGGCTGGGGTGGATATCCCCAGGTTTTGTTACCATGATCGCCTTTCGATCGCCGGGAATTGTCGAATGTGTCTTGTGGAGGTCGAGAAATCGCCTAAGCCTGTGGCTTCTTGTGCTATGCCTGCTTTACCTGGTGGGTATTTAATAATTTGTCCCAAAATGGTTGTCCAGTTTTAAATTTTGTATGGTTGACTTTTTTGGATTTTTGAGTTTTTTGTATGATTTGTGTTATATTTGGTGGAATTAGATCAATTGGTTGTAGTTTAAAGCGAAATGGTCTCCTAAACCTGTTGCTTTTTGCGCCATGCCTGCTTTACCTGGTGGGTTTTAATATGTTTGTTCCAAAATGATTGTCCTGTTTTGGATCTTGATGGTTGAGTTGTTGTACTAAATTGATAAAGTTTTGATTTTTATGATGAAGATTGTATAGTTTCAAATATCTTGATGGTTGAATTGTTGTACTAAATTGATAAAGTTTTTATTTTTATGATGAAGATTGTATAGTTTCGAATTTTGATGGTTGAATTTTTAGATATTGAATTTTTGGTATTGTGTAATATTAGGATGTAGAGTTGATGGGGTTAACAGAATTGATGAATGGGGAGTTTGGAGATATTGTATTCATATAGCGGATCTCACTTAGTGGGATAAGGCTTGACTTGGTTCGGTTTGGTTTGTTTAATATTTGGTGGAAATCTTCGAACTAGATGATCTTGTAGGGATGGAGTTATTTGAAATTAATTGTGTGAACAATGTCTCTATTTTCTTTATGTATTGATTGTCTTGTTTTGCATTTTGATGGTTGACTTTTTAGATTTGAACTCAATGTTTTTTTATGTGTATGTAATATTTGGTGAAAACCATATTAAAAGATACTAGTATTTTTAACTTACTTTACTATTAAGATGATGATTTTGATTGTGATAGTAGTTGTGTGTGCCAATTAAGGACGCAAAGATTGTGAAATTTGACCATTGAAAACAAACTAGACGATGTTGTAGGGATGGAGGTAGTAAAATGGATTGTGTGAACAATATCTCTGTAATCGTGATGTATTGATTTGTGTGGATAAAATTGGTGACGTCAAATCTTTTGTGGATGTAGTAAAATGGATTGTGTGAACAATGTCTCTGTAATCGTGATGTACTCATTTGTGTGGATAAAATTGGTGACGTTTAGTCTTTTGTGGGTTAGGCTGATCTGGAGTCGATTTTTGGTTGAAAATGGTGTATCTTGTTTGTATTTATGAAGTATTGGATGAGCTTATTCCTGATTGATAAAGTTTTGATTTTTATTTTGGAAGATGTTATGCGAGATGATGTCTAATTTTAGTCGAATACGATGCAATGCAATTTTGATATGATTGACGGTGGTACTTCCTAGTGAATATAATGTAGGGGTGTGAACTGTGAAGGATGTTTTGGTGAAATGTCTGTTAGGAATGTTTGACTGGAAGGTTATATTTTTGTAAAGTGAAAGATTTTCGAGTTGGAATTGAAGGTTAAATGAACATTGTTGTGAGATTACAATTTTGACTTAATTTGCTTTTTAAAAGTAAATTAAGATTTTTTATATTTTGGAGATTTCTTCAGGCTTTCTTGTTTGTATTCCTCAGCTTACATCTGTTGGATGCTTTTTGTGGAGTTTTTGTTGCTCCTTTTCTACTTCGCCTTTTTCTTATTTGTACTTCTGTTAAAAAGCATCTATAATTCTCGTTTAGGAATGAAGATAAAGACGGACACACCTATAGCGAAGAAGGCACGAGAAGGGGTTATGGAGTTTTTGCTGATGAACCATCCATTAGATTGCCCAATTTGTGATCAAGGGGGAGAATGTGATCTGCAGGATCAGTCGATGGCTTTCGGTTCTGATCGTGGGCGTTTTACTGAGATGAAGAGATCTGTAGTAGATAAGAATTTGGGTCCTCTGGTGAAGACTGTGATGACTCGGTGCATTCAATGTACAAGGTACTACAAAGGTCCACTTTGATTACTTGAAATATCTTTATGTGTCACCTGTATTTTTTCTAACTCCATTCCCGTTATTCTTATACCCTATTCGTTATTTGTGACAGTAACTTTATTAAAACTGGGCCCTTTTTTAGTTTTGTGATACTACATTTTGTTGTTTTGATCTTGATGTTCAAGGTATCAATTTATTGTATATTCCAATACTGCCTCTTTATTTACTTGCTTAGCTCATTTTAGCATTTCTTTGTTTCCATTTAATTACATACTTACACTGTTGTGTACTCTTAAACAATCTTAATGGGCGGTATATGGTTTTATCTTTTTACCCACTTCTTCTCACGTCGACAGTTTTGCCTGGCAGATGTGTTAGATTTGCTTCCGAAATTGCTGGTGTTCAAGATCTGGGCATGTTAGGACGTGGTAGTGGGGAAGAAATTGGTACTTACGTTGAGAAGCTTATGACAAGTGAACTTTCAGGCAATGTTATAGATATCTGCCCAGTAGGGGCCCTCACATCAAAACCTTTTGCTTTCAAAGCCCGAAATTGGGAATTGAAGGGAACAGAAACCATTGACGTTACAGATGCTGTAGGTTCAAATATTCGAATTGATAGTAGAGGTCCAGAGGTCATGCGTGTTTTGCCAAGGTTGAATGAGGTAGTTATTACTTCCCTTCCCAAATTTCTTTAATACACTCCTTTTTTTCTTTGTTAGTTGAGGTGCTTAAGTCGACTACTTGAGTTTGAGTTAGATAAAGACTTCCTTTATATGATAGGAAATATTTAATGTGACATTTCTTTGTTAAATTTACTTTAAAGAGTAATAATGGTTTTTTATATCCTGGATGTTAGATGTACTTTTCGGACCTTGCGTTATGTTTGATGCGTTCAGTTAACCATGGAGTTCAGATTAACAGCATATTATGAACACAAATTGAAACAGAAAATGTTGTAACATGGTGGAGACACCTATAATGCTGGGAAGCTTTTGGACAATGAACTCAAGTTTTTGGTTTGATGGATAAATTTTAATAGAAGGATATTTTTTAAAATCCTGATGCTTCTAAAATCTAAATGTTTACTTTGCAGTTTAGACATTAGACTTACTAAATGATTTGATCTATTTGAAACCACATGCATGTAGATACCCAAACAACTCTTTAGTGAATTTGAGCTGTGTATGTGAAACTTTTAGTTCTCATAGTTTCCCCGTTAACAGATTTTTAAAAGTATTGTGTCTTCATTTACTGTGGAATGATGAGCATGGTTGTATATATGTTCATCTTTTGAACCCTAAATATAGAGCTGTATTGTTCTGTTTCTATAATAATGTTCAATTGATGCAATGATGTATGTACTTTATAAAGGGTCTCAAGTTCCCATTTCTTTTTTCTTGTGGGAATTACTATGTATGTTATTATTATTATTGAGCTATCCTATAGAACTTAGATGACTCTTCAGCTGTCAGCAGTATTGATGAGTAAGATAGTGAGTCTGAATACATGAAGTACTCAATTTCTAAGTTAGGTTGTTGAAGTCAGACTCTGAAGTATATTACAACTGTATATTTCTGCAGGATATTAATGAGGAATGGATATCGGACAAGACTCGTTTCTTCTATGATGGCCTGAAGAGACAAAGATTGAATGACCCTATGATTAGAGGCCCAGATGGACGCTTCAAGACAGTAAGCTGGCGTGATGCTTTAGCTATAGTAGCTGAGGTGGTCAACCAAGTCAAGCCAGAAGAAATTGTTGGAGTTGCTGGCAAATTGTCTGATGCAGAATCGATGATTGTGCTCAAGGATTTCTTAAATAAAATGGGATCAAATAACATTTGGTGTGAAGGAAATGGCCCAAACCCAAATGCAGACCTTCGTTCTGGTTATATTATGAACACTAGCATTAGTGGCTTGGAGCAGGCAGATGCTTTCCTCCTTGTTGGAACACAGGTACGTCTCTCATGATGAAATTGTTAATTTTTGAGTTGTTTGATCACTTTGATGTCCATATATAATTGGAATGAACCTATTCAGTTCATACAGCTATGTGTTTATGCTTGTTCATTCCTTCCTTCGTAATTCATGTGTGATCCAAAATATGCGTGGAGCTGCATAAGAACCATAACGTTAAGAATGATGTTAATAAGAACGTATAGGTGATTGATGTGGTGTTGGTAGTTGGTACCATGATGGTAATTTTAGAAGTTAGTTACCTCCTCCCCTTGTTTGTTCGAATTTATGTGATGTCTATAAATGGGATGGAAAGCAATGAGGAGTTACCTTTTAAATGAATTTGTCTAAATAGCCAACTCATCTTGTTTCTTCGCTTGGTCTCATTTGGTGCATTCTATTCTGACTTGCTCCAAATAAAAAAGATTGAAACTGTTGAAAGTTGAAACACAAGTCGTGTGATTTATCTCCTCTGTCGAACTGGGATAGACTCTGCATAGTTTCTCCAGCTTTCCTTCAATGAATAGTTAATGTGCTTGTCCCATTTTTAAGGGTTGCCTGGTTATTTTACTTTAGAGAAATGAGCTTTTCACCATCTTTCATTCAAGTGTGTGGGTGCTACATATTTTCCTGTTTCTAACGACAGTATATTTCTTCATGGGCAGCCAAGAGTTGAGGCTGCAATGGTCAATGCCAGAATTCGGAAAACTGTGAGAGCAACTCATGCTAAGGTAGGTTACATTGGCCCTCCTACTGATTTCAACTACGATCATCAGAATCTTGGTACTAGTCCACAAACACTGGTTGAGATTGCTGAGGGTCGACATCCATTTAGTGCAACTCTTGCTAATGCAAAGAACCCAGTAATCATCCTTGGTGCTGGTATTTTCGAGAGGATGGATAAAGATGCTATCTTTACAGTTGTCAATGCTATTGCCAAAAAGCATAATGTTGTCAGACCTGATTGGAACGGGCTCAATACATTGCTGATTAATGCTGCCCAAGCTGCTGCACTTGACCTGGGTCTTGTGCCTGAATCTGACAGAAGTATTGAATCTGCTAAATTTATATATCTGATGGGAGCTGATGATGTGAGCTTGGAGAAACTCCCGAATGATGCTTTTGTGGTTTACCAAGGTCATCATGGTGACCGAAGTGTATACCGTGCAAATGTAATACTCCCAGCTTCTGCATTCACGGAGAAAGAAGGAACATATGCAAATACAGAAGGTTGTGCACAGACCACACTACCAGCCGTTCCAATAGTTGGTGATGCAAGAGACGATTGGAAGATAATCAGAGCACTATCAGAAGTAGCAGGAATTCAGCTTCCATATGATAGTTTGAGTGGTATTCGCTCACGAATAAGGACTGTGGCCCCAAATCTGTTGGAAGTAGATGAGAGGGTACCAGCTACATTTTCGAATTCATTGAGGCCGGAGTCCAGCCAGAAGATAAAGCCAGAGCCGTTTGGAGTTACTGTAGAGAATTTTTACATGACAGATGCAATCACCAGGGCATCAAAGATCATGGCACAATGTAGTGCTTTGTTGAAGAAATGAGCAATGGTTTTTTATGAATCACAATAAAGGTGCGCCGACCTGTGTTCCTGCTGATATATTTTTCAAGTTGGGTGGAAATAACTAAGAGAGTGATTTATCATTGTCGAGTTGTGTTCATGAAGGCGACTTTAATCGAATGGTAAATTATTGCTGTTTATCCTTGTAATAATCCAACTAATGGTGATTGGAAAACCACCATGAACTAGGCAGCTACTATAAATCTTGAAATTATTTTATTGCCAGATATGCCTTATATTGAGTACTTATCTAGTCGCTCTTACCACTTAAATGTATTCACATGATTTTTTTTCCTATTATTGGAAATTTTCATCAGCAAAATCTTTGGGTAGAGTTCGATTTAAAAGGCAAAAGAGTAGGTTTTGGGAAAGATAATTGTGGCACAACTGCTTAATATTATTTAACACTTACCATAAGAAACTTTTAGTTTCAAATTTGGACTTTGTAAATCTTTTTTTGAACTCAATATTTGTATATATGTTATATTATATTTGATGGAAATACTTCAAAATTATTACTACTTTGCAATACATAGATTTGAATCGAATTCTAATAATTATAAGCTTAAGAAAAATCCAAGCATGAGAGCCATTGGATTATTTTAAATAGTAATAACTAATTTTCTTTAACACTAGTTCAAATAATAGCAACTAATTTTCTTTAAACCATTATATTTTATTGGCTTAAGTACATGTTTAAGAATTTTCCTTAAGTTCCTAATAATAACCCTGCACTTTTTAGAATGTTTGTCGACATTTTAGTGAAATCCTATATATTCTATATAACCCGATGGTGAGCACATATCATTTGAAATTATTATCTATCAAGCTATTTTTTATGACACCCAATTATGTGTGTATATATATGTTTAGTTGTTTACTACTTGCTTGCAAATAATTATATCCTTTTCAGTATAACATATGATAAATAAAAAATTACAATGGAGTTCAACTCCTTCGGTATGTACTTCAAGTCTAAAGATGCAAAATAATAAAATTATATTATATGATGAATAATATTACAACATAATCGAATGGAATAATGTTTGATAATCTAATTACACTACAAAAAAAAGGACGTGTTGTTACAACAGTAAAATGGTAACAAAAGCCTAAAAAAACGAAGGAAAGAGCTACACGTTTTTATGCTTTTTGTCGTTGCAAAAGGTGGCGACGCAAAAGCGTTTGTTACGCCAGTTAGCCGTAACAACTTCTTTTGTTTTTGGTCATTCAACAAATGTGTTTGTTATGCTTCAATGCTATGCAACAAAAAAAACCTTTTGTTACTTGTAGTTTGGTTGTAACGAAAACCTATTGGTGACGCTTATTGAATATTCATTAATATTTAACTAATATAACATATATAAATAAAATTAAATAATTCAACTTAATTTATAATTTAAATAATTTATTCTTCATATATATGGATATTTTACAATTATATGAATCTAATCCGTAAAGAACTTTTTATTCGATCTATTCCTCGAACTGACCGTCAACCCGAACCTTCAACTCTAAACTTTTCAGCCGAACTTGAATCTTGAGGCTCGAGCCTACAAGCATAGAACCTGAGTAACACACACCAGCAGTATATGCAAAATGTAAGCGACTTTTCTGTGCTATAACAGCCTTTTCAAGTGGACTTGTTAATGTAAGCCATGGAATACCTCTGCTGCAAATCTACAAGTAGGAGACAGTGGGTCAATGTATCATACCCAAAGTTGAAAAGGAAGCAAAATACAAAGCTGATGACAATGCAACTCAAGGAGTGCAAGGTTTTGAAGTGATGCAAATAAGGCTTCACCATTGAGTCTAATTCCAGTCCTAGAGCAGCTCAAACACGCATAAACATGTCAGATGATGCTTCAAACGATAGCTCAAAAATTAAATTACCTCCTTACATTTCTAATATAACAAAACGTCCTCCTTACCTTTCAATGACAACCTTTCTGCACCTCATTACTAGCCAACATCGAATAACATGTAATTTAATATAAAGATACAAACAATCAATCCAAATGATAAAACAAAGAACTTGTTATCGAGCGTTCGAATTCAGTTCAAACATTCGCACAAGATCCCGGCACCTGCTGGACAAATAAATCACATTCCGTTCAATTTTGTAATGATTTAATTGTGATTATGATTTTTTCATGTCAATATTTAATACTGAAAATAATTGAAGATTGAAATTTGATATTAAAAAGTACAATGAATATTAAAATAATTGGAGGGGGTATTATATTATAGCAATAGCTTATATTTGTGACGACACATTAGTGCAACAAAAGACAAAGAGGTGTAACAAACGATGTTTACTATTTGTTACCGCCTAATAGACGAAGAAATAACATCTGTTACCATTCCCATGACAGAACAAATAAATATCAATTGTTACGAAATCGCAGGAGTAACAAATACCTTTCACACAAAAATATTTTTTCTTTTCGGTTATGTTATAACTATCGAATAACCGAGTTAACGTTGTTACACTGCCAAAAAAGCGTGAGCAAAGGTTGTATTCGCTATTTACATCGTGAAAGCATTGTAACGCGTAAGAATTTTTATTATTTGGCGATGGGGTACAAAATAAACCCACCGTAGTGTAGAAAATTTCTCAAATAAGTACGCTTTTATCAAATTGAAGATGATCGACCATTCAAAATATTTATCCCTAAAAATGCCACGACGCATTTCATGACGTTGGCCAAGCTGACTTCGACGACTCAACTGACAAGCTAACTGGGTTTCGAATTTCGATTTGATTCGAGCCGACTTGTTTGATTTCTGGATTTGAACTTCTGATTGAAGCCGAGTTTGACTTGATTTGATTTCGATTTCGATGTAGCTGAAGCCGACTTCAGCCCACTCTCATTTCGGATAAGCTGAAGCCTGGAACAGCCTGATTGAGCTTCCGGGATGTTTCCATGCAATGATAAATGTCCCTGCCTGATGGATCTCTGAGACCGTTCCTCGACTCGACACGTCCGAAGCCCAGCCCTGGGGCCAACAGATTCCCTGCATTGCATTGACTGACCTGCTTGACCCCACCCCGGTCTACTGCATTCCTCGTTTACCTCATCGTTGCTTTCAGCTGCTAGGACTGCTTTCGAATCACAGTGGACCAGAAGCCGGATAACTATAGCGTCAGCTGGGACTGGGATTTGGCGCCCACCTTGCGATTGTGGGCTCGACCGCTGGTTTTGGCCATACACTTACGCGATAGAGTTTAGCTGAGCATGGACACCCTGGATTGGGGATGCATCCGCCTGGAAGCCGAGTAGCTGAGCAGTGTTGTTGCCGGGCAACGCTGTTGCTGGTACTACAACGTTCTTTAGCGCCTGGCTGGCCACCACAACGCCCTTAGCAACTGTTGTCAGAAATGATTTATCAAGATGCATGAACGGCTCCAACCTTGCTGATGAAATGATCAACTGCACAGGGCCTTAGCAACAGAAAGCCTCGCTTCCAGAATCCAGACTAAACGTCAGCTTGTTCCTATATTCCATTTCGACGAATCAAACTTAAATTTATAAGGTACTCATCCAAGCTTATGAATAATCGTGCCATATACTAACTCCGGACATCAGTCGCTTCGAGAACTCCACGCCGTATTCTCATCGGATTTTTTTCAAACTTCAAGCATTATTATGTTTTGCGCACATCCTAATTTCAAAGCGCCCTATTATGGCCACCGAGGTGTTTTCTAGCCACTACCAAGTGCTTCTCTCGGCCGGGCGGTCTTCAAAGATTTAATTTTAAAATTTTTAGAGAATGTTCCTCTCAGATTTTCCTCGTGGGTTTTGCGGTATTTTTTAATTCTTGTCCATGGAATTTCTCGGTCAAAATTTGTGGTATTTATGTTTCTGCCTCAAATGCCAGTTTCCGATTTCCCATTGAGCTGTATGTAATCACGATCTACCGCTGAATTTCGGCGTTAAAGCATCCTGACCGCTGATAATTGAAATTTTCAGAGGTGGCCATCACTTTGGGCTCCTCTCTTTATGTCCAAGGAAGGTTCCGGTTCTTTTTAGGTCACATTTTCATACGAATCTGCACATTTTCGAGCCTTGATTTTCGGCACTTCACTACTTCTGAAAGATCACATTTTTGAACCACATAACTCAAGTGGTACTCGATTTTTGAACAAAAACATGTGTGGTGCCTCTTCATTTTAAACCCCGCTGCTTATGATTTCATTTCGAGCCACGTGGTTTCGTGGAACGTCCCGTTGGGTTTATTTGATCAATAAAATTAGGGTTTTCTTTGTTTAATTTTATCTCGACATTTAATCCGAGTATTGTCACAAACTTGCTTCGAAGTTCAAACTAGGTTACTAATGAAAACTCTTGCCTCTACTGCTAACTCCAGCTGATGACGGGAACCCCTCGTCGCTCGGTGGTTCGATTAATTTAGGAGTTAACCGGTAACCCTAATCTCTGGGTCATTTGTATTACTCTTAGTGAAATGAATTCTCACTAACTTTGATTACTCCGGCCCAATCACTTAATTATTTCTGATAAATTTTCGATGCTCACAAGTATAACAAAAAAAAAATTGTAACAAAAAGTTATTTTTTCAGAATGTTAAAGATTTTAATCTAAACAATTCATCACTTGTGTTTAATGATGTCATGACTTAGCATTATTAAAATTATAATTTTGAATCAGACTATGCATATGTGTTTGTTTTTAGTGCGACTCTTTAATGCTCATAATATGCTTACTTAAAGTTTATGATTCTTGAAATTTAGTGCCAACGATGTGACCAAAACGTTACATGCTTGTAGGCAATGAAAATTTATTAAAAAAATAATTAAAATGATGGAGATGACTTAATTAAATTAATTAAAATCGAGTCATTAAAAATAAAACGTGGTTGGTTCTCACCGAGCCTCTAATTTACGTGAAACCCTCACGAACAAGGATTCGAAAATAGTTCTAATTACTGGCTCATTAAATTTAGGTTCGAGGTTAAAAAATAACTAATTTTATCATATTACAATTCGCCTGGGGCTAAAATCGAAGTTCCCAAAAGCGGCTCAAAATGAGCACCTAAAAGTTATGAAAATCAAAATAAAGCGTCTAAAAGGTCCGAGTAATAATATAGTACCACATTTCCGACCTAAAAGTTAATCCTAACCTTCCTAATAGTCAAAATAGGCTCATATTACTCCTTGAGTGTAATTCATAAATTCACCTGCCTCGTATCTTACTCAAGGATTATGGGCGAAGATCATAATTCACCCGGTATTAAACCAACCACTGTAAGCGAGTACTGGCTCGGAGGCCTATATAAACCCCTAAATTTCAAATGTATAGTTAATTCACATAAAAAATACATAAAAAAAAACATATGAGAAAATACGTATGACGGCCTCGAAATTTCTTAAAGCAACATATTTTAAACCACACAGTAAAGTTACGGCTCATTAAAGTTTTGCTCATTAATTCGTCATTAATAATCAAAATACAAATTATACCATTTTTGATATATTTTTCTTTTTTTCTTTTTGATACATTTTAATACGTACTCATTTTCTCAATAAAAAATCATTAATGTCAATTATATAAGTTATTATTTAACTTTTAAGCAATTCGTACCACCATGAATCCTAATTTTTGGTACACATTTTAATTAAGTGAATAAAATACTTCTTGAGATACTTTTTTCAATTTTTTCACTTTGGTACTCATCTTAATGGTATATTTAGTAACGCTGCACTATTTACTGAAATTACATATGGATATTAATGAACACACGAACCCAGACACACGAACCTAACCTGCTTCAGCAGAAACACCACTTTCGGCGGCTGGTCACCTCGGCAGCCTAAAGAGGTGCTTCATGTGGAATTACCGTTATCAAACGCAAGCATTCTTCAAGCTAGTTAAAATCTGATGGTAATCTCGACACGTATTTCTCGAGTTAACGCTCAATATTCGGTGAATAAAGCAATACACCTCGATTATTTATAATCTGCATTAAAATCTCAAGCTGATTCATCAAGCTTCTGGGAGCATGTGAAATATACCGGAATATGGGCTTTTTATAATCGAGCTCAGTGTGACACACGCCGCAAGTGCTCGGTTCGGACATCGACAAGGTTATCAACAAGCGATACCAACCTCCATACCGATCATCACTACAAAGAACAAAGCCAAGGCGCCGCCAGAAGTACAAACTGGGAAACAGCATATCGCTTCAAAGTTTTAACAAATCCAAGCTGGCGCCAAATTACCAAAGTCTCCCCTGGCCAACAATCAAGTGGCTGCCAGAAGAGGCCAGCAGCCGCATCAAGCTTCAATAACTCGACAAGAATCACCTCCACACAACTTCGCTCTGGAAAGTCTCTATCCCCAAATCAAGCCCCACCAAAGCACAAATAACATATCATTCAAGTCCACCGCGAAAGCTGAAGTCCCATCGCTAAATGCTAAAACACAAGTCCCATACCGCAAAGATACTTATAAGAAGTCCATCCGGCCCCAAGCATCGCATCTGGCATCGCCTCCAAGCACTCCAAGACGTTCATACGCCCAACACCTAGAATACGGTGCAAGTGCCTCCCGGGACCATATCCAGCCCGCACTGGCCTCAACCATCAAGCACTGTGACACTTCAAATTTCATGTAGCCTTCTATCCCAAATCCAACCTCAAATCAAAGTTTCTAAATCAAGCTCTCAAATCAAGCCTAAGCTCTCATACTACCCTATCAAGATCAAACTCTCAAAGCCAAGATCTCAATAAATCGTCAAAGAAATGCTTAGCGATCTATATTGTATGATCCTCTTTCGATTTCGATAAAAATTGCACTCCAAAAATTTTCTTCTATAGTAAATTTTATTTTGCACTCTCAAGATAAATAATAATAAAATTCTTTTTTTTCGACAGAATGGTATGATACTGTCATTGAAGAATTTGGACCCCCATTATATTCCTTCTGAAAATTTATTTATCACCAGCCACAAAGATTAAAGGATTACTTTTAGCACTTTGCCACCTAAAAGGGAAATTGAACGGAAAAATTAAATTAGATTAACTATAGCAGAAAGGGATTATAGAAGTCCATACCATTTGAAAATATGAAATAATTCTTGAATAATCTAGCACTGTAGAGCATAACCACTAGTTTGATGTAGGATAATGCTTTTATTAGCATGTAATAATGTAAGGCAAAAAAGAAAAGGAAAGCAGCCGAAATGTGCTCAAATTCCGCCACCTGTTTGCCACCAGCCCACCAATACAATCCTACACTTTACTAAAATTTCAGTCCAATAATAGCATAATCTAGGTTATGCCTGTTCCTAAATATTTGGATAAATATTTTCTACATACTGTTTTCTTCAAATTTAAGAATATATAAATTTTCACTCAATGTTTAGAATTTTATTAAGAAACAACTACTGTAACATTAAAATTTGACCCCTTTACACACTAATATTATGCTCTACCCCTAACTATATATACTTCATCCGTCTCAAAATACATGATCATCTAAAAAAAAAATTACCATTTCATAATAGTTGATTGTTTGTATTTTTAATATACCTTTTTATAATCCCAGTAGTTTTTTACATTTTCACTGTAGCTTTTTATAATCCCAATACAACTTTTCATTATCCCTTAATAAAACACTTTTTATATAAATAATCATTTATTTTAAAAGCGACGAAGATATTTCGTAAGTGTTGTTTTACCAAGTTTGAGCACTAAGACCACCCACAAGAGTGTTCAAATGACAGCATCGTGATCATTATCGTCAAATTTAACACCACGCTGCCACACCGTGTACTTGATTCGGGAACAACTTAATTTTTGGCACTCAAACGGGCCCCGGTAGGAATAAAATAAAAACAAAAAAATTTACATCCGCCAAGCGCCACTCATCAAAATGTTGCCGAAAAATTTGGACAGCATTACTACAGTAATCTGATGCAAGATGGCAGTAGTTGGCCACTCTCGACATTCGCTACGGTTCAAGAGCATGTGCATCGCCTCCAGCATTATAATATAGATGAAAAAACTAAAAATAAATAAATGATGCCAGCCCCAAAATACCATTCTAAAAATTTACACACACCCCAAATTTCACCGCCCTTATAATATTTTTTTTCATATTTGACATTTTACATTAACGAAAATTCAAATACACGATTTTTATATTTTAGGTGAATAATGAGAAAGTTAATAAAATACATACATAAATGAGTAAAAGCTGATGATTTTCATTTGTATTTTTAAAAAAAAATTGTAGTGCTCGACGCACATGCTTTTAATATTGCACAACTACCTTAATTTATATTACGCCTCCATGTTTCTTCCATGTTAAACTAGACTATAAATCCTTTTTATACATTAGGCTAATAAATATAAAGTGAGATCATATCATTTTATTTGTTTTTTTAAAATGTTCATAGTACTGTATTATTTTATTATAGTTTTTCATTATATAAATAAAAAATTATTATGTACTTCGTATACATGATCAACATACATTTTACTTAAAACATACGTAGTAATTAATAAATGTTATTAAAAATAATTGAAAATATTAATGATGTAGTAGTATGTATCCAGACATCATTAGCCTTCTCATTCACGATACTAACGTAATCCAGTACCTAAAATGCAGCTGTAGATGAAGCTCAAAATGTATCAAATGTCATCACTTCTTTAGGCCCCTCCCTACATAAAAATGATGAGTTATTATAGAACACCAAATAGTATTTTTTTTTTAAGAATCAAAATACTCCATATTATTTATTTTTCATTTTTAAATATAATAATTGAGGAATTATAATGAAGAATAAAATGATTATTTTGAAATTTAAAAGCGTGATTTCTAAAAACAACTTATCCCGTAGTATTTTAGGATAAGAATATTCAAAGACCATTAATAGAATTTCACAATTTTATGATTTCTAGAAACAACCCACTCAAAGTCTCAACTATCCTACCATATCATACCGCGTTGCCTTTTATTTTGTTTGTTCCTTTCTTTGGCTTTGTATTGTTCTTTTTCTCCTTCATCAGACCATATAAATATCAACGAACCTAGTTGGAAAATCTCACTTCCATACCCCTTGCTCTCACTTCATTAATTCAAAAACCAATAATTCAAGCAACCTCTCTTTCTTCATTCATGGCTTCATCATCTTCTATTTCAATGTTATTATTCTTCATGTTTCTCAACTTATGCACCCTCTCAATTCAAGAAACTCATAGTCCAAAATTATTGAAACCACTTTTGAACCAATCATTTTCTGTTTCTTTTCCTCTTACTACCATCCATATATCCAAACAACAATATGATACCAAAAAAAATGTCATTTCTTCTCTAGTTTCATCACCAAGCAACAAGATAAAAGTTCATGGCAAGTCTAGGATTCTTCCAACATACAATTTCAAAGCATCCTTCAAGTATTCAATGGCTTTGATAGTGAGCATCCCAATTGGAACACCTCCACAACCTCAACAAATGGTATTGGATACAGGAAGCCAACTTTCTTGGATTCAATGCAAGAAGGCCCCTAAAAGACCCCCTCCTCCAACTCCTTCATTTGACCCTTCACTTTCCTCTACCTTCTCTGTTTTGCCCTGCAACCATCCCATTTGCAAACCAAGAATTCCAGATTATACCCTCCCAACAACATGTGACCAAAAGAGATTATGTCACTATTCTTACTTCTATGCAGATGGTACTTTGGCAGAGGGAAATCTAGTTAGGGAAAAATTCACATTTTCTAGCTCTCAAAGTACCCCTCCTTTGATTCTTGGATGTACTACTGAATCAGGAGAGGCAGAGGGTATATTAGGAATGAATCTTGGAAGGTTATCATTTGCCTCACAAGCTAAGGTACGTAAATTTTCTTATTGCGTGCCTTCTAAACAAGGGTTGTCCAAAGTCATGCCTAGAGGGACATTTTACCTTGGTCAAAATCCAAATTCACATGCATTTAAATACATAAGTTTCTTGACTTTTCCTCAAAGTCAACAAAAACCCAACATGGATCATTTGGCCTACACAGTTGGTATGGTTGGGATAAGAATTGGTGGTATGAAATTGAATATTTCAAGAACGGTTTTTTTACCGGATGCTAACGGGTCGGGTCAGACCATGATTGATTCGGGCACTCAATACACATTTTTAGTTGAAGAAGCTTATAATAAAGTGAGAGAAGAAGTTGTGAGACTAGTAGGTCCAAAATTGAAAAAAGGGTACGTCTATGGAGGAGCTTTAGACATGTGTTTTGACGGAAATAACCCTGTGGAGATTGGAAGAATGATTGGTGATATGGTTCTTGAATTTGGAAAGGGTGTGGAGATATTGGTTAGTAAAGATAAATTATTGGATAATGTTGGGGCTGGAGTCCATTGTTTTGGGATGGGGAGGTCTCAAACTTTGGGGGTGGCAAGTAATATTATTGGAAACTTTCATCAGCAAAACCTTTGGGTAGAGTTTGATGTGGCAAACAGAAGAGTTGGTTTTGGGAAGGCTAATTGTGGCACAACTGTGTAATATGTGCACACAAAGTGATGGTATAGTTTTAGAGAATACATAAAAAAATTATTTCTTTCTTTATTTTGTTACTTCCCATCATACTTTCAGATGGAAATATCTATATGTATATATGGTGTGATTACCACTTTACCAGGATGGTTTGCATCAATAACAAGTCATATGTGGTATGACCATAGAAAGAACTCTTACAATAATGTGCACTATCATGAATTCTTATTTTTATAATGATAATATCTCCCTTGTTTGGTATTGAACGATGATGGAATGTAGGATATCAAAGAAGACGTGAGTAATATGTTATACGGAATATGTACAAATATATAAAATATTATATGCACAAATATATAAAACATGAAGACCTAATAATATATACATATTTAAATAAGATTTTTAAAGAAAAACGATAATTTTACCCCAATTAAATTTCCTTTAATTATTACACTGCAATAAATATGTACAAAATAATCATCATTTCACCCCTAAACCCAAAGCATATTGTAGTAATAGTATGCTCTTTTATGAATTTTCCCATCCAAAGCATATTGTAGTAATAGGTATGCTCTTTTATGAACCATGAATTAAATTATACGGAGTAACTTCCTTCATTCTAAACGGGCACTTGTAAATACCTGACTATATTTAACCAATGCCTTGTTACTAGTTAGTACCCTTAAAGACAAAGTATCACTTCCAAATGAATGTAACCAATGATCTAAAGTTATTAGAATAATAATTCAAGCTGAAACTATAGTTTGTAGACCCTAACAAAAAATGGCTCCAAGCAACTAGCATAAAAAAGAAGTCAAACAATTGAAGAGGACTTGAAGAAGTGGTATGGGTCTACCATCTATAGATGTGTACATCGTGGAAGACATCTTGTGTAGTCTACTTCATCGACCTTGATCAATTTGAATTTGTGACCATATATTCCCGACACTTATCGATCATACTTTAATTTCATATTTAACACTTTGATATTTCTTCTGTCTAACTTTCCACCTGTCTAATATCATGGCTTCCGATGAGTCCTACCATTTCCGAGTCACAAGACTTTTAAGTTTTCCATTAAAGATCGGTTAATCTCACCTATGCCACTTGCAATTTCACTATAGTGTTTGAATGTTAGGCCAAAGATGGATTCTCGTGAAATCAGTTTAATTGGCATTTTATATTTTGTAGATGAAGTTATAGTTATTACTATTTTCTTATTTCTTTTGTTTTATATTAATTTCAGATATCTCCTAAATTATTGGCTATGCACCATTTTTGTCCCTAAATCCATTTAACTTTTCGATTACCTCAGCTCCACCATCGGGCTTCAATTCTTTCCTCCGAAAACATCGCCTAATTCTCCTCCGAAACACTTTTGTTGTTAAACTTAACATATTTAATGGTATTTAAATATTTATTTTACTACATAATACTTCAATTAGTTCATTTTTGAAATATTTTCAATTTTTTTGTTGCAATTTTTCATAATATAATTTTAGAATGGTCAAAACTTTATCTACAAATATAAAAATATCAGTTAAAATTAATTTCACGATCGACAGTTCATCTAAAAAATCGAAAATGTCATTTGAAATTAATTTGGGAGAAAATTAAACTAAAAGAGCCATGTATTCTCAAAGTTATAGATTAAAGGAAAAAGTTAGAACAAATTGCCAACATGATTTTGAAATTGGGATCAAGTTGCTATTTGTTTTCCAATAGTTCGAATTGACAAAGACTTTAAAATAGGACATTAAAACATACACGAAAAATGACTTTGAGGCAAATATAATATTTTAGTAAAGTTTTGGAACAAAATAATAAAAGAACATTCTTGGAGGCAACCCTTATGCAAATCATCGAATGAAATAATGTCCCAACCAATAACAAACCATTTAAGATTTTTAGAACATATCATCAAATGAATTATTAAGGTATGGAATGAAATATTAAGAAAACATTATGAACAATGATACTTTATTAATCGTCGATGTTGATTCATATCGGCATTTTGATTCTGAAAATTCAAAAGATATTATTACATTAATTATTATTTTATCATATTAATTTTAGTAATACTAAGACGTTAATAATATTATTACCATGTTATTTCATATTATACCTGGCAACATAAAGTTTCAAGATGTCCATATATTAATGAAGCTATTCAATATACTAACATTATTCTATCATTTCTAACAATAATTGAAATGGATCTTGAAGATTCCATCTCAATAATTCAACTAGACCCTTTAATCGGCAAACATGAATCAACAATGACACTTTATTAATCGTCGATGTTGATTCAACTAGACCCTTTAATCGGCAAACAATATATGAATCAACAATGTATGATACTTTATCCTAATTTTTTTCTTTTCGCGCCCACTCTTATTGAACTAGAACCTTTTAAATCTCCCTTATACATGAATTGTCCTAAATTACTAATCTCACGTACCCATCTTGATTCTTCCGAAGCAACCGATAACCAACCATGCTCCGCGCATACTCCACAAGTTGGAAAATTGGGTACATACTCGGCTGCAGAAAAGCAACCAAAGTTGATATATAAAGACGCCAAAGATTCTCGCTTCTCTTCACGCATGTACGAAGCTCGGGACTTCAAAAGCCAACCTCACAAGTTTCTGCTAAAGAAGTTTCACCCCCATTAATCGGGAAATAACATCCCGTCATTAACTCATCGTGACAAAAAATCGCACGCGATCTGCTTCATTTCTTAATAAATACGAAAAATTAGCATCTATATATGTCGACTACATTTTAAATGGTGAGATGAACTTCACGTCACAACACATCACTTCTATATCTTGCAAGGAAATACTCCATATATAACACGTTCGATATTCAATTTGAATTGAAGCTACATGTTGTACTAAACACATTCATTAGTTACAGCAAAAAAATCAATCATTACAGGAAAAGCAATCATCAGCTTGTCAAGTTCCAATATAAGAAGCCAACAAAATACCATGATGGTTGCAATCCAACTTGAGCATTACACCCTAATATGTATGGCTGGCAATAAATAGAAAGGATTAGGCTAAGATCACTATCAAACCTTCACAGCAACTGAATTGGTCGATTATGAAAATACCTTCCTCGTCATTAATATAATATGTTTGATGTGCTCAACTGTGACCTATTTGGAGGATGGATAGCTATAATATATATCACAGAATTTCATCAACCCAATTTAATTCTATCTGAGCCTCTCATTTCTAATACGGAGTATTTCACACGCACGCTTGAAGAATCTTCCTTTTTTGGATAGATGACCAAATTAAAGCAATGATTTGAAATCGCCCACTTTTTTGGAAAACAAACGTATAATAAATTAAACTCTTGAATATATTTTGTCTTGTAGGGGTTTTGTGATCATGAATTGTAAGTATGGTCCCCTACAAGAATTCTTCTAGTTGCTTGTTCATATCATATTATCACATCCATGCAAGTAGGCAACCAGCTTGCTTAGCTTTGCTCATATTTATGGGTTGTTGAGCAGGAAAAAATACTGTATATGTTAAAAGTCTTGTGAAAGAAAAGTTACCGACTAGAATTTCAAAGAGTACAGTTGTTCAAATAATGAAATTAGCTTTAATAAGTGGATAATAAAGTTCTTTGGAGCTTAATAATGTAAGTATGTATTATTCGGCGTTGAATGAAATTATTGGCGTTGGCTTACTTCTCCTTTTGATTAATGGATAACTTGATGACTATCACGTATTATGACAAACTAATCTCATGATTAATTATCACATTTATCAAACTATACTGTATGTTTTACTTCAAACTCATTATTTATCACAAACGAGCTTAATAATGTAAGATGTATCTGTAGTTACAATTTATAAAACACAATTAATAAATGCTCGAGTGGAATTAGTGCTTGATGAAACACAATAAATAACTCATGAGTCAAGTTTCAGGTAATTCTTCCACGCACCTGAAACATGTTTTAGTTTTATATTAGTGCATGAAAAGAAGAAACCTCCTCGTAAACATCCATGTTTAAGAACTTAATCCCTTTTGAGTTGAAAGTTCAAACTAAGCCACAAGTAATGATGCATGATGATGAGAAAGGAAGACTCTTTATTATTCAAAAATCAATTAAGGAAAAGGCAAGTGAGTGTCAGGCTCAGAGCTGTATTCCACCATTTCCATATTGAGATCAAATAAACCTTTTGGTTTACGTTTTATATTGTTCACCTAAATAACTTATATTGCATGCTTGTAAAGTTTTTACTATACGTCGACTGGCCGATTATTCTGTTTGAATATATCTACTCACCTGAAAACAGATGTATGGTACAACTTTCTCCAACTCCTTTTAAGTCTGTAACCCCACTAACATACTACAAGATCATAGATTTTCTGATTTGATGTTGAATGTACAATGGAGTGCATCTCTATTCACATCACAGAAGTATGTAGTATATAAGTTGGCTTTTGTCTTTTATTGAGTTTTTGTTTATTTCACTATTTTGTATTGCATTTTGATCCAATATGAATTGGATACATCATGCATGAGATAATTGGATGGTTATCCTTGTAGTTTGACAAAAGTCGAGATGGAGGTTCTGAAACTCATACTGATGCACATTTAATCTTTGCTTGAAGTTAATTACACAAAATTTGCATAAATGGTCCTAAAAGCTACGGTGTACATAAATTGCATACATGACATTTTCTTAAAAACGAAGACTATATGTAGAACATTTATGTTACTCCAAGTAACAAACAGCCAAACACCAAACTTGAAAAGTGGCACCTTTTGACTTTCCAAATTGTTATCTCTGCATGAAAACATGATTATTGAGGGTGTTTGTTAAGTTTAGCTTTTTGTCAAAATCAATTTATAACCGATTTGATTAAAATAAGTTGAAAGAAGTGTTTGATCAATCATTTTAATCTACAACTTATAAGTTGAAAAAAAAAAGTAGCAAATGTTAACTTGGGTGGTTTGCCCAACTTATGTTTTTATTGATCAAATAATTTACTTCATTACCCTCAATATTTAATTTTATATCTTATTTATCCTTCATTTAATAATGATAAATATACAATTTTTAGTTATAATTTTTTTTAGCATTTTACTCTTTATTGAAAAAATTTAAAATAAATATTACCCCTCACATTCGTAAAGACATCACGTTTGGATTTTAATGAAGCTGACTTTTTCACTAACTCAAATAACTTTTGCATCGTAGATATTTGTTTGAAACAATATACTAATATGTAGTATTTTCAACATACTCTACTATTAACTTCATAATTTTCAATCAAATAAAAGCTGTGGATGTCAATCAAGATCGTGAAAGCTTTATTAATCTTCGATCATTTAAAAAAGAAATGGATCTTTTAAGAATTGTTATACATTTTAGTGATAAAATATAATTTTAATTATAATTACTTATTCTTTCAAATATTAAATTAGTAATTTATTTATTTCATAAAGATAAAAAAAGTGATAATAAATAAAATGTACTTATAAGTCATTTTACTCTCTTTGGTACAACTCAAAAAGTTTCTCTCTCTCTATCAACTTATAAATTATCATGTCCAAAACACGTAAATTTTTTATTTATTATGTGCTGTGCTACTCAAAAAAGTCAAAATAAATTTTACAGCTTAAAAGCTTAATGATCTCATAAATGACTCCATCTCTATAATGTGATTGTCACTTATAAAGCCGCTCTTCACTTGTAACTTATGTTTCCATGCTAAAAATAAATTTGACAACTTATAAATTACATTATCACTTATAAATTGGTCACTTATAAAATTAAAAAAAATAAGCTTAGCCAAACGGCCCCATTATAATGTCATAACATGATTATCTACATAACAATACAATTTACCTTTTTGAGATCTCAGAGTGTCTTAATTATATTCATCATACTATCAATAATATATCATATTTTATCAAATATAACTATATACTCTTAGTGGATTGTGCTATTATATTTGGAGTAAGTACGAGGTACATGCCAAAGAATTGCAGTCACTCATACTTACTCCAAATATGAAGCAGTTGCATGACTTATTGTCTGGAAGTTTTGCCCAAGCTCTCAATTGCGGCAGTATATGAAGCATAATCCAGTATAAGTCCTTTTTCTTGGCGTAGCTTCTCAACATTCTCATTACTTAGGTATGTGCAATGTCCTTCCAAGAGGATATTAAACGTGATATCGTTTGGTTCAACTCCAAGATTTAGCATAGAGTGCAAGAGCATATTCGCATTCTTCATCTGTCCTCGCTTGCACAAACCATTCAGAAGTGCATTATATGTAATAACATTAGGCACGCGACCATGCCTCTGCAAATCCTTAAGTAACTTGAAACCCATCTTAACATTTCCTTTTTTGCAGAAGGCGTCGATAATCATAGTAAATTCTGCATCGTCAGGCTTTATGCCAGCATTTATCATTTCCTGTAACACCCTTTCAGCATCACTTAACTGTCCTTTCCGGCAAAATCCGGAAATGAAGGCTGTATAAGCTACATGATCAAATTCTATCCCTTCTACAAGCATTGCTTTATTAATCTCCTTTGCAGCGTCCATATCTCCTTCCTGGCAGAATCCACTAATAATTGTGGTATATGTGTATTTGTCAGGCTTCATACCTTTCTTTGTCATCTCGCTTAGAAGATTTCGAGCATCCTGTAATTTCCCATTACTGCAAAGTCCACTCATTAGTATATTATACATTACAAGATCAGGTTCTACACCTTGCCTCAACATCCGGTGATAAATCTCCAACGCGTGAATAATACAACCATTCTTACAGTAGCCACTAATCAATGTTGTAAAAATAACATCATTTGGCATCAACCCTGTAGTACACATCTCATCAAACAACTGATTCGCATCATCTATCCTACCTTCTTTACATAATCCATGAATCAAAGCACTGTATGTATAAACATCACAAACGACTCCATTCCCCTCCATCGCTTTCTTCAACCGAAACCCCTCATCCAAATCACCCAATTTACAGTGCCCATTAATCAAAGTATTGAAACTTATAGCATTAGGCCTCAAACCCCACCTCCCAATTTCCTCAAAAATACATCTTGCCTCTCTTAATTTACCTCTTTTACACAATTTATGGATCAAACTGTTGAAAAAATGCAATCTTGGAGGGTAACCACATTCCAAAACCTCTTTATACAACTCCCACGCCTCACATGGCGAGCTACCAAATTTCACTAAATATTCAATAATCTTAGTACACCCCTGAATAGGAACACCAAACTTATTATCTCTAATCAACCTAAAGCATTGAATTGCATCAGAAACAAAACCCAATTCCAAATAAGCAATTACAAGAACATTGAGTACACAAAAAATGGGCTCAGAAGTATCCTTTTGAGTATCAAGAATTGCAGCAAAAACAGAGTCAACAGAGTCTTTACCTCTTCTTGAGACAAGAGTTTGCAGAAGCATTTGTGCTTCATAGGGCATATGATTGGTGCATAAAAAGTGGGACATTGTGCAATAAGTGTGGAGAGTGTGTCTGAAAGTGGGGCAGTGAGAAGATAGCCATGAGAAGAAGGAGAGGAGTGAGTATGGAGAGAGGTGAAGAGGGTTGGTGTTGATGAGGTTGATGATGTGGTGGGGTTTAAGGGTAGGGAGGAGGTGTTTTAGGGACTTTTTGTAGGGTTTTGTTTGGGAGTTTTTTATGGATTCTGAGAGGGTGATGAGGAGTTGGGGTGGGTGGGTGGAGGGGTGGGTGGTGGGGGGTGGAGTGTACCATGGTTTGGTGGTGGTGGTTGTTTTTGAGAGGCTTAGGCGGCGCATTTGTTGATGTGTTGACTAATGTGAAAAGTCAACGTTCAGACCAGAAGTCTAGCTTGAAAGCTACTGTTTAAGATTACATCACAGTTTGGTTGACTTTGAAGAGAGAATGTTTAATTTTGACTAATCATCTTTTACTATTGGTTACTTTTTGTTTTTGTAATTTCACTTATGTAAGAATATTTTAAATGTTGATTAATTACTTTAAGGGATTGATATGGAGAATATTTTTTTTCTGCATATAAAGCATAAATTACATAACGATATCGATATCGAACCACCGTTTTCGCCGCGATATCGCATCGGTGCCACGTATCCCTGGAATTCAAGAAATTGCCAGAATCGAACTCCGAAACTGGGAGGCCGCGCGTCGCTATAATTACCGTGTCACAGTCACAAATATCTGAGAATTGAATTTGGTTAAATATAAAATTCTTACCTATTAAAAGACAACTAATCCGGCTTTGTAGCTTATCGGTGAAATTACAATTTAGTTCTATGAATAAATGTTGATTGAATTTTGATTAAATAAAGATTTCCATCACATTTGACTTGGTTAGAATACATGTATTAGACTTTTTTTTTTAGAAAATTAGCGACGATAAGTAAAGATACAAAGCATGGTGATTATTACAAATATTATAAATTTAAAACTTGGCATCGAATCCGTAACTTTTGGCCGGGCGCATTTAGATGAATGTCACTCAGCTTATCGCCCATGCTAATACATGTACTAGACTTTAAACTCTATTTAACGAGTCAAAATGTTACATTAAAAAAAACTTACCAGAGCAGAGCATCTATAATTAGTTGATACATATAAGGTTGGATATGGTATTGTTACATCTCTTTTTTCCTTTGATAGATAATTATTGAGTTAATTTACTTGTTTATTTAGGAGCATTGACTTGGTTCATCCATTAACCTACATATTGAGTCATTTTGTTATCTGCTGGCTCTCTTTCTTCTCTCACACATAATTAGAAAAAATAGGTACAGAGATACTAGATTGGCTCTCCTTAGCTTCTATGTTGGAAACAGCAATCAAGATGAAAAAATAGTGTACCATGTTTTTATTGATTGTGACACACTGCAGAGAACGTTTATTTGGAGGCATATATTACCAACTAATTCTTAAAGGAAGCACAAACTCAACTTCTGCTACCTTAAAAATATGATAACTAGTCGAGAAACACAGAACATGGTACGAATCGGACAGGCTCCCCCATCGACTGTTTGTACTATCAAACGATTCGTGGGAGAGCAACATGTCCAATAAATGGTGTAGTGCACTTGTGCTCAAGGCTTCCAGAGGAGGGTGGTCTCAGCAATCATGGAAGTGACAACATATGGGTCCATGTTAGAAGCAGGTCGCCTATCCTCAAAGTACCCCTTGCCTTCTTTCTCCGTGTCTCGGCCAACACGAACAGATGCACCACGGTTAGCAACACCCTGTTACAAGAACGATATCAATGATCATATATAAGGAGCAGAAAAACAAAGATAGAGAGGGAGCGGAAAAACAAAGATAGAGAGATTTTCCTACCACCTAGGAATCGTAAGAATCAATGTTGAGGGTCAATGATTTAGACAACTTAATGTCACTCTTCTACTTCTAAGAGAAATATGAATTGCAAGAATTTCACAGGAGGATAACAGCACGGGCGGTGTTAGGCACATAGGAATTGGTTAAGGAAACGTGGTAATGCAGGAAGGAAGTTCGGAACTCGGAAGTGCAGTGTGTTTCTATGACATTTTAAGAGTTTTTTTTGTTTTTTGTTTTCTTCTATGAAATTGAAAGAGTGAGCTAAGGGATTCATAGATTTACCCATGAGAAATTGCTGATGTCAGCTGTTTCATGCTTTCCAGTAAGGCGACGCTCATTGCCTTCTCCATAAGCAGCGATATGTTCTTTATGTTTCAGTTGAAGCTTTCCAATAGCCTTCTTGATGACTTCATAACCTCCCTCATTTCTCATAGATTTGGTACTGAGAAAGACACCGTAAAGGACTAAAAGTTAATACAGATAGGAATACAAAAGTCTTGATAATAAGCCAGATTCTCTGTAAAATTTGATCGTATGTCAATGATCTGGTAAATGACCTGTAGTTTGTGTGAGCCCCAGCACCATTCCAATCACCCTGGAAAAGGTCATCAACATGTTGAGATCAGTAAAGACGGAATAGGATATAAGCTTCATATTCTTCAAGTTTTTTATATTAATTATGAGAACGGTGTCAGCTATCAATTGAACTTACCGGGATAGGCTTGGGATCGAATGTCACCACGACTCCAGCAATTTCAGTTATTCTCTGGTAATCAAACAACAAACAAATTAGTTTGGTGGAATGAACATTTTTTAATATTTCAAGAGTTAATAGAACAATCGGAAATGAGTAAAATGCAGCTCCTAAGGCGTTACAAGTTGTACCTCAAGAATGTATCGAGCTACCCACAACTCATCACCAGCTGATATACCGACAGAAGGGCCAACTTGAAATTCCCACTACATAGTTTAACATTGATCGAGTTAAATAAGTTTGTCATTTGGAAAAATGAAAAATAGGCAACAAAAATATGTAGAAGCAGGGGCGCAGGGCTCATACCTGTCCAGGCATCACCTCACCATTGATGCCACTTATGTTGATACCCGCATATAGACATGCTTTGTAGTGAGCATCTACAATGTCACGGCCAAAAGCTTTTTCAGCTCCAGCACCACAGTAGTAAGGTCCCTGTATTAATACAGATTTGACAGTTAATTCTATTGTGTTAATAATAAAAAATGTCCAAAGGTTGAGTGAAAAAATAATAATCAGGCGTTGTTCGTTCTCCATACTCCTGTCTAACACGATGAAGATACAATCTTAATTATGTCATGCATTGGGTGAAGTTCCACCTTTTTACAGTTTTTCGGTTTATACTTTGAGAGGAAAAAGATTTCTTCTGTAGTGCAAAAATGAAGACCGACAATAAAAGACCCCAAGTTTTTGGGCCAAGCAAATAATTGACCCATGTTGACGGAGAACAGGAGATGTTTTGTTGATGCAACAGGGTAAAAGGAAAACGGTCCAAAAATAACTAGTGTAAATGTTCATTTTTTTAACAAGCATTTCTTATGCTACAGAGACCTGGCTATAAAAATATCACAATAAAGGAATTGCAAAATCTTGTTCATAACGAAAAATTGGATCATCGGCCAAAGCAGGATACTGGAGAGGACCTTTTAAATTTCATACTTTAGATTTGATTTTTGCTGCAAGTGTCAGAGGAAGACCAACATATATAAAAGAAACAGTTAAGTTACCTGAGGTCCAGGGAAGCCTCCCAAAGGCCATCCAAGAGGCCAATTTACATCCTTTTGCAAAAGGGTGTACTCTTGCTCGATACCATACCTTAGTTTACAACAAATTTCAGAAATATCAGAAACTGTTCTAGAAGATGGACTAGTATGATAAAACAGTTATAGAAAGACTCTTAGAGAGAAGCAGAATAACAACATACCAGGGTTCTTCTGCAAGAACATCTGGATGGCTAAATATTTTAGCTGCGGCATGCCTCTTGTTGGTGGGAATAGGCTCACCGGTAGGAGTATAAGCGTCGCACATGACCTGAACAAAAGTAAATCAAATCAAGATATTTGAGTCATTAAGTCATTTATGACAGTATATTAACGAATGAAATGTAAAAAATTACAAACATAAAAATGCTACTCCGTTCTAAATATCTTGATATTGACCATTCAAAGAACTTGATGATCCACAACTCACCAAAATATTGTTTCCCCTCCTGAATGGATCATTGAAAATTGCTTGAGGACTGGTTTACAAGATTCATCACCCATTAATTTCCAATCAGTAATGTAAAGCATCTGAAATAAGTTATGTCGAATGTCTTACTATAGGATCACTTCACTGTCCTCTCCCGAAGCTTGGAGCGTGCTGGATCCATCAAAGTTCCATTTGGGAAGCTTCTTGTGGTAACTTACAGGTCCTGGAAGAGTCTACATCATAAAAAGGATACAAAATCAGCTTTCCCCACAGAATCTCACAAAGATCAGAAATTTCTTACACTCACAAAACAAGTATATCTGTAAGGACAAATATATTACCCTAGCTTTGCTTCTGACATCCATCCCAGTTCCACCAATCCTATAAAAAATTAAAACATCCAAATAGATTAATTAGTTATTGCAGGATTAAGAACATTCTAATTCAAGGAACTTAGCGATTTAAGTCATATGTCACTCAAATATCAAAGCAACCACAACTTTATATGAGACAAATAGACTAGCAAAACTCTTGTAATTAATCAAACAATGACAACATAAAAAGACATTTTCATACCAAAAGAAATAAATAAATTTGCATGAACTTAATTCGACTTAGGGCGGTGTTAGATGACTTGTAATATCAGTCACTAAGATTTGGTAAAATCAGTGAGGCTGGTAGATAGGGGGTTGCATTTAATCTGCACTAGTGAATAAATGAAGAATTGATCTTCTCATTGTCATGACAAGAACAAAAATAAATAAAACTCTTTAGGGGCAAATTTTGTGTTCTATGTTCAAACAAAATATATCTCAGATAAATATGTAGTTCACCAAGAACTAGTTCAACACCCTGGAAGTCTCAAGATCCAACGGCACTAATTGTCTTTCCTTTAAAAGAGACTCCCGTCCCACTTAGGGTAAGATAGTATCTGTCATATGTGATAAAGAAGAGGCAGCTTATCCCCGAGGAAATGCTTTCAAATAGATAATAGCGTATTTCGTATAATGAAGCAAAACACTATCTCTTACTATACTAGTTTCACAATATATATCAATACAACAAACTGCACAAAAAACATGAGTTGAAAACGAAAAGCAATGATATGAAAAGAGAAAACAGATCCTAACATCAACTTCATATCGAATTTCTTGCAACAAATAACAAAACATAAATCAAGAATAAGCAAAACAAAAAAACAGAACCATAACTGAAAGAGTAACACAAACCATATGTACTCAGCAATGATCTTCTCACTAGAGTCTGAGTCTGAGATGTCAAGGTTGATAAGATCTGATAAAAGAGACATTTTCTGAAATACAAGTTCTTGCAATGGTTCTGTGTTTTTTTGTATGAAAGAATCCTAATATGATTATTAGTATATATTATGTATGATGATGATAATAATAATGAACAAAGAGACGTGAGAGTGGTGCAGTTGATTTATAAAGAAAAAAGTCCTGGTATTGGTATAGTTTGATGATAATTATTGCGGCTTCTTTTTCTTTTTCTTTTTTGTTTACCTAATACGGAATATATTATTTCAAGTCGTACTAATAAGTAAACAATTTGTTATAATAGAATAATAAATTTTTGTTAGATAATGAAATATTTAATAACATTTGTAAGAGAAGTTGAGTTATAGTAAATGAAGGAAAGAGGGGAACAATGAGAGAGTTTGATTATGAAAAAAGAACGGGGAAATAGGTACTTGGGAAGTGAGCCAATGCGATAGGGTAGGTAACAGATGACAGAGAATCTACCTACGATTCGCAAAAACACTTATTTTACGGAATTATATGATTAGTGCATGTGCGTTATGGGTTTGGCCAAAGTACACTTACAATCGTGTCATAATCGACGTTTGTCAATTTCATCTAATTATTAAGTGCATTAGTTGCTAAATGTCCGTTTAATATTGCGGAAATGTCGATTTAATATAATTATACAAATTTAATCTTAATATATTTTATTTATATATTTTATTTATTAAAATCTTAATAACTACACATATTTATTGAATTTTATTTCTCAAACACCAAATCTATTTATTTCTACTAGCAAATTGACACACACGCTGCATGAGCAACGATATATGTAAATTTTTAAATTATTTTTTAAATTACTTTTAATTATTTCCTTAAATATGCTTTTCGTCAAGACATTTCAACCATTTTTTATAGATCCAAACAAACTCGTCTAACATGAAAAATCATGCAACCATGTTTAGCAAACATATAATCAACATACATTACTAAGTTGGGGAGAGAACAACAAATGAGTCAATTTAGTTAAAAGATGATAAATAAATAAATAGGGAGATTGTTTGTAACTTCTTGGCAGTTGTATAATTGTTGGAGAACTTCAAGTAATGAGATAGTGGCAAGAATCTTTGTAATAATATGAAATGTGATATGGATAGACAAAACTAACACGCGTTAATAGGCAATTTCATGTAACCATCTGATATATGATGATTGAAAATGATAAAAAATCAAAGATTTTGGTAAAGCCATGATATTGCGTACATATTCTCTTTGTATAGTATAGATGAGATTCAACACGAAAATCTAGAAATAAAGTATGAAATATGCTTGAATAAATTAGTTAGAGCTATCGTAAACAACGACAGTTTTGATGTTCGGCCATGCTCTTTATGATGAGAAGATTCGAATGATTCAATTTGGGCGCTTAAGCCGAGAAATTAGTCTACTAAAGTGACAATTGACACATATCATAATTGAATGATTTTTTATTAGTTTAGGAATATATTTATTTTATTTAAGTTGTTACTAATTTAAATAGTACATAAAATATAAAATATACATCTTTACTATTATAAAAGATTCATTCTAATAGTCATATAAAAAGTAGTAAAGGATATAATAAATTGTCGTATTTTTTAAAGCCGTTTAAGCGATTTAGCTGACTCGCTTAAATTATTGTAGTAATAATTTCTTTTCCATTCACCAATACTAAATAATATAAATTTGATTTAAATCATAGTTGCATTTTCATAATGATAAGGTTTCGGGATTGAGATCCTTGTAATGATAAGAGCCAATTTTTTTTTTTTTTTTTTTTAAAAGGAAAAAAAAGATTCAGTAATCGAAATTTAAAAGCTTAACAATGTTGAAGTATGTAAGTATTCATTTAAATCCTCATGACAGTTATGAATTGTTCATAATAAAAATGATAAATTTCAATATCAGTTTAAGCATCTAATAATAATTTACAAAGCCACCATATATATATAGCGGTTTGTTCATAATTAAAATGAGACTTCATAATTGAGGAATACCTTGTAAATTTTTAAGTAAATCAAGGGAATCAATCTAATAAACATGTGGTGCTTAATATTTTAAAAACAAAATGTACATGAAATAGAGAAGCGTTTCAAAATAGGATAACCATAAGAAATTAACAATAGAAGGCAGAAGAAGTTGCTCGTCAGAGCATCCAGTTTATTTCAAATACTCTTTTTCTTTGCTGAAGCGTCAATTGTTCTTGAAAATTCTCTTTACACATCAAATAAAGGCAGAAAATTGAATAATGAACATCAAGATAGCATTATCGACTTCAAACTTTCTTTGATGAGATACACAGGCTATAACTTCGGACTAGGCTTAGAATTACCTTTGCGAAGGCCCACGAGCAGGCGTCGAATCCAAGATGGTTCTATCTGAGCCACTTGGGAAGACCCTGATAGGCGCCTAAGGTTACGTATC
Organism: Lithospermum erythrorhizon; assembly: GCA_019722365.1. NCBI lineage: Eukaryota > Viridiplantae > Streptophyta > Magnoliopsida > Boraginales > Boraginaceae > Lithospermum > Lithospermum erythrorhizon. Next base: position 183,961 of record JADFUC010001736.1, on the reverse strand, counting down.
TAGGTAGTTGTGTCTGTCGGGCAGATTGGAGGCCAGTGGCATGTTCGAGGTTCTGGTCCGCTTTAAGGGCAGTCGAGATTCAAACTTTGTTAAGGAGATTATTGGGTCGTATTAGGCCTCGGCGGACATGTAATATTATGATTAATATTGCTGATTGAATTAGTTTAACGATTGTCAGATTAAATTAAATCTTAGGTAGCTATTATTGTTTTGTGTAAAAATAATATTGGTGGTTGTGATGTTTGAGCAGACTCAGTGAGAAAACGATACCAAGACCATTAAACTTGACTTAATACTTAGTATTACATGTTATACTTGTTATACTAAATAAGTATGTAAATATAATTTTCTTAAATATAAAAGATTGTATGTAAATTCTTTTTAATTTACTTAAACATATTATACAAGTTGTTTCATGTTACATTTTGCTTACAAAATATTGATAAAAGCTCTGATTACATTAACATATTATTCTTTAAATAATAAAATCTTAAATTATTTTAAATAATATATTGATGCATCTAATGCTTTTATTCATATATTAATGAATCTTATGTTGTTATCCGTTCTTATCTGATACTAAATAACTTCATGATATATTAAATAATACCAAATCTATATTATCTTGAAATATTTTTTAATTAGAAATATGTTTATTATTTGAAGGATAATAGCATTATTGCAATACTAAATAACTTTCATGATTTAAATGAATCATTTTTAATTATTTCTTGAAATAGTCTTTAATTACAAATTTTGCTTTATTATATAAAGATAATATATTATTGAATCTTATTAACATTTTATGTATTATTTAAACCTAAATAAAGTTAATTAATTATTATACACAAAATTAGAAAATCATTAGCAGCTTCAGTAAGTTCTGAAGCTTACTTCTAGCTTACATAAAAGATTAAAAGGTTCAAATCTACCACTAAAGTTACTTCAATGACAACGTGTTAAATCAAAATGATATCAAATCCACAAGCCAGACTACACACATGTGGCTCGCGAGTCTTAACAATTGCTCACCCATGCCAATGTTTGATCATCAAAACTTTTTAGCATATCAAAATGATTGATTTTTCAATTTCGATCTTCTTTCAGTAAATATCATCTTTTACTAACTTTACTGCTTTTTTAAGTGGGGATTCATTGATTATTATACACTTTTTATTTTTACATTATTAATTAGCCTAGATGGTCAAGGATAAATATGCTAAAATATCACAATGCCCAATTTATATACGTTGATACAGATGATTAAATATTTAGGAAGCTGAATGGGTACCATTTATAAATGCTACCACTTAACGGTTTCCATATCGCCATCTGTTTGTATGCTACCGATTACTTCTTAAGTTCTTATACTAAACGTTTCTAAATCCTTAGAAGCTAGCAACTACCAATTAGGATGAAGAATGTCACATGTTTCATGTATAGCCGACCTAATGTGAAAGAATTTAAACAAGATCGAACCGGGACATTGGAATAATTTTAAGCTTGCTTCATGATGCATTGATGCTAGTACTTGAGATATCAATGTCAATTTTTGTTAGTACGTCTTCAAATATTATAGGTTATTATTTCTACTCAATTCGTTTTATGACCCCTTATCAACAGATTATTGATAAACTAATAATTACTCACTTCTAACGTCCATTAATATATTAACGACCTATCAATATATTATCTTATTAAATTAATAATTACTCACTTTTAAGGTCAATTAATATTGGGACCAATTACATACACTTTAATCTATGATGATGATCCATGATAATTATTTGAAGAATAAATATTATATTATTGAACGAGGCTAGAATAATATTTTAATTTTAATTAAATGTCAATTAAATATTTTATAACGGGAGATCCGTAATTATTATTCGTCGAGTGCATAATAACGGATAAATTTCGAATTGAACATAACAACCTGCAAACCACACCAACCAAATATATCATAGGAGGCTTGCACACAAACCAAAGCCTCGTATCACAGAGTAGATCATGACCCATTCAATGTCAATCAAATCTGAACAAAGGAACTAGCCGACCTTTTTTTAGAGGAAGGACGATATGATGACTTTAGTTTGTTTGTTCACATTTCAAGACCCATTCAATGAAGTGTTTTTTGGGCAGATCAATGTGGAATTGAAGTTTACTGGTAAGTCATTACTTTGTTTTATCAACTTTTATATAGATCAGACAGCAAAAGCGGCATTATCCAATTATATATATCGTCTAGAGTTTCAAAATGCTCATTATTCTGACGGCGAAAACACACGCATGTACTTATCAAATTACTCCTAGCAATCTCGAAATTATCTACGATTTTGAGGAAATCACTTTACTTCTTACGGTAGAACGATCCATAGTTAGAACATTTTTATTTTATTTAATATTTTAAATCACTAATTTTTTATTTTATTTTTAGGAGTTAATTTTTATATATGTTTTTTAGCAACTTTCCTATTATTTACTTTGTTATTGAAAAAATAATAGAGAATATAAATTTAGGGGATGAAGAAGGTGGGTGAATAATTTTATAAGGAACAATTTCATTTTGAAGCTTAAACGATTATCATTTTTTTTCATTTTAATAAATTTAGCATATTTTAAGCTTTTTTGAAAGATGTTGTACACTGCTACAAGCATTCCATACTTAAAGAGGTTCTCATGGGGCCTGACGATGTATTAATATCTGTAAAAATAGGAGAATATAAAATAAAAGTGATGAAGACGGAAGAGCATAATTTTTGAAAAAGGAAATAGTTTGATTTATCTTTAATATACTCAAGTGGCAATATAAATTTATTTTAGAGAGAAATTTGTTAGCCCTCTGTCCCATTGGGTCCTCCACTTAATAATACTTCTGCTTAATAGATTGACGTGATCAACACTTAATAATGGAAAAAAGTAAAGGAGTTATACATCACTATGTCTTTACGACCGAATTGTCCATTTGTGGGGTGACTGGTGACAATGCCGTAAGTATCTTTAATATTTGATACGTGGCTTCGCTTTTGCAATATATTATATATATATATGAGATGAATGTTAATGAACGGGGTTGAACTCGACACAATGCACAAACAAGCTAAAGCGGCGTGTTTTGCTCGGCATGTTTAATTAAACTGTCGTTTTTCAGGTTAATGCAAGAATGTTGTTCATAATTCATCATTACAATTATTTCCAAATTTTTTTCCATCTCTCTAATGACTATAATACAAGAATAATCAACATTCATATTTATTACAATTCCAATTTTTCTTTTCATTCTATATCTAAATTCATTCTAAATCGTGACATGCAAAATTTTATGATCAATAATTGTACAAAACATGTATTTATATATGAGCAACAACAATCCACTTGTCCTTTCAGACTTATTATAACACTTGTATAAGCCTATGGTACAAGTTGAAACAACTAAAACCCTTTGATGCAACTTCCCAGAAAACTTTGATAAATGCTCTGATAGTACCTTCTTGACAGTACTCGGCTGACCAAACTTTTCAATCCTCAATTGAACAGATATTACCTCAACATAGCGAATGGAAAAATCCCAAAACATGTTGTTAAAAGATTCTACTGACCAAGTCATCACTTGCCGAAAATGTTCAATTAGTGCCGATTCATAATATTTGAATTTATTTGATTAGTGTGAACGATTAAATGAAACACGATTTTATGATATTATATATTTCTGCTTTAGAATATTGTTAACATCATGTATTGATGATATCATATAAATTAATATCATGTATATTAATCATCATATGCACAATGTAAAAATTCAAAATAAGCATACAAAAAATGGGAAATTTATTTTGTTATAGAGTTTTTTAGAAGCTAAGCTGTTCGTATTTTTAATTTACATTATTTAAGTATCGTATTCAACGTCATATGTGGTGATTATTGATTGACAATATATCGCAAACTTATTTTCTCAATTTTTGAGAGAAATTTCATAAATTCCATTGTACCACCATACTCTTGCAAAAAGTAACTGAGAGGACAACTTTCTTTAGAAACACTTAGTGGCTTGCCCTCTAAGAAGCACTTGGCGTGAGCGCCCTCGGGGATTTCAACAGGGCATTTTTTGGCAGATCTAAGTTTAAAAGCAAGTTAAAACTTACTGACTGACTTCAAGGCGTTGTCTAGAATGAAAGTATTAAAAAAAATTAGATTTAAAAATTAAGAAAACCCACCTGTTGCTCACTTAACCTTGCCGACCTCGACCTCAGGCTTTCTCACCAGCCAGGCCTCGACCTCTCTCCATTTGCCCGCCACGTTTCCTCTCCCTCCCAGCCGGGCCAGCCGCCCCCACTGAACTTCCGCCCATGAGGTATGCAATTAATTTTCATTTTTGTAATATTTATTATTTTCAGTTTTTTAATTTTTTTAATTTCTTATGTTAATCTGAAATGTATATATAGTTTCAACGATTTTTTAATTAATTGCTTATGTTAATCGGTATGTATATAAACTTTAATTATAACTTGGTTGCAATTGAGTTTTATGATCTAAATTAAAGGTTTGATCTTTATCGGTTTTGAGTAATTAGAAAGGTGGTGTTGTTGCTTTTGAGGTTTATTTGATGCTTGTTGGTGAATGTCGTTATTTTTTGTTTATTATTTGAGTATTTGGAAGTTAATTTTGTTGTTTTCAGGGGTTTTATTTGATCTTTTTGTTCATTGGTGAGTTATACGTTTAATTGGAGTTTCATTGGTTTATGATTATCGATCTTATATTAAAATTTATGATTTTGAGTACTAGTATGTATATGATTTATGTTTGAATTGTTGGCTATTTTTGTTGGTATATGTTGTTGAATTTATTTTGTGTAATTGATGATTCATATTTTGTAGTAAGTAATTATGGATGAGGAGTGGATAAGTTTGATCGTTTGTCACACGAGAACTAATATAAAAATGGTGTGAATGAGTTTGACGAGTTTTAATAATAAATGTCGAGGATAGAAAGTTCATTCCGTGTCCTTGTTGGAAGTGTTTAAATTTGAGTACAGTAGATGAAGATGAATTGGAAGAACATTTGATATGTCATGACATAGATACAAACTACACTTGTTGGACACATCATGATAAGATGAAAGTTGGTTCTAGGTCCACTCAATTTAAGTTTGATAGTAGGCACTATGAGAGTGTGAACGTGGCGTAAGGAATCCCAGAAAGAAATACCAAGGGTATTAGAGGAAGATTTGATTGATCGTCCTGAATTATTGGAGAGGTTAAAAGATGATGCAGAGAAATCTTTGTGGGATGGATGTAATTTTACCAAATTAGATGCAGTTATTACCTTGTATAATTTAAAAGCCAAACATGGATGGACTGATTCATCTTTCACAGACTTGTTGAGTAATGTTAAAGAATTGTTGCCTGATGATAATGTGTTGCCTCGAAGAACTTATGATGCAAAACAAGTGTTCCGTTCAATTGAGTTGAAACACGAGAGGATACATGCATGTGAACGATTGGATATTATTTCGAAAGGAATATGCGTCATTGAAAGAATGTCCCCCAAGTGTAATGTTCCCCGTTATAAGAAAAGAGAATCTACCCCAGTCAAAGTGCTGTATTATTTTCCACTTATACCTAGACTCAGACGTATGTATCGGAGTGTAGATTATTCGAATAAATTAACATGACATTTCAATGAAAGGGTAAAGATGAAAACTTATGCATCGTCTGCGTGGAAGACTTTTGATGCTAAGTATCCGAGGCTGGCTTATCGAAACCAGAAACTTATGGTTTTTATATTTCATCAAATGGAATGAATCCTCATGGAATTGAGGTACCTACAAATTACGCGGTAGTTTGGCAGTAGCATATTTTACCACCTTGGTATGCATGAAACATAAATATTTGATGTTGTCTCCGTTGATATACGGACACAACTTGACGCTTAGCGATATTGATGTATATTTGACACCTTTAATCGAAGATTTGAAGTTGTTGTGCGAGAAGGGTGTAGATGTATGTGATGGGTTCAGAAAAGATAACTTCAATTTGAGGGTTATGTTGTTTGGAACAGTGAATGACTTTCACAGCATGGAAATTTATACGGATATAGTATAAAGGACAATATGCATGCCCCAAGTGTGAAGATCAAACTGACTTTGTTCGATTAGAACATAGTAAAAAAGAGGTTTACATAGGGCATCGTAGGTTTTTACCAAAGGAACATTTTCAATGTTTGACGAAAATAAAAATGGGTAGGCCATGCTTTGCGCGGCTTCGTTGACACACAAATGAGAGGCAGAATTTTGGATTCACAACGCTCTAATATTCACTTTATCCAACATCCCCCACATGAATCAAAATTTGTATTCAAACAAAACAATAAAACTAATATCCCCACAGGATACAAATTTGAAAAGATTTTGACTCGATAATCGGTGATAAGCAGCGATGACCGATTCTACTGCGTAGGAATGAGTAGGTGTGATGGCAGGAACCTTCCCTTGTGTACATATGTTTACATTCACCAACAGACATAGTAGACGCGATGTCTTGGAACTAATCTGCTTTTGGTAGCAAATGATGACATACTTCACACAGGTCTCGATCTGACTCGTATCAGTTCTCACTATTGTGTCCGGTTAGGCCTTGGACACGTGCCTGGTTCTGGCAGAGTTGTCGTCCAAAAGAAATGCGCCCTCAGAACATTTCTTCTAAAAAGCTGACCCACTACTTTGCTTCGCATAGGTGACTCTGCATATTATTTGAGAGTAACCAGCGCTACTCCTTCGATTATCTCGTAAGTCGTTAAAGCGTAAGCTTAACACTGCGGGTATCTGCTGTTCGTCTACAAGGCAGGTGGAAATCCCCACGGTAATCACTAATACAATATGAGCCTTGTCACCCCGGAACTTTGAATCTTGGGATCTCCGGTCGACAAGGCGTTGTCACTCATTAGGTATTTTTCTGTGGGTTTTTGATCCCGTTCCTTTTCGATAATTCTCCAACTAGTTCTTTTCTTAACCCGCGAGTCGATGGATCGGTATGTTATCCTTTGATCTTCATGATCACTTGATGATAACTCGGTTGAGATTAATTGTCTAATGATATTATGTCTTCGGCAAAGATAATGTCTCGGCTACCATTATATAAGTGGTTGCGTGCCCACTGATTGCAGACTCACATTGTCACCGATATGCAAATTGGAGGCGGTTTGCGTTTTTTCAACTCCGGAATATCCTCAAGAAATTGTCTTAACCGTTAGAACTGGCACCACTTGCTTGTCTAAGGCAATGAACTTCGAGACTCCGCCGTGGTCGGCAGTGCTTACGTTTGTTTGAGGACTTCCATGACACGGTATAGCTAAAGTGAACACATATCCCTTTAGTAGCCATTGAATCACCCGAGTATCGGAGTCCAATTTGCATCCGTGTACCCCTCGAGAATACGGCCGGATAGCAGCGTATAGTCACAACCCGTAAATTCGGTATGTCTCAAGTACTTAGTACTAAGCATCATAGCTTTCCAATGATGCGCTACCGGATTACTCGTATATCTACTCAATTTGCTTACTGAATAAGCTATATCCGGTCTAGTACAACTCATCAGGAACATGAGACTCCCAATAACTTGAGAATACTCAAGTTGAGACACACTTTCCCCTTTATTCTTCGTGAGGTATCGATGTTCATCCCTGGAGTTGGACATTACTCCCAAATAAATCACGGCAAAATTTCCCAGAATTTTATGGAGCATGGTGGCAGTTGAGTTTAACAACTGAACAGATTAGGAGTTCTCCTGATACGGACTCCCAAAATTAGATGCACTTGTCCCGTGTGTCCTTCATGTCAAACTTGGAGTTCAACATATCTTTGGTGGATTGAATCATCTTTTGATTGCTACCAACAATGAGCATGTCATCCACATACAAGCAGAGAATTACATATCCCTCTCTAGTGGATTTTACATAAACACACTTGTCACACTCATTGATTTTAAATCCCACTTTCGAAAATGTGCCTTGTCGAACTTACGTAAGACAAATATATTACCAGCTTTTGCTTACGACATCCATCAGTTCCACCGTCCTATAAAAAATTAAAACATCAAATAGATTAATTAGTTATTGCGGGATTAAAGAACATTCTAATTCAAAGAACTTGATTTAAGTCATATGTCACTCAAATATCAAAGCAACCACCACTTTATATGAGACAAATAGACTAGCAAAACTCTTGTAATTAATCAAAACAATGACAACATAAAAAGACATTTTCATACCAAAAGAAATAAATAAATTTGCATGAACTTAATTCGACTTAGGGCGGTGTTAGATGACTTGTAATATCAGTCACTAAGATTTGGTAAAATCAGTGAGGCTTCTGGTAGATAGGGGTTGCATTAATCACTGCACTAGTGAATAAATGAAAATTGATCTTCTCATTGTCATGACAAGAACAAAAATAAATAAAACTCTTTAGGGGCAAATTTTGTGTTCTATGTTCATGTAAAACAAAATATATCTCAGATAAATATGTAGTTCACCAAGAACTAGTTCAACACCCTGGAAGTCTCAAGATCCAACGGCACTAATTGTCTTTCCTTTAAAAGAGACTCCCGTCCCACTTAGGGTAAGATAGTATGCAGCCTTGTCCTATGATAAGAAAGAGGCCAAACACTATCTAGTACTTTACAATAGATAATAAGCGTAGCTAGTATAATGAACAAACACTATCTACTACTATACTAGTTCACAATATATATCAATACAACAAAACTGCACAAAAAACATGAGTTGAAAACGAAAAGACAATGACCCATGAAAGAAAACAGATCCTAACATCAACTTCATATCGAATTTCTTGCAACAAATAACAAAACATAAATCAAGAATAAGCAAAACAAAAAAACAGAACCATAACTGAAAGAGTAACACAAACCATATGTACTCAGCAATGATCTTCTCACTAGAGAGTCTGAGTCTGAGATGTCAAGGTTGATAAGATCTGAAATAAAAGAGACATTTTCTGAAATAAAGTTCTTGCAATGATTCTGTGTTTTTGTATGAAAGAATCTAATATGATGGTGGCCAATAATAATGACAAAAGAGACATTGAGAGTGGTGCAGTTGGTTATAAAGAAAAAAGTCCTGGTATTGGTATAGTTTGATGATAATTATTGCGGCTTCTTTTTCTTTTTCTTTTTTGTTTACCTAATACGGAATATATTATTTCAAGTCGTACTAATAAGTAAACAATTTGTTATAATAGAATAATAAATTTTTGTTAGATAATGAAATATTTAATAACATTTGTAAGAAGTTGAGTTATAGTAAATGAAGGAAAGAGAACAGTAGAGAGTTTGATTATGAAAAAAAGAAGCAGGAAATAGGTACCCAGGAAGTGAGCGTCGATAGGGTAGGTAGCAGATGGCCAGAGAATCTACCTACGGTCGCAAACACTTATTTTGCGGAATTATGATTGAGTACATATGCGTTGGGACGGCCAAAGTACACTTTGTCAAGTGTCATAATAAGGCGTTTGTCAATTTCATCTAATTATTAAATTGCATTAGTTGCTGATATCGTTTAATATTGCGAAATCTTAGATTTCAAAAATATAATTATACGAATTTAATGCTTAATATATTTTATTTATATATTTATTTATTAAAATTTTAATAATACACATGTTATTGAAATTTTCCAAACACAAATCTATTTATTTCACTAGCAAATTGACCATAGCTGGCGTTGCATGAGCAGATATAATAGATTTCTAAATTATTTTTTAGGTACTTTTAATTATTCCTTAAATATGCTTTTCGTCCAAGGCATTTCAACCATTTTTATAGATCCAAACAAACTCGTCTAACTGAAAAATCGTACAACCATGTTTATGAAACATATAATCAACATACATTACTAAGTTGGGGAGAGAACAAAAAATGAGTGGGTTTGGATTTAAAGATGATAAATAAATAAATAGGGAGATTGTTTGTAACTAGCAGCGGTTGTATAATTGTTGAGAACTTCCAGAAATAATGACATAGTGACAAGAATCTTTGTAATAGTATGAAATGTGATATGGACAAAATGACAACGTTAATAGGCCAATTTCTCATAACTAACCATCTGATATATGATTATGAAAATATTAAAAAATTAAAAGATTTTTGGTAAAGCCACGATAACTAACTATACATATTCTCTTTATGTATAGTATAGATGAGATTCTAGCACCAAAATCTAGAAATACCATATCAAATATACTTGAATAAATTAGTTCGAGCTATCATAAACAACAATAAGCTTTTGATGTTCAATCATCTTCTTTATGATGAGAAGATTAAGATGATTCGAGAAATTTGGAGGCAGCTTAAAAGCAGAAATTGATCTACTAAAGTGACAGTGGCCCATATCCATAATTGAATGATTTTTATTAGTTTAGGAATATATTTATTTTTATTTAAGTTGTTTTAATTTTAAATAGTACATAAAATATAAAATATACATCTTTACTATTATAAAAGATTCATTCTAATAGTCATATAAAAAAGTAGTAAGGATATAATAGGCTAATCATATTTTTAAAACCGGCATTTAGCAATTTAGCGGCTCACTTAAATTATTGTAGTAATAATTTCTTTTCCCATTACTAATACTACGTAATATAAATTTGATTTAAATCATAGTTTAACATTTTTCATAATGATAAGGTTTCGGGATTGAATCCTTGTAATGATAAGAGCCAATTTTTTTTTTAAAGGAAAAAAAATTCAGCAATGAAATTTAAAAACTTAACAATGTTGAGCCATGTAGTATTCATTTAAATCCTCGCGCCTTGATTATGAATTGTTCATAATAAAAATGATATAAGTTTATCAATATCGGATTTAAGCATCTAATAATTTACAAGCCACCATATATATGACAGTTTTGTTCATAATTAAAATGAGACTTCATAATTGAGGAATACCTTGTAAATTTTTAAGTAAATCAAGGGAATCAATCTAATAAACATGTGGTGCTTAATATTTTAAAAACAAAATGTACATGAAATAGAGAAGCGTTTCAAAATAGGATAACCATAAGAAATTAACAATAGAGAAAGTGAAAGAAGTTGCTCTATCGACATCAGATTTCTTCAAATACTCTTTTGCTGCCTGGGCATCCAATTGTTCTTGAAAATTCTCTTTACACATCAAATAAAGGCAGAAAATTGAATAATGAACATCAAGATAGCATTATCTGACTAGCTTGCTGTTAAGGATACCTGGACTATAACTTCGGACTAGGCTTAGAATTCTGCTGCGAAGGCCCCTGAACGAAGCATCGAATCCAAGATCGTTCTATGCAAACCCCTTGGAAGAATAGGCGCCTAAGGTTACATATCTAAGAGTAGTTGTGTCTATGGAACCGAGATTCGACCCGTGTAACATGTTCGAGGTTCCCCAGTCCTTTAAGGAACCGGTCGAATTCGCTTTGATGAGGATGAGTCGTAATGGAAGGCCTCACGGCGGGCATATGGCCCAGCGATTAATATTTAATGGTGGGTCGTTTAACGGTGCCCGTTAAATTCTAAATCTTGGGCCTTGTGTGTTTTTGTGTAAAAAATAATATTGGTGGTTGTGATGTTTGAACCTTAGACTCCAGTGAGAAGAAGCGATACAATGACTTAATATAGTATTACGTGTTATACTTGTTATACTGTATGTATGCTTAAATAATTTTCTTAAATATTATAGATTGTATGTAAATTCTTTTAATTTACTTAAACATATTATACAAGTTGTTTCGTATTTACATTTTGCTTACAAAATATTGATAAAAGTACAGTACATTAACATATTCTTTAAATAATAAAATCTTAAATTATTTTGTAATATATTGATGCATCCTAATGCTTTAAATCATATATTAATGAATCTTATGTTGTTATCGTTCTAACATCTGATACTAAATAACTTTAATGATATATCAAATAATACCAAATCTATCGATATCTTGAAATAATTTTTAATTAGAAATATGTTTTATTATTTGAAGGATAACATATTATTGCAATACTAAATAGTTTTCATGATTTAAATAGAATCATTTTAATTATTTCTTGAAATAGTCTTTCATTACAAATATGCTTTATTATATAAAGGATAATATATTATTGAATGTTATGTTTTTATTTATATATTATTTAAATAAGTTAATTAATTATTATACACAAATTAGAAAATCATTAACTTGGCCTGATAGTTTCTGTTACAGCACCCAACATGGAGTAAAAGGTTGGAAATCCTACCACTAAAGTTCTTCTGTTAATGACGAGTTAAAAGAAATCAAACTCATATCAAATCCACAAGCGGACTCGTGTGAAGCTCTTGAGTCTTAACAATTTTCCTGCAATGCCGAAATGTTTGATGCATTAGCTTTTTTCTTGCTATCGAAATGATTGATTTTTTACATTTCGATCTTCTTTTAATCGTATCGCGACTTTTTCTCTTTCTCTTTTTAAGTGGGGTCATTGATTATTATGCATTTTTTATTTTACATTATTAGTTAGTTTAGATGGTCAAGAATAAATATAAAATATATCCCATCTTAATTTATACATTAGTCTAGATGATTAAATATTTAAAAAGGCAGATGAATTACCATTTATAATGCTACCCTTAACGGTTTCCATATCGCCACCTGTTTGTATGCTACCGATTACTTCTTAAGTTCTTATACTAAACCTATCTAAATCCTTAGAAGCTAGCAACTACCAATTAGGATGAAGAATGTCACATGTTTCATGTATAGCCGACCTAATGTGAAAGAATTTAAACAAGATCGAACAGGACATTGGAATAATTTTAAACATGTGATGCATTGATGCTAGTACTTAGAATATCAATGTCAATTTTTGTTGAAGTACGTCTTCAAATATTATAGGTTATTATTTCTCAATTCGTTTTATGACCCCTTATCCAACAGATTATTGATAAACTAATAATTACTCACTTCTAAATCCATTAATATATTTCATGACTATCAATATATTATCTTATTAAATTAATATTACTCACTTTTAAGATCAATTATGTGGGACCAATTACATACACTTTAATCTATGATGATGATCCATGATAATTACTTTGAAGAATAAATATTATATTATTGAGCAGGCTAGAATAATATTTTAATTTACAATTAAATGTCAATTAAATATTTATAACGGAGATCGTGAGTATTATTAGATCGAGTGTAATAGGATAAATTCGAATTGAGCATATGGCACATAAATAGCCTTAAATAAAATATATAAATGAGGAGGCTTGCACACAAGCCAAAGCCTCGTATCACAGAGTAGATCATGACCCATTCAATGTCAATCAAATCTGAACAAAGGAACTAATGACCTTTTTTTAGGAAGGACAGGTATGATGACTTTAGTTTGTTGTTCACATTTCAAGAATATTCAATGAAGAAGTGTTTTTTGGGCAGATCAATGTGGAGATTGAGAGATTTTGGTAAAGGTAAATTACTTTGTTTATCAACTTTTATATAGATCAGACAGCAAAAGCGGCATTATCCAGTATATATACGTCTAGAGTTTAAAATGCTCATTATTCTGACGGCGAAAACACACGCATGTACTTATCAAATTACTCTAGCAATCTCGAAATTTATATTCTTCTGGATTTTACATGGCTACGATTTTGAAATCACTTTACTTCTTACGGTAGAACGATCCACAGATTTAGAACATTTTTATTTTATTGACACATTTTAAATCACTAATTTTTATTTTACATTTTAGGAGTTAATTTTATTTATGTTTTAAATTTCTATTATATTGAAAATATTAAGAGAATATAAATTTAGGGGTGAAGGTGAATAATTTATAAGAAAGCTCTGGCTACATTTTAGGAAAGCTAAAAGCGATTATCATTTTTTTCATTTTTTAATAATTTAAGCCCTGTTTAGCATGAAAGATGATGTCTGTCTCTTACAAAACAATATACATAACCCAAGGTTTTTCATAGGGCTGACGATGTATTAATATCATAAAAATAAGGAGAATATAAAAATAAAAGTGATGAAGATGGAAGAGCATAATTTTTGAAAAAGGAAATAGTTTAATTTATCTTTAATACTCCGTAATAAATATAAATTTATTTTTCGAAATTATTTAAAAGCGCCCTAAATATTTGGAGTCTCCACTTAATAATATACCGCTTAATAGATTGACATAATAATGGAAAAAAAAGTAAAGAGTTATCTGTCGCTATGTCTTTACGACCGAATTGTCCATTGTGGGTGGCTGCAATTAAATTTTGCCATAATTATCTTGTATTTGAAATCACATGCTTCGCTTTTTCACATATATATTATATATATATATGAGATGAATATTTATGAACCAGTTGAACTACGACAATCTTATGAAAACAATTGCAATGTTTTATCGGCATGTTTAGTCCTTATCGTTTTGAGTTGTATGCAAGTCGGCATTCATAATTCATCACAATAATTATTTCCAAATTTTTTTCCATCTCTCTAATGACTATAATACAAGAATAATCAACATTCATATTTATTGCAATTCCAATTTTCTTTCATTCTATATCTAAATTGTTTCATCGTGACATTTAAAATTTTGATCAATAATTGTACAAAAACATGTATTTATATATATGAACAACTTAAATCACTTATGCCTGAGACTTATTATAACACTTGTATAAGCCTATGGTACAAGTTGAAACAACTAAAACCCTTTGATGCACTTCCAAAACTTTGATAAATATCTGATAGCGTTCGCTGTAAGCCCAGGAGTGCCGACTGACCAAACTTTTCAATCCTCAATTGAATAGATATTACCTCAACATAGCGAATGGAAAATCCCAAAACATGTTGTTAAAAGATTCTCTTGACAGTCATCCAACAAAGAAAATGTTCAATTAGTGCGATTCATAATATTTGAATTTATTTGATTAGTGTGAACGATTAAATGAAACACGATTTTCGCAATACATACCTTATTTCCTGCTTTAGAATATTGTGCGCCATTGTATTGATGATATCTATATAAATTAATATAAATGTATATTAATCGTCATATGCCTGATAATAAAAATTCAAAATAAGCATACAAAAAATGGGAAATTTATTTTGTTATAGAGTTTTTTTTCAGAAACTAACTGTTCCGTATTTTTAATTTAAGTGTTAAATTAATACGTATTCAACATCATATGTGGTGATTATTGATTGACAATATATCACAAACTTATTTTACTATCAATTTTTCAGAGAAATTCCTCTGAAATTCCATTGTACCACCTACTTTTTCCACTCGGCGCTACTACAAAATGCTTAGAGGGGCATTTGCTTAGTGAAAAGCATGCCAGAAACCTTTAGGGGACGGCGTGTGGGCAGTTCATTAGGGGCATTTTTTGAAAATCTAAGTTTAAACGCCCTCTAGTTAAAACTTACCTGACGCTTCAAGCGTTGTCCTAGAGAGAAATTGGTAAAAATTAGATTTAAAATTAAAAGAAACCCCGCGCCAGCCCCCCTCCTTGCCGCCGACCTGAGCCTCCGGCTCTCGCCGACCGACACAAACCTGCGGCAGGTCGCCCCTCTCTGGCCAGGAAAACCAGCCTTTTCAAAACTTCGCCCATGAAACCACCACCGCGCGAATACAATTATTTTCATTTTGTAATATTTATTATTTTTCGATTTTTTAATTTTTTAATTTCTTATGTAATCCCCAGAGAAATGTATATATAGTTTCAACTATTTTTAAATTAATTGCTTATGTTAATCTGATATGTATATAAACTTTAATTATAACTTGGGTTATATTGAGTTTTTATGATCTAAATTAAAGGTTTGATCTTTATCAGTTTTTGAGTAATTAGAAGCTGGTGTTGTTGCTTTTGAGGTTTATTTGATGCTTGTTGGTGAATGTCGTTATTTTTTGTTTATTATTTGAGTAATTGGAAGTTAATTTTGTTGTTTTTCGGGTTTATTTGATCTTTTTGTTCATTTGGTGAGTTATCTGTTTAATTGGAAGTTTGTTGGTTTATGATTATCCAATCTTAGTAAATTGCATAGTTTCAAGTACTAGTATGTATATGATTTATGTTTCGGAATTGTTGGCTATTTTTGTTGGTATATGTTGTTTAATTTATTTGTGTAATTGATGATTCATATTTTGTAGTAAGTAATTATGGATCGAAATTGGATGGTTTCTGATCATTTGTCACAAGAATATAAAAATGGTGTGAATGAGTTTATTGAGTTTGCTCTAATAAATGTCGAGGATAGAAAGTTCATTCCGTGTCCTTGTTGGAAGTGTTTAAATTTGAGTACAGTAGATGAAGATGAATTGGAAGAACATTTGATATGTGACATAGATACAAACTACGCTTGTTGGATAATCCTTGAAGTAAGATGAAGAGGGGTGGTTCTAGGTCCACCGATTTAAGTTTGATAGTGGCTATAGAGAGTGTGAGCGTGGCGTAGGGAATATTTAGAAAAATACCAAATTATTAAGAGGAAGATTTGATTGATCGTCTACGAATTATTGGAGAGAGGTTAAGATGATGCGGAGAAATCTTTGTGGGATGGATGTAATTTTACCAAATTAGATCTGATTATTACTGTAATACAATTTAAAAAGCCAAACATGGATGGGCGGTTCATCTTTCACGGACTTGTTGAGTAATGTTAAAGTGACTGCGATGATAATGTGTTGCCTCGAAGAACTTATGATGCAAAACAAGTGCTGGATTCAATTGAGTTGAAACCGAGGAGGATACATGCGTGTGTGAGCGATTGGATATTATTCGAAAGGAATATCGTCATTGAAAGAATGTCCCAGTGTAGTAAATTCCCACGTTATGAAAGAATCTACCCTGTCAAAGTCTTTGTATTATTTTCCCTTTATACAGACTCGGACGTGTATCGGGAATTAAGTTATTAAATAAAATTAACATGACGCATTTCAATGAAAGGGTAAAAGATGGAAAGCTTATGCATCGTCTGGGATGCACGTCGATGGAAGACTTTTGATGCTGAAATATCCGAGAGGAGAATTTGTATGTGAAACCGAGAAACTTATGGTTTATGTTGTCATCAAATGGAATGAATCTCATTGGAATTGAGTACCTCTACGGTACATAGTACATTAGTTTTGGCAATGTATATTTTACACCACCTTGGCTATGCATGAAACAATATTTTGATGTTGTCTCCATTGATATACGGGCTAAGCGGCACAACCTTGTGTGATGTATAACGACGCACGCTGTCGAAGATTTGAAGTTGTTGTGCGAGAAAGGGTGTAGATGTATATGATGGGTTGAAAAAGGCCAACTTCAATTTGAAAGGGGTTATGTTGTTTGAACCGGTGACTGACTTTCACCTTATGGAAATTTATGGATATAATATAAAGGACAATATCGTGCCCCAGTGTGAAGATCAAACTGACTTTGTTCGATTATAACATAGTAAAAAGAGGTTTACATGGGGCATTGTAGGTTTTACCAAGGAACATTTTCAATGTTTGACAATATAAAAATGGTGGACCTCACTCTATTTTAACGGCCCAAGAGCTATTTGATAGGTGAAGAACTTATAACGAATTCCGTTGGGAAGGGGAAATTCTAAGTGATTACCGTCTAGGAGTTTAAGAAGTGCTCAATTTTCTGGGAATTGACTTATTGGAAGGATTTAGCTATCAGACATTTCATAGACCTTATACATCAAGAGAAAAATATCACTGAAAGTTCTGTATCTACATTATTAGGTACAAAGGGTAAAACAAAAGATATAGAAATTAGGAAGGACTTGTCTGATTGGAAATAAAGAAATTGAGACCATAAAAGATGGATGCAAAACATATTGCGCCCGGTGCCAGTACTCTTAGTAAGAAGAAGAAAAAAGTTTTACATCGGTTGAGATCGATTAAGGTTTCTAAAGGTTGTCGTCAAACATCGGAAGTCTAGTTTCGTTAAAAGATTCAAAGATGAAGGTGTTGAAGTCACATGATTGTCATATCCTCATGGAGAACTTGATTCCAGTGGCAATATGGTCTATTCTACCTAAGGAGGTACGTGTAACAATTACAAAGTTATGTTTATTCTTCAAGACTATTTGTAGCAAGGTGATTGATCCTGATAAATTACCAATTTTACAAGCTGAAATTGTTGAGATCCTTTATGAAAGCTGGAAATGTATTTTCCACGTCTTTCTTTGATATTATGGTGCATTTGATGGTTCATTTAGTTGAGGAGATAGAGTGTGGGCACGACTGCTTTGGGAGTGAATGTACCCTTTTGGAAGGTATATGAAAGTTTTTGAAGGGAAATGTAGCTTGATCGACTAGAGGGGTTGTATTCTTTGAGAATTGCTTAATGGAAGAAGCTGTGGAATTTTGCACTAACTATATGACAAATTTAGAGAACATAGGTCTTCCAATATCTCGTCATGCTAGTAACAGGATAAGTGAAGGAATATGTGGGAAGCAATTGATAGTTGTAGATGGAACGAAGTTGGAACAAAGCGCCTTGCATCTTTAAACAACACAGATGAGGTTAGATCATACATTGACGTGCATAAAGTACGCAGAAGAAGACAATCTAGGCGGGGACGGGGTGACTGCGAAGAACTGTCTACTTTCATTTCTTGGTTTTGAAAATCATGTGGCTAAATAGTTAAATGTAAGTCTTAACTACGTCTCAGGCACAATCAAATGGTTATCGAGAGCCGGCGTATGCACATTTCCACTTATAGTTCCTACACGTCAATGGTTACCGTTCTACACCAGGCTTGAAAGTGGAAAGAAGATACAGCGAGAGCAGTGGAGTCACGCTTGTAACGAGGAACTAGAAATCACAAATACTAAAGACATAAACCCGATATATATCGAGAATAGTTTCTATGGTGTGATTGAACATATATGGGGTGGATTATGTTAGTTTCCAAGTTCCCATTAGGTTGTATGTGGGTAAGAGAATAAATATGGAAGCGAGTTGATGAGTGGGTTTTGTAAAAAGTAGACTTGAATAGGGTTGGTTCAAAAAGATGACTTATTTATACTACTTCCTGAAGCTAACCAAGAAGTGTTTTCGTTAGTGATCTGGAAATTAGCTCGTGGTCTATTGTTCTTTCTTTCTAACAAGTTTAATGAATAATCGAGAGACATTGAAGAAGATTATGATGTCGAAGATGACTTCGTTTGAGAGATTTAGATAAATCTAGTTTATATCAGTACCAAAGTACTTTTATGCAAGCCCGATGCATAACTAGGTGTTGGACACATGAGGCGGGGAAAATAATATAGCGTTGTTGGTAGTAAAGGAAGCAGTAAAAAAATAAATGTTGGTATTTATTTGTTTTTATTCGGTTATTTATCCAACTAATTCATGTTTTTATATTATATTTGTATTTTGGTATTGTGTGTTTTTGTTTGTAGGATCATGGGAGCCAACATTCTAATATTGATCGTGATGTTGATGTTATACAGTTCCGACGCACTATCTCAACGAGAAAGCGAATAGAGGCATTGTTTCGTAAGAAAAAGTTGTTGTTCTTTAGAAGTAATGAGATCAAATTTAAGGTACTATATTGTTGCTGACTTATTCTTTACATTGTCATTTATTTATACGTTGAGTTACTTGTGACTTAATAACTATTTTAAGTGTATTTATTACTTTGTAGATTAGATTTCAATATTGATGAATTGACCGATTGGCCAAAACAAGTCCACATTTGTCGAATACGTTACTTTCTTTGCTGGTTAGATGATCCCGTTGTGGATAATAAATGACATCTATCTGAGATGGTGTTGTGAAGCGAAAAAATATGGGAAGAACTTGGGTTGTTGGGTACAGTTGTATGGATATATTTATGTGATATACGTTAATTAAATTATATTTTCATGCAACTTTGTTTTGAGCTTGATGAGAGTCATATGAATATGACTATGAAAAAGGTGGCAAAAGCGGCACGGAGTTTTCGTGCAAAGTTATCCAAAGAATGTTACGATAGTGAAGGTAATCCTATTTTGAAACCTCCTGAGAGATATAACAAGCTGAAGGTTGTGGAAAAAAGTTGGGAAGGATTTGTAGAAGAGGTTGGAGGGCAAAGATTTAAGGTAATTAGATTTACACTTAAAAACTTAGAAATTTACACTAGTGTAGTATTGTATACTAATAATTGTCATTTATGTAGAAATTAATTGAATCGAATTCACAAAGCGCCAAAAAATAAAGAGGTGTTTTCCAAGATTGGGGTGCTTTGGATTATGCTCGGTCAGAGAATAAATTATAAGTTACTTTTTTATATTGATATATTTACTTATTATACATATTTTTTAACAACTTAAATAATTTTGTTTCATTATCAAAAATCAATCTAGAAAGAGAAAATTGAAAATGACGCCGCTTTGAACAACGACTAATGTTGTGGAAGGAAGGAGGCTCATGCGAGATGGAAAATAGCGAGAAGATGTGCAAAAGATAGTGGTTGAAGGAGTAAGTTCTAAAACTGATCTATATTTAATTTATTAAGACTTATATTTTTATGTGGAAATAATCTAAATGCATAATTGCGGGAGAATTTGTGCAAACACCACTACCAGATGAAGAATTGCTTTGTGTCGTAGTCGAAGCGATGTACTAGAAAGGCCATGGAAAGGAGTACTACGGACGGTACTACGTCGGTCAGGGGTAACAAAGACGATTTTTTTGGAAAGAGGCAGGAATTTATCTCAAAATCTGGGAATCCCGTAATTGAAACAAATGGTGATGGAAATGCGACAAAAGTTACAACATTGGGAAAGATCGCAATTTGAAATTAAATCGCGTAACAAATTAGGCCAGCAACCTTTACTTGATTTCTCCGGTACCAAGGCGGTGGGAAGTTGCCCAACCAGTTGGTGATTTGATTCAGGGGTATTTCTTTAATACTTTTATTGATATATGAAGTATTGTGATATTATTGTAACTATGAGTTGTGATAACTGTTATTTTGGGGTATTGATAGCTTCTTAAATCATTAAGTATTGTGATATTATTATATTGTGACTATATATGAAGTATTGTGATATTGTGATTATGAGTTGATGATATATGAAGTATTGTGATATTGTGACTATGAGTTGATAATATGGAGTATTGGCGAATATTGTGACTATGAGTTGTGATAACTGTTATTTTGGGGTACTAGTAGCTGCTTAAATCATTAAGTATTGTGATATTGTGATTATGAGTTGATGATATATGAAGTATTGTTTATAATGATTTAAGTCATTAAGTATTGTGATATTATGAGCTGCTTAAATCATTAAGTCATGTTTATAATGATTTTTTCTTTAGGGTGAGAGTCTTTGTGACATGTTCGTGGATTCACCATCGTATTGTAAGGTTGGGTCGGGATTAGTATTTGGTAAAGAGGGACAGAAAATTCACAATATTCAATTGAAACCTGATCAAGTTAGAGTTTGTTTTAAAGAGATTGTCCCTCGACCATGAAAGTACATATTTACCATGTCCTATTGTTGAGGCAGAGATCACTACTGTAGGTGATGCATTGGGTACATTTGTTGCATGGCCTAGTAGATTGATTTCCTTACAAAGAAAGGTACACAAAAATAAATTATATGATTAGTTGTGATAACTTCATTATATAATTAGTTGTCATTCATACTAAGAAATGTAGAGCCCATTTTGGAACCCTCAGTTGATGATGAAGCCCGACTTACGAAAGTAAGGAGAAAGTTTCTTGAAATACTTTCAGATCCGTCGCTCGATTATTCGGAGAGCTATATCCTCGAGAGGATGGCCTTACGACCATCGTCTGACCTTTGATTAACACCTAAGTTTCATGCTCGGTCTGATAGAAGGTGATGCATTTGAAGTTCAATGCACGGGATTGATACGGGGTAAAGCTTCGTTGACGTTTCTATTGACAACGTGAAAAGGAGTGTCATGGCGTGATTCAGTTAAGATGCTACCGCTATATCATTTATATGAGTAATGATATGATATCTACCACTAAATGTTTCATAGATTTTTTAATAATATATAGTTATTAATTTATTTTCTATTGAAACTCTTTATGTGATGTGTACTTGGTTGATGAAATGACATAAGCTGTGATATCGAGTAGGTTCTCGTTTATCTCTCTCCACATGGAAGCGACTTGCGGCGTACTCATGTGGTGGATATATCTGAAGGCATGAGGGCCTTGATCGTCTAAATCATAGCACCATATGTCTGGTTGATCTACTATAATTTATTTTAAATTAACTAGTAGTAATTTTCATACTCTCTTGTTATATAGTTATTTTGGCTACTTACTAGGAATCGTTCAAATAATGTAGTGATCATTGGGTATTGATTGCAATCAGCGCCCAAGGCTGATTACGTATACTATATGGATCATTGCAGTACGTCGCTCCACCAGGCATGATATGGTGCAAAAAATCAACGGTATTCATTTGATTATATATATATATATATATTATATATTGTCTTATTTTTATTATTTCTCATTATGTATTTGTTTATTGTAGTATTATGAATGCATATCGAGGCACCAAAAAGCAAAGTATTGTAAATAGAAAGATGTTGACCCAGAATCATTGGGTTAGTGTAGAGGTATGTTTAACATTTCTGACAACAATAATTTGGTTAGTGTTGCATTCAGGTTATAACTTTGGTATTGAATGATTGTATCCAGTGTCCGAAGCAGGGTGAGAGTGCAGCATATTGTGGATTCTTTGTCTGTTTGTTTATTGAGGATATCTTAGAGAATCCGACTGATAAGATGCTTTTCTTTTTAAGTGTAAGTTCTTTTTATCTTTGGATTTTGATATTAGATTAGAGATACATTGAATTCATATTGAAGTGTATGTATAATTTTTTCTTTTAGGTATCCTCGAGCGTCGTTATTAGACATTTGTGGATGATAGAATTACTCAAGTCCGGGGAAGAATTTGGGTGTGGCTATGTACACAATAGATATCTCAAGAACATTCTAGATAGAGAATGAAGAGCCCCGTTGATATATGTACATTTGAAACGATACGTTGTTAGCCATTTGTATAAACACCTAGATACATTGATATACATTTGACTTGATGTTACGTTTATTGGGCTATGTTTTGAATAAAATATTGGCAATTATGATTTATAAAATATTTTGAATTTGTTTTTTCATATTACATTCTTTGTTGTCTTTGTGTTTGTTGTTTATAAGAAATATGCATAATAAAACGGGTTAGAAATTATTAAATTAGAGGCGACACAGTGTTGTCTAGGTTGGTTAACTTAGAGGCGCCTATTATAATGGGCGTTATTTGTGCCATCTTTTTGCTTTTTGAAATGTCATACAAGTGTTTTTTGTAGTAATTATTAAACAAGTTGCTTGCTAAAATCTTGATTCCATAAAAATTGATCCCGACAACTATGTGAATGAAAAACTTCTCTCATTAGTTGAAATGTAGATATAACTCTGTATTTCTACTCCGTGCTGTGTTTGTCGACATGTTGTTTTGTTTTTAAGATAGTAAGCGTTTGGCGATTTTATCTTTCATTAATACTCTCTCAAAGCCCCGGAAACTTTAGCAAGAAATATATTTTGAAAAATATGTTTTAGTTCATTAAATGAGGTATATTTGACAAAATATGATGTAAAACAGGTTAAATAATAAATAATCTGAATAAATAAGAATTAGTTAAACGAAAAACATTAAGGATTGGAGTAACTATTAATTATATTTGATTTCAATTTTAAATTATTTTATACGATCTAATTAAAGTTTCGAAACCCACTCACTGCACAACTGTCAATGCCACGTACCCATTTTTCGTCGGGTTCCCATACAGATGGACCCATTCCTTCTCTCTCTAAAAGACTCGAGTCTTCCCTATTTGTCCATTTTATTAATTTCGTTGCCTCTCTTTCATTTTTAAATCCAAAAAAGCCTGGGCCCAGTAGTTTTCTGCCAAATATAAAATGGGACTCAATGCTAGTTAACCGAAAGAAAGAAAACACAAATTCGAGAGGAAGGAAAACTGATTCATATCTTCCATTTCTCTTTTCTTCAGTTTAGAGTAGACAAATATAATAGGGTTTAATTTGGTCATAATAAAACATAGATACATTATTAATTATCGTCTACTTAGTAACGTTGGGTGTGACCATTGTTTTGATATTTCATATCATTTCTCGCATTGCTAATAAGTTTGCCGAGAAAAATATGGAATTGAAAAACATGGTTCACTTGGCATCTCGTACCGGCCGGGACATGCAACGTTACTGTAAAGGCCGTCGTCAAGTTGTTGGGTTCGTTTCCTTCTCTATCAATTTATTTCTTTTTTTGTTGGGGGGGTTAAAATTGTCATTTGCTTGATGGATCAGACATGCATAGAAATTTCGATGGACCATCCCTCCTTGTTGCATTTTGGAAGGGGGGAGAGGGACACGGGAATATACTCTATAAATAAAAAGAAACCGTTCTCGTTTAATTGTGGAAAGTTATTCTTGATAATAGCAATATAGCATGGGTTGACTTGAAGATTAGCAAGTGGTTTAAAGATTGCTATATAAATTCAATTTTAATCGAGAGTTTTTCTTAGAAAATTATTATACACTTATTTTGAAGTAAGTATTCATTAAAATTGAGTAACTAAGCCTTTCTTATTACTCACTAATTATTCATTATCTAAGCCACTTGATTTAGTGAGTAAGAATCTCTATGGAGTCTTTTTCCTTTCTGTCTTTTAGTTGTAACAAGGAATTTAATCTAAAATACTCCTTATTTATTATTGGTTCCGGTAATATCTTTTTGTGAAAATATTTACGTTTCGTTCTCAATCACGGTTTGATTTATGCAAAAGGCAAATTTTATGGAATTAAATATTTATATTTTTTTTTGGAATTATATGTTTATTGATAAGGATGTAGTCATGTAGTATGGATCAAAGTAATTTAACAATACATTAAGTTTTAAGGATTAACCTCAGGGAATCCAAGCTGTTTCATTTTAATTGTTGTTATAAACTTATTATAACTTCCATCACATAATGTCATTTTTTTTGTTTCACAATATGAATAATATTCCGTAATAATGTAGAAGTATTTTCAGTAGTTTATCCGAATCTTTACATTTGTTTAATATGTTACGCTAAATTGGTAACGAACAAGTTCACCATAATGATAAACCAACTTTAAATAATTTCTAGGAAAGAGCCGGAGCCAAACAAGTAAATTAATTGAAATGTTAGTCGTTTATGTACAGACAAGATATATAGGAATCAATACAAACAAGAAAAGATGAGTTCCATTTTTGCCGAATTGATGAATTAATTTGTTAAATGTGCTAATGCAGTTTATTTTTTGGATTTTACAGATGTATCCCTTATAGATACAAGATTAATGTGAAGAGGTCCTCTAGTATATCGTCTATAGAAGAAGATGATATTGAAGTGTTACTCATCTCTGCTCAGAGAAAGGGGAAAGGGATGCTTTTCCCTAAGGTAATAATGAATGCTTTTAAGTCGTTGGAAGGCCGCCACCATCGGCTGGGTGTTTGATGTTTCCATATATATTTCCCTATATCTGTATATATAATCAATATGTGTCTCATTCTGTTGTGATTTATTATAGGGGGGTTGGGAAACAGATGAGACCAAAGAAAATGCAGCATTGCGCGAGACTATTGAGGAAGCTGGCGTAATTGGTGACGTTGAGGTGAGAATAATGAACTATTTTACGGAAAGGCTCATCTTATCTACCTATTTTTAATTTCGCATTGTGTGTATACAAAATTGTACTAAATGAATTAGACATGTAATTGTCCATAATATCCAATTATCCACCCGAAGCGGTATACAATTAATCAGATTATAAAACATGAGGATAAGGAGACACGAAATAGGAGTAGATGATCTTAGGTTCAGATGTGCCATAAGTTTTGATGCTTGCTTGAGAGTTAATGCCATTTTAATTTGTAAGAAGTTAGATAAATATATTAAGTGTTATTGAATTTTCCATTGCAGGAGTTGTTAGGAAAATGGAGCTTTAAGAACAAGGACAATGTTGGTCATGACTGTTACATGTTTCCTTTACTTGTGAAGCAACAATTAGACACTTGGCCAGAGAAGAACACCAGGAAAAGATTATGGGTATGCGGAATTTAGCTATAATGTTCAAGTTAGGCTAAAATATTTTTTGCATATGATTTTTTTCCAGATTTAGTTAATCCACTATATACATATCTCAGAAAAATTATATTGCATACCTTGAGCAGTTGACAAGAAGTTTGATGAAGCATTAAACAGTATGACCAATTATAGCGTAGATTATAAGCATCGTGCAATTATTTCAAAATTGCGTGTATGTCTAATCGATGATGGTGATGTTTTTTAATTTCATTTTTTAAACAGGTTAGTGTAGCAGAAGCAAGAAAGGTTTGCCATTACTGGTGGATGAAAGAGGCCTTAGAGACTTTTGTGAGCAGCTTCACATCACAGAAGGATAGCCTTAACATGGAGATCAAATGCAATTTGTAAATAGGTAGCTCTATTAAGTTTAACATGGCTTCAAATCGACGGCGCGATTCAGAGTTAACTGAAGTAGGAAATGCAGAAATGTTGAAAAGAACACTACCCACCAATTCAAGAACCATCCCCAATGTAGGAGTAGAAGAATCTCATTTTTTGCATTTGTGATGCATCTATTAGTAGAAGTCATCACATTGTTTCCAAAAAAACACATGGAATATAAACTTTTAATGCTGTGTAATGGGATTGAAGATGCCCCTGTAGGCTATAGTACTCTGTTTATGCAATAGGAAAACTAGTTTTAGCTTGTCTTTTTTTCCCCTTAATCTACTGAAATTCGAATGATGTGCTAAAAATTACTTATAAATCGAACTGATTGGAATTTAGAATAGCATTATCTGGTTAATGTTGGTTTTCAGATCCAAATTAAATTTGTTAAGTTGAATGCTTTCTCAGAAGTTAGTTAGTGTTGGTTTCCAGGAATATAGCAATATGACTAGATGCCATTGGATTTTTTTTGTCTTCTCATATCAAAAGAAACAATAATGATATCGATATCGCATATACTTCTCGTATGAATGCATGTTGTTTGGACCTATATTTTTTGCTACCCCCACTGAAATTGACATGTTATTTGATAATTGATCTACTATAAAGACGTCTTGTTTTTATTGATCATTGTATACCAAAGACTTAGTTTGCTCGAGTGTTTGAAGGGACAATATCTGTAGGAAATAATAATTTCTTGTATAAAATAATGTGTTTAGAGTCTGATTTATATCTGATAGTAATAGATTACAGCATGAAGCCCAGGTCGAATATCCTGAAACGTTAGGTCAATCACAGGTCCGACATCGGAGAAAGGTCGGGCTTTGGCAAGTCACAGCTTATAAAACTCTCTTGTTCATATAGAAAGATGGGGACATAGGTCGGGACGTATAAGAATAAAACTGATATTCAGCCTTTTCCTTAAGTTGGGCGTAGAAGATCGCTTGTTAAATCAAAAGTTTTGAACTACTTGTAGAGGACTTGTGGTAAAAATCTCTGCCTTGTTGTGAAAAGTCTCGGAGCATGAGAATCAGCAAATAGTCAAAATGCGAATAGCGTCCCAAATAAAATGACAATCAATCTCGATGTGTTTGACGATCATGAATATGAGTTATAAAAATAGGATGTAAGAAATTTGTTTGTGCCCTTCCTTGAAGCCTTGAAATGTATGATCAGTACTAAGCATGCAATAATCCTTGACAGCTTTATCTCGCTTGCGTCAAAGTTACTATAGCCATCTTCTACTTCCAGTGAAGATAATAACTGATCTTACAACGCTTTGTCTTAAAGCGAAGGAGAATCCTGAAACACCACTTCGACAGTGAATTGAGCGTCCCAATATGAGACGGTATGTAATCAAATTGCTGCCAAACAATTTAAGTGAGGAATCAGCTCGTGGGAATTCCCATTCGAGGCGAATTTTGAGATCTTCGCCGCTCTGAGTCTTTCATTCGATGATCCTCGGGGTCTGGTGAGAAAGGATATCTGTATGGCCGATATCGGGGACGGTATATAAGAGATAAATCGGTGTCCCCGATCAAGCGCTTTATCTTATACATACATTAGGTATCATTATGGTGATGAGAGTTATGATTTGGTTCGTGGGAAAAGCCTGACGAACCTAGCTTCATTAATAATGTCCAAGCATGCTACCGACATAAAGAGATTCTGTGTATTTCACAGCCACTTTCGATACCCAAAAAATGCTTTTCGTACACTAGATCGCCCCGTGTGAAAACTAGAGCGAATGCTTAACTGAAATTATTCCGCTACGATTCAGTTAGTGCGAGAAATAATCATATCGTCAAAATACACAAGAACAAGCTGACTAAGCCTTAAATATTCCTTGAACATAAGAGAATAAAAGAATAGTCCGAGGCAGGTGAAACCGTAAGAAATCAAAGGCTGTAGTGAGTTTAGCGAACAGCAGCGAATTACTGTTTGATCCATATAATGACTTACGCGAGATGACACGCTTTGCTTAAAGAGACGCCATGATCAAAACACGGTGGAAGTTTACATATATACCTCCTCGTTGAGATCTCAGCCACGCGAGCATTTAAGAATATCCGCTTCGGCAGTGCAGCGGCTAAGAAATGTGGCGGCGATGGTATCACTTAGCGACAGTGCGAATGTATCGGAATAGTCAATCCGCTTCGCCCCATTGATTACCAAGCCTGACAAGTCTGCGCGCGAGGCGCTTCGCACTTCCCATCCGAGTTGTACTTGTGCGCCACATACATCGGCTCCACAGAGCCTTTTTCTTGGAGGTAAAGTCAGCGGGCTCACGTGTGCATTTATCATCCCAAAGCACGTATCTCCTTCAACGCGGCTGCCCTTAGCGGAATCGCCCGATGCTTGCTTGAAGATGAGTTTTGGGTTCAACACTGCTGATAATAAACGTAGAAAACCACCCAATGTCGCCCATAAAATAAGTCATAACTTTCGAAGCGATTGGCACAGAGGATATGAAGTACGAGATAGGAGATAGAAGCAGTGAATCTTTGAGGCGGAGGTGGACTAATCACATGTGTCACAAATCTACGAGATGTGCGGGGCGAGAATGTACCTATGTCCCACTTTTGGCCGAGATTTCGGTCGGCCATTACCCAGTAACATCGCTCATTGGCCGTCGTCCCGACCTTAGTGAGCGGCTTGGAGTAGCGAGGCCCCACCTCGGCATCCCACCGTATGCGGCAAGGTCGAGCGATCTTCTTCCCCTTCCGGCCTTTAGTTCGGCCTCGCCATTATATCCAGAACTTCAGCCTTTGTTAAATAGCCGTGGTTCGAACGCCTGCCGGGAGGCGTAGTCCTGCTGAATCAGTTCCGTCATGTCAGCGCCCTCGAAAATTCTTTCTCATGCAACATCACGAGACACAAAAAGTATTCGTAAGTGCGAACATCAAATAACCGGGGCGCTTTTTGTCGGAAGGATAACCAACAAACACCTGATAATAAATGACGACTAGCAAAACTTTATCACCTTTAGAGCGCGAGTCATGAGCATAACATATTTTAAAAATCTCATATCATTAATAAGCGGAGAAGTACCATATAATATATCTCGTATCTTGATTTAAAATCCAAAAATTCTAGAAGGGGTTTGATTAATTAAATCTATGACCCCAATGCACCCAGACGCGTGGGAATGTCCTGAAACAAAACAAGACCCTGAGAGCTAAAATATGGCGATGTTTTTAACATTTCGTCGTTACATTTATGAAGCCTTGCAACCATTGAGTTTAAGCTTATTGTCCATGTTAGAAAAATATGGTTTCAAATAATTAAGCTTCAGTCACGAATTTTATCATTGCGTACCGCGCTTCCTTACTCTAAGTCGTTGTGTGCAAGGAATTTAAGAAACACAGAATACAACAGTCTTATCGTGCAACCAAAATAAGCAGACAACATGGGAAATCATCAACTAAAGTAAGGAAATGCCCAGGCATCACAAGAAGAGCGTAACCCGATAGGGTCCCAAAAGATACAATGAATTAAATCAAAACAACATACAACTTTACTATATTAACATAAAAAATATCACGAGTACGTTTTGCTTTATGACAAATCGCGAGCATTGGGTAAATGTAAACTAAGCGCGACTAAAAAAGCGGTAAATATGACAATTCTTTCTACGAAGGAACATCTACTATACCATAACTTCTATTTGCTGTTGCGTTGCAAACCACGGTGCCACGAGCCGTGCCGAGTTCTTTGAAATAGTATAGTCCTTTACTCTAGTTCGCCAGCTCAATCTATCTTGGTAGTTCGATTAAATGAAAAATGTACAAAGTATGAGTAAAATGAGATACTCCAGCAGAACAATGTCCATCGATTTAGAAGCGAGAAATAAGATTGCGGCTCAGTGAGCCTGAGTACTTGATGTCGACAACCCAAGCAACGCGTCTCGTAGCATGAATGACACTACGATGAGCGAGAACCCCGCGGGGGGACCACAGGACCCTCATCTTACGATCAAATAAACATGCGAGATTACCGTGGCGTGAAGTGTAGGCTCAGTATCAATAATCGAGTAGTAAAACTATTTCGCCCGTGGCTTGAGTATTATCAGAAAGGTGTAGTAGAGGAACTTCGTACGAGAAGACTCGTAGGTTTGTTCCATTGATCCGAGGAAAGGTGGGAACCCCACCACATGCGCCAACTGAACTGCTGAACTGGTAACTGCTTTCGCCTCGCGCCAAGCGACGGCTGAAAGCAGCCAAAATGGTGCCTGCTGCGTCACGAGTCGGACTTTATTGCGTGCCTATGAACCCGTTGCGCTGTAGACTTCTGCCCGGTAGGAAACCACGGAACCTCCCGCTTTGAGGAGGATTCCCCCACCGATCGGGATATCCATGTTCCATGGCGCGAGCCGCTGTGAGCAGCTTTTGCAATAATGACAAATAATACTCGATTTTTTCCCCGAGCCTTGAGGACAGCATTAAGCATAAAGTGTCATAACATTGTCGAGAAAGTGTTTGTACACTTGCAGGTTGTGCAAGCGTTCCTCTTTGTTTCAAAATATTATGCCTGTCGGCGGAAGAAGCGAGTATGGCCAATTTCTCAGCATTAAGGCCAAGCATTGAAATCATGGAATTGATCGATCTCATTGATTCGGTAGAAGGAAGTAGCAATCTCGCCTGAAAAGATAAGCAACGGATCATGAGTGTTGATTCATCCACGTAAAGGCGTAATTTGCCAAAGTGAAACTGATAGGCAATTTTGAAAGCGGCCCGAGCGAAAGCTTGTTTAAGTTCTGGCGGCAGTACTAGTGGGAAGAGGAGGCCGTCGCTTCAATTTGACTAGGGATGAGAACTAGAGAGCGGCAGCTCTCGAGCACCTCCGAAAAAAGTGGGATAGATTTCTTCAAAGTGGGATCGATGGTGTTAAATCGCCAGCTGGACCCAGCGTGGCGCCGCAGCGCGCGCGCGCCAGAGTAAGCGGATCACATGGGCTTGACACCAACCATTAATGAAGCGCGTCTTTCTGCGGCAAGAGACAAAGAGAATGGACTTGACCGTTAAGCCATAGTGGAGCCTAGAAAAATAAGCGGGAGTAATATGGGCTTGGTAAATGTGATTATTGAGACAATAGGGGATTCTATCGTCGAGAATTTTCATGGGATGCTCCCGCCCGCTACATTAGTAGTGGTGGAACACCGCCAGTTATAGAGGTATCGGCCATGAAGAGAAAATAAAAATATTAGGTCTATGATCTTTTTGCTCGATAACCGTAGGAAATAATGGTTTCTTGTATAAAATAATGAGTTTAGAGTCACAATTTATACTTGATAATTATTAAATACTGTAAAAATCTTAGGTCGAATAATACAAGCGTTGGAAGTCGAAATCTGGTCGACGTGAGAAAGGTGGGAAGCTTTAGTAGTCAAGAACTTCTCGGAACTACTCTTGACTCCACGTATAAAAATTAAAAGATCGGGGACGTAGATCGGGACATAATCAGACAAAGTCGGACAATATTCCAACAATATCACTATCATCCCCTTCCTGAAAAGTGAGCATATTCTTCTTCTTTGGAAATATAGTGTACAATGAAATGGTTAAATACAGATGAGTGGATGACTAATAATTGATTTTTGGATAATCATTATTTATTAGGTCCTTGTAATGAAAAAACTAATAACTTTTTCGGTACATTTATAATATTTTTGGTATTTCTTGCTTTATTATCGATTGATTTGAGATAAAATTCGTAAATCATTTTAAATTAAGAATAATTATTTGTCCGACATACAACAAGCATATTGAGTTATTGATCAAATGTAGGCCCTAGGAATTATTTATGCATGGATATTATTAAGGTACTCGATTCTGCTTAGTGCATCGTTTCATGCAGTTAGATTAAAGTTTTTTACAAAACTGAATTATCTTTTTATTAAATATCACTCTCCTTCAAAATGTGATAAACAAAGTTTAATTCGTCTTCACATTAGAATTATATGTTTCGTCTAAATGTCTAATCTCCGCTACCAAACATTATAGATAGCCCACCCAAGCGGCGTTTTTAGTGTCTTTTTCCCAAATTACGTTCGAAAAATCGACGCTAAAAAGATAAATAAACCCGTAATATACATACACGATCTTATCGTTGCACTAAAACTAAGCATTTCTAAGTGTCATTCTTTTATACTCTTCTGATAAGATGACGACATGTATTATTGAATCTAGCTACCAACTAGTCTTCATTCCTATCCAAATTCCAAACCTTCCAGTTTTATATTTCGACCAAATTTACACTACTAGACCATATGGAAATGGGCCAATTACATATAGTCAAATCTAATTTAAATAAATAAATACTTTTAGAATATCTAATGTACTCCCTCCAACATCAACAACCACTTATATCATAACAGCATCAACAATGACATAACGTATCATGAATAGTGTAATGAGTCGTTTTAATTTATTATTTTATTAATTAAATTCAGAGCCATTTGAGGTGTTCCATTCACAGCATGTAAACTAATGTACTCCTCCATTTCAAACTTAAATAATTGTTAGTTTGAATTTTTATGGTTTATTTTAAAAAATTTGATCTCAAAACATTCTTTTTATAAGCTATAAGAAGTAAAATAGTTGGTGAAGATGTAATAATCTTAATTCCTCAGGCTTTTTAGTTGTCGTTACTAAATTTTTTTGTTCGAATAATTGTCATTAATGGGTAATAACTACATTTTAAATGTCTTTTTTCTTATTTTTCAATTGAACTTGCCAACTTGACGATATATAGTTTGATTAATTGGCGATTCTATGTTTAATCGCAGCATTTAGCTCTTATTTTTCGGCCCAATAGTTGTGCGAAAGTCACAGGATCATATTAAAAGCAGGAGGGTGATGTCTGATGGCATATCGCTTAGCGAGCAGAGACGTCAGGCCATTAACGATATATTATTTTATTAAACTCTGATACTTTTAAGCGGATACGTTTAAGCGATCGAGAAAGACAAGCATGGCTTAGTATTGGTTTTTGTTCCTTGACATGTGTCTTTGTAAAGTATTCACATGTATAAATAAACTATAAAATATGGAAGTTATTTCATATGAAATATTATATGGATAAAAGTACAACATGCAATTAATATATTATACTTTAACTAATAAAAATTATTTTCTTAAATATGCATTAATATATTATTGTTTCATTGTATGTAAGTTCTTTTAATTATATAATAGAAGTTGTTTAATGCTAAATTTTCCAAGATATTGATAAAATTACAAATGCATTAATATAATTATTCTTTAATATAATAAAGTTTTGATCTGTCATTCAGAAATAACTAAAACAATCATGACTTATTTAATGATTGTTCTAGTAAATATTTTTCGAAGTCTATTTAAATAAGAAAAAGTTATTTAGTGACTTCGTTATATATGAATAAAGTATGACCACTTGGCGTTAATATCGTTCTTTAAATAATAAAAAGTGCTTCAAAAATTAACAATATATTATTACAAGTTAAAATGATACTAATATGGTGAAATATTTCAAGAAGTGTGATAGCGGCCATATAAGATCGGCGAGAATCGTTGTAGCGCTTTTCACAAGCTTCACGAAGTGTGATAACGGTGCCCGTTTGATCACCGCGAGGGGCCGTTTATGTGAAATCAGCGGTTTGAAACAACTTGAAGTTGCAGCGGTTTAAGGGTTTGTGACTTATAATTTAGACCTTAGAATAATAAATATTTAATACTAAATAACTTTTATTATTTAAAAAATAATAAAAAGAATTCACATATTATGATGAATATTTCTATTTAACATTAATAACTTTTATAGTATAATCGAATGAATTCACATATAATCTTATTTCTTTCTAATATTATCATGAATATTTCTATTTTAATACATTTTTAACTTTTATTATTTAAAGAATAATAATTACAACTTTTAAAAAATGTTTAACATTAGTAACTTTTATAATATAACATTGATGCATCTTATGCTTTTATTTATATCTTCTAAAAAGTTTAACATGAAACAACTTTTATAATATAATTAAAATAATAGATTGTCACAATATAGAATAACATATTATTTTAATACTAAACAAATTCAATTATTTAAATAATAATATATTAACGCATCTAATGCTTTTATTCATGTATTATTCAATACTATATAAATATATCATACTCTATTCATATACATTAAAGAATATTCAACATTAAATAGAATTATTTCATGATATAGTTTTTAATTACAAATATTATTTATTATGTAAATAATAATATATTGATGCATCTTATACTTTTTATTTATATATTATTTATCTTTTAAATAAATTTAAGAAAGTATTATCTGCAACATGTGTAATCATCGGCATTGCAATGATTGTGCTTGCGGCTTTCGCGAGAACCCGAGTTGAGCCATCACCATATTTAATTTTGAGTATAAGCCGTTCATAGAGCACGGGGCCCCGATACCGGCCCGACGATCCGTTAATAAGCGGGCGGACGCTTTCATGGCACTTAATGGGCATAGGCAGCGAAGCGACTAGCCCGGCCGAGCCGGGGGCGATCCCGGCAAACCCGGTTCATTTAACACCTCATCGGGTAGAATTAGTGGTGGCTAACGAACGGGCGACGCGCCTCTGGCTTAGGTTCGAATTCGACCCCCGACCCGCGAGCGTCCCCGGCCCGTGAAATGGGGACGGATGGGGCTGATGATTGGACCCCAACCACAGCCGGTTCAGGCCACAAGTAGAGTGGGTATTCGGCCGGGCCCACTTAACAAGTGCCGTTTGGTCATGTTAAACACATATTTATTGGGTAAGCATTGAGTACAGTTTATATTAAGCGATGCAGCTGGGTTTAACACGGTTTGTAATACGTAGTAAAGACATTGCGATTGTAAGTAACATGAAGCATTAGCGGTAACACAGCGTAAGCGTGGCACGTTAATATAAAACAATCACCCGACAAGCGACAGCAAGCGATCACATAGCTTCAAAATATTTGAGAATCAAAATACAAATTTCGTAAAAACTAAAATGTTTGAAATCGCCGACAAGGTAAACTGACCGCAATCATAAAAAACTAGAATTGTTATGAATATCGAAGTATATGAAGAAATATAATTAATAAAATTAAAAGTACATGAATAATTGTCCCACTATCAAGTACATGTATCCTCGATTAATAAGTAAATGCTTCGTTTTCATCTTCTTGAAGATCCAGCGAGTGGAGTGGTGGCGTCCCACTTGCGTAGCCGATCTTATATCCTCGACTGCCCAAGTGGGCGATACATCCTAAACTTCGTCCACTTAAATACACCTTTGCGCCATACTGTCTATAGAACATGGCTAACATGTTGGGATTAAAAAAGTACTAAAAGCATCGTAAGCGTAGAAATGAAAACTCTTAATTTAAAAATAGGATTCATTATTGCTCGATTAAAGTATGCATGTGGTATAGGATGAAAGTATTTTAAGCTTTACTTATATTGAACCGTATCTCTAACGACATACTAAATCATGTTTAGTCATATGAATCGAAAGATTCGCAGCCAGCGTTAAGAAAGATGAATGTTTGGATGATATTGAGTTGAAAAACTTTAGTGTAGTCTTTAATCGGCTCCCGAGGAACTTAATGATTAAATATGATATTTCAGTTACTATATGTAAATGACCATGTAATCTTAAATTGACCGGAAAATCACTTCTCATAAAATGTTGTGATTTCTTCCCTTATACATATATACTGAACTAGTAGATGCATTAAGTCGAGTTCCATCAGTTTCACGATCCAAAATTAATTTCTAAACTTCACGGAAGCCTCGATACAATTTTTTATATTCATGTTTTCTTACCCCCATTAACAACAAATTAACGGCGCACTAATTGATAAAATAAACTCATCCCAAACAACTTTTATTCCGTCTTTGGCTACTAATTGAGGGCGTGACAACATCTAACGTGAAAAAGTTCACTAAAATTCGGTTTAATGACATCTTTATTTTCAATTGAAAAAGCGTTAAGCAGAGAGCATTATCAAATGAAAATTAAGAAGCAATGTTTATTAAATACATTTGTAATCTTGGCTTTGCTCTGAGAAATACGCTTGACAATTTGAATATTGTTATGTTTAGCAATTGATCTAAAATAAATAATTCACCTTTGTAAAACCAATTCATTATCAATCCAATGGCATGTTGCACACGTTATATCAAATCAGCTTGAATCTGAATATCACTAGTCAAATAAATTTTATAAGGCAAAGTGAAAGGGTTGCCTTGGAAGAGCTCTTTACCATTTTTAAAATATTTAACATAAGTTCGCCAAAGTAGTCACGAGGGATATGGTTAGCTCGGATTAACGACTTTTTGAATCCAATTAGTAAAAGCGCCATCCGTCGCGATGATTAAAAGGCAAAATTGCGATTCTGAATTCATGGTTTCCATCCTATAAGCCAAAATATTAAAAAAAAGAGTTACCGCTTGGTTTGGGTATTAATGATTCTTGTCTGACCCCTCCCACGCCGTCCTTAGTGATCTTATGAGCAATAAGTGTCTAGCAGATGACGGTTCCTCGCTTTACACCTTCGTTTTTAGTCATTTCTCTTACAATCTTTAAATTGCCCTTTGATTTTTCACGGTCGGCTGAATGGCATTTTTCCTTCCTTTCTTATTATTATTTAGATTGAGAGTTAATTCACGGAGGTAATTCATCTATTTGATTATCGTCCTCTGGAATTAAAATCATTAGACATCTTAGCACTACGATATCACTTTGAACATTTTTTACAGATTACGTTTGATGCCATTAATTTAGAAGAACAAATAGCCTGTTATAAAAGGATGATAGATAATACGAACCGGAGATTGACGAACAACCCGACTTGAGAATGAATCCTTAGACTGATGAATCATGACTTCGATCTTAAAACAAGTAACAAGTATTATAATCACTGAAGAAAGTGATTGTGAGTATTGTAATTGCTTAGAAATCTTTGTGAGTTGTGAGAAATGAAGAATGGGTGTTGCCCCACTTTTACCACGAGTCTGGTGTAGCGATGGATCAATGGCATTTTTGCGGGGAATAAGCGTGATACAGTTTAATCGAAGCGGTACGCATTTATCTACAAAAGAGTCGTTAAAGATCCGTTGGGGACTAGCATTGATACCGTTTGATCAAAGCGGTACAACATTATTCCCAAAAAGTATGGATTACTCGATTGTTGGGGAATCACCGTGGTACCGTTTGATCTTTAAAGGCTCTTTTGTACTAAACGTGTGCTGATTCGAAACACTTGATGCCGTTTAATCATGAAAGTTAATCAGAAAGCATTTTGTGAGAAAAGGCCTATTGTATCATAAACTACCTATTTAAACTATTAATAAATCGTAATTGCATTAGAAATGTATTAGTTAAATTTAAATCAATTTTTGTTTTTCGTTTGTAAGTAGCGATGCAGCATTAATAATGCTTGCATTGATGTTTAGTGCGAAATTGTAAAAAAAAACGTGTAAGCGTGGCACGTTTAAATATAGCGATGCGTCGACTTACACGATACACGGGCCGAACGAACAGGGCCCAATACTCATTTGCGGCGGCCGGTTCGTTAAAACAGGCCGTTGAACATGTGGCGGGCCAGCGGTTAGATTAGACAGTTATAGAGTAGAATCTTTGGACCATGTAAGGCAAGCATAATGTACTACCTTCATTTTAATGGGTGCGTGAGATTTCATTCAGTAATAAAAAATATTTTACTTATCATAAATTAAATTTATTTATATATTTTATTATTAACATATAATATGGTACACACAAGTGTAGTATATACTATCTAATTTTATTAATCTTTGATATAAATACAAATAAAATGAAACGAAATCTGAGAACTTCGACGATTTTTCGAATGAAATCGAAAATCTAGCTCTAATAGCATTACATGTGTTATTTCACCCTAAATTAATCGACTATGATATGAGCAGCTCAAACTAAAATTAATCCACATGAAATATTATAATCTATTAATATGAGACATAGACTGATATACCTCAATATTTCATGTATCTGGTTTAGAATTTGACCATAGCTAGGGAAATAGTGCCATCGTAGATTGGCCAATGTAAATCCTTGGATTTAATTACTTTCGTATGACTTCCTTCGTCCTCCTTCCAAGGATTTAATTACTCATTTGAAATTTCTCATCATCAGAGTAATTCTTACGTCTCTTTCCAAAAAACAAAATAGCTTAAATGCCAACCAAAATTAAAACTACTGACCTAAAAAAATAGATGGAAAAAAAAAGGAAGTGCAAAATCAAACCAACTATTCCTCCCTCAGACACATTATTTTGGTTTGTCCTACTTGATAACTCATTGCTATGGACTCTTCTAGTTACAAAATGTAGTCACGATACGGATATAGACACTCATCCTGGTGATAATCGTTAAAAGTTATCGCTTATAGTATGCGAGAGAAGGAGGCGACACTCCATTCGAGTCATCTGCGAAACCTTTCTCACAATAATTTTTGTGTATATTATCGAAAATGTCTTTTATAGTTTATCTTGTATATTCATTATATATTTTTTACAATTGAAAGTGTTTGTGAACTCTGTAGATGGTGAAAATTTATTAAATAATAATGAAAATGATTAAGATGACTTAATCAAATTTATTATAACCGAGCCACTAAAAATACTAAATTAGGTAGGGTTTGTCAGTACTAAATTAAATGTAAAACTACGTGACAGGGTTCAGGAATTCTTGCAGAAATGAATTGAAGTTAAAATAAGGGTTTTTATATTAATTAATTTTAAACTTGAAATAGGTTCCTAAAATTTATGGGATTTTAATAATAAATTGGATGTGAAAATCGAAATAAAATTCGAATTTTCTGGATAAACGGGCTCAAAATGGCGATCCGATTAAAATAAGTGAACTAGGGTAATGTTTACCCTAGAAAAGTCAAAGGCGGCAAGTTTGCCATGTTCTCCAAACTGGCCGAAATTAATATTATTTTAATATTTATCGGCCAGTTCAGTCGTATGCTTAAAATTGACAGTTAAGATCTTGTCCTTGGCTCGCTGTCATCGAAGTAAGTATTGAGCTACTTTATAAATACTCGTATATTTTCGAAAAGTACATCGTTCTCGTTCGGAAAATACCGCAAAAAAATCTTAGAAAAAATACAGAGAACTGGCATACGAAATTAACAAGTCTTTTTGAAACGAAGCCCACGAGGTGGGTGGAAAACACCTCAAAGTGTCCTAAATAGGTACACAATCAAATTATTAAGCTACTTGATAATTCTTAATCAAGCAAAATCGATGAGAATCGACAATCTCTGAAATCTTTGAATATTGGGGGAATAAGCTAAAGCACACGATTATTCATAAATCTTGTATGAACATGAAAAACCTCGGGTTAATTCTTCAGAGTTCGGATATAGAAAATATTTGAATATTGACGTGACTAATCGATCAGTCAATAAGTAATAAAAGGTGGGATCTTTCAGCCATGCGATCATCATTTCTGACCACCAATTTCTTAGGCCGGTGGGTATAGTAGAAGCTTGAGTGAGAGACAATCTCACTAAGTCTGACTGACAATTTTGCGAATTCGTTCTAGTACAATGAAGCGATACGTTACTTGATAACTTGCTTTCTGTCGCTTAAGGCTGGGAGTTATGCCGAATCGAGTCTCATTTAAGACAAGTAAGCATGACTACTAACGTCACAAGTCCCTTACAAAAGGTAAAGTACCTCTGAATAATAAATCGAGTCCTTCTGAGACAAC
Organism: Lithospermum erythrorhizon; assembly: GCA_019722365.1. Classification (NCBI taxonomy): domain Eukaryota; kingdom Viridiplantae; phylum Streptophyta; class Magnoliopsida; order Boraginales; family Boraginaceae; genus Lithospermum; species Lithospermum erythrorhizon. The sequence continues at coordinate 143,603 of JADFUC010001736.1, read as the reverse complement.
TGCCATTAAATTCCCATCCGAGTTTAATATAGGCCAGGAGATGTCAAATCTAAGACCAGTCAATCTATCCCTGACAAACACGAGAATCTGTTGCCTAAGTCCCAGGCTAGGACCATATCAAGTCGGACAGTCTCAATCTTGAAGACTAGGACACGTATCCATTAAATCACGGTTCTATCGAATCAACTCGAAATCAAGTCAGTCGAGGCTGAAATCAAACAGATTAAGCCGAACTTCGTGCAAACCTCTCGAGACCTATCGAGTGAAACTCAGCTCAGTTCAGTCAGCCAATCGAGCATCTACTTAAATTTGTAGCGTTTAGGGACTTCATGGTTTGGATAATTAGATCTCTTTGATTTGATAAAGCGCATCACGTTGATGAATTTTTTTTTTTTTATAAAGTGGGTTTTATTTTGTCTGCTTTTAATAAATAATAAAAATTAACTTAACATTCTGAAACACTTACGTATAAATAAGAAACATATGTATAAATGGCAACTGAACTTTTTTTTGATTACTGGCTAGAAATTTTTATTTTTGCTTTTGAACTTTTGCGAATTTTCCCTAAAAAAAAATTAAAATTTTCAATATGACTAACTTCTTTGGAGTTCAAGTGATTTTTCGAAGTCGGATGGAGTCGTTAACTGAAAGACGATTTTAAAGTTCAGGTCTTAAAATACGGTCAGGGAATGCATTTGAGAAAGGATTGAAATCTTCGAGTCTTTATTTGAAATTTGTTAGTTCGAGTGTATGTGTAAAATTCTTTAAAAATCTAGCTAGACATACTATCTTGATGTATGAAACTTGTAGAAAGAATAATACTTTCTCCCTCTTATTTTTTAAGGTCATTTTAGTTTTATAGAAATTTTTAGATAATTCAAATTTTGAGTTGCAAACTACTTTTTCAATTTATATCATTTTTTTAAATTAAAAAGAAATCAATTTTGGGATAATTGTGAAATACTTAAAAGTGTATTTAGAAAATGGAATGGAGTGAATAAGGAAATCTATACTTAGCAAACATGAAAATCAGTAGCTTTAACTTTACATGATGCAACTTTTGTTAGATTCAAGGCTGTACGTAGTCTTCATGTGAGAAAGTGATTTCTATCTTTTTAATACTTTTAGACGTTCGTTACTTTGTACATACATTTTTGTTGAGTCAGGACGCACATCAACAATTGTACTACTGTAGCCATTAGCCTAGGTACCACCAATAATGCCTTGGCTCTCTCCATAAACGTAACCCCCTATTGCTTTCCCTTTTAATACGTCAGTGAAGGAAACTTTATTCCCAATATTACCGGTTAAAATGGGTTGTTAGGTTGATTAGATTACTAGAAAAATCATCAAAATAAAAGACATTGTTAACTGCCATTTTATGTCATATAGGGTTATAATTGACAGAAAATACTACTACAATTTAAAATACGCTTACTTAAATAACATATTTAAAAAAACATTATCTGATCTAAGAAGCACCTATACAACATATTTGAAAAATGTCTTTTGTTTAACCATTAGTTTAAACTTTGTCTGTCATCCTCATGTTGTTTGTACGTACATCGATCTGATTTGGGTTGTTTACGATCATATCATGTCACTAATTATAAAAATAATTAATGTTTTGTTGTAGACCGTCTTATATAGCTAGTAGGATGAATTATATATAGCTAGTAGGATGAATTATATATAGCTAGTAGGATGAATTATGTTGTTTCCCGTTGTTACAATGGTGAATATATAATACAAAAATGGATTCAAATTACAGCGTTCGATAAATACGTGTTTTGAAAATATCGAAGTCGTTCGATCGTATATGTTTCAAAATGGCCAAATTTGATCGCTATATTTTAAAAAGTGTCAGGCAGTTATTAGTTAAAATGTATATGTTAAGTTTGGCTTTGAGACAAATTGATAGAACTAGCCCATTTATTTCAACACTCATTTGTGACATAATTTTTCAATTTTAATAACTTTTGGGGCAAAATATTTATTGCATCCAAATATTAATCTCAACAAATATTTTATTAAAATTAATAATGTCATCCAAATATTTGTCCCAAAATTTTAATAGAATTGAAAACTTATATAAAAATAAGAGTTGAATGATTTTATCGCGTCGATTTCTTTAAAAAATCAAAACACTTTATATTTTGGCGGGGAATGGCCAAAATATGATACTTTTGAAAGCATGTGTGTCGAATGGATCGTTTAGAGCATGTATGATCAAATGATAAACGTTGTAAAACATGTATGATCGAGCGATGTAATAGGCCTATAAAAATTGCAACCCAAAAATTGTTCAACCACTTGGGGTTGAACACAGGCTCTGATACCACCAGTATTGAAACCTTTTACACAACTTTACCAAAGTATATTGTTATATCAAAGAGCAATTTTTAACCCACAAACTTCAATATTCAACGTGCAACGGAGAAAACATCACAAAGTTATTAAATAATTATTTTCAATTATGAAGTTAAACCGACAAAAAATAAGTTAAACAATAACCCCAATTACAAACTCACATATTAGAAAAGAAATAAATAGAGAATTTGAGTATGTGGAACTTACTTTACTAAGCATTTTGATAATAATTATACCTATCTATTCAACAAAATAGGAAAAATGAAGATGAAACAAACTAATGTTAATGAAAGAACTAGCAAAACATAAATAAACAATGAAAAGCAAGAATCAATAGCATATTTTTTTGGTTTGTTTTCAATAGTAATTATTTAATATTAATAAATAGTATATTTAGGTAATTAATACTCCTTGATCCATACGAATTTTTTGTTAATGTCGAGGCGCCATTTCAGTAGTAAAAGAACGAGAGTATTAATAAATAGTTATTTGGTAAAAGCGAGTATTAATAAATGTCGATCTTTCTATACTCTTCGTATGGTGTGGGTTAAATTCGTATAAGTGGCAAAATCTCGTATTGAAGTGATTTAAAAAGGAAAACTTTGATGGCCAGCCAGGTTGAGGCAGCGTCTGCGGTCATCATAAAGTAAAATTTCGAGAGGATACCGAGGGCCGTAGTGTGGCAGTTTATCTTTTTAAAAAAATATTGTTAATTTGTTTATTTATTATAGGTAGTATTTTTAGTTAGCGGCGCTTGCTTTAATTTACCTTTGGCTAATAAGCTAAAAATTTGAGCTAAACATCATGCAATACGTAGTAATTACGGAGTATTATGTAACATGAGTCAAGCTAAGATAAGAACAATCATAGTGCATTTGTTTTTGAAGGCTAATAGCCTTGTTTTAATCTCACCTTCTTCAATTGAAAAACGATAACCCTCCCAGTCCTTCCCCCTAGCTGGCAATTACTTGCATGGAAGAAATTACAAAGGTGGACCACGTAGTTTCTTATTTAGGAAAAAAGGTTTGCAATTTTGCATGTTCCTTTTAGATGCATTATAGCATTATGAAAGCTTTGTACATCATCTACAATTTTATATTTTAAATGCAAGCTAAGAGAAGCAACCCATTTCAATGTTATCGGTTCCATACTATAGAATATATATAGGTTAAACATTATTAAAACTCTCCCCTTAATTGCTACAAGCTGCATATAAAGATCATCATCATTAAACACATTATTGCATGTTGTAAAGCCTTCCCTCCCCCAAAATAGTCGCCCACATTGTCACTAATAACATGGCCAAGAAAATGCATTTTCTTTCATTTTTAGCTTATTTTCTTCTTTCAATCTACCCTCTTCTCATTACTTCTGATGATTATCTTCAATCTTTTGCCTATGGAGGTTGCTCACAAGTGAAATACACTCCTGGAACACCATATGAGTCAAACCTTAACTCGTTATTAACCTCATTAGTCAACTCAGCTACTTATTCATCCTACAATAAATATAGCATTATTGGATCAAGCCAACAAGACATACTATATGGGCTATATCAATGTAGAGGTGACATATCTATGCCTGATTGTGCTACTTGTGTTGCAAGGGCAGTGTCTCAAGTTGGAAATTTGTGCCCCCAAACTTGTGGAGGAGCTATGCAACTTCAAGGGTGTTTGATAAAATATGATAACACATCTTTTATTGGTGTGGAGGACAAGACTGTGGCGGCGAAGAAGTGTGGGCCGCCGGCTAGCGTAGATGGTGATGACTTGGGGCGGATGGATGCGGTTTTAACCGGATTGGCAGGTGCCGGGGGGTTGTATCGTGTCGTCGGGGCGGGGAATGTCCAAGGTGTGGCTCAATGTGTGGGGGATTTGAGTATGGGACAATGTCAAGATTGCTTGGGGGATGCAATTAAGAGATTGAAAAGTGAGTGTGTTGGTACTGTTTATGGAGATGTGTTCTTGGCTAAGTGTTATGCTAGGTTCTCTAGTAGTGGTGCTCATGCTTTTGCCAAATCCAACCATGGTATGAACCTCGATCCTGCCTAAGAGTTTTGCTTTCATGCATGACATTATTGCAATATGAACAAAAACGATACTTTGACTACTAAATCATCTATACCTTGTAAAGTATTGCATCAAATGCAACTCATTAGGAACGGAAGAGGGACTAAAATGCAGAGGGGTAAAATTTAAAAGATTGGTTAAGGGATCCAAACTTAACAAGATTGAGTAAAGATTTGGTGTGCTAAAAAATAAATATAGGATTAATTAATAGGTGCCTTTGGCCATTAATTACGTCCATGCTCATCATCTATTATGTACTCCGTATATACTACGCGTGGTACGTGACAGAGTGTATTGTGTCCAAGCATTAGAATCCGTCATATTTCACATAAAAAGTTAATTATCAATTTGATCCATAATTGATTTGTAATTTGATAGTAGTTAGATAGTGACAATATTATTATAGTGTGTACGATATTGCAATTTGGCCGGCAAATTTATTAACACATTACTTGTGTGAATCACATGACAAGTTTAAACATAAATAATTAATAACTTTATCAGATCTATTTAAGGACCAAATTGTAATAACTTGTACATTATCAAGAATTAACTAAATCGAACAACACTACCATTGAGACCAAATCATAAATTAGTCACATTAATGGGATCAAATAAATAATTAACTATGATTTGGGATTATAGTTCTTTTTCATGTACTCCATAGTTCATTTTGGTCACTAAAGATTTTTATCCTTTTGATTTCTTTCATCATAGGTTCTTCTCACAGTGAATCAGAGAAGACATTTGCTATTATAATCGGACTATTGGCTGGAGTTGCATTACTCATCATCTTCTTGACCTTCATGAAAAGAGTGTTTTTTGGAGGAAATCATGGTGAGAGATATGAGTTACCTTTTTTCTTTTACGTTTTCTCTTTACAACTTTTTACATAGCCCCCAAAAGTCTCATAAATTTGATTAAAATATGTGCAATAATTTAATGTACTGTATGTTTCTTTTTTGCAGGGAAATAAATCTTGATGAAAAGCTGCCCAGAGAGGAAGGAAAATGGGGAATTTGATGGCTAGACATAATCTTCAATTTCAATCAAATTTGTGTTAATTTCTATAATGTGCAAGTAAAGAGACTGAAAAAACATGAAAAAGACTAGATCCTGTTTTGAATCTTGATTCTTTATTTGGCTATCAAATATTCATTGATCTTCATGCATGATGCGCATCAACTCACCTTTTTTTTTAATTCCTCTTTCCTAGAGCTTATTTTATATTTTTCAAAGAGAGAGTGAAAAAAGAAAGGGAGCAAAATGCAAAAGAGAAAAAAGCAAGATTCCAAGCTTTTTAGGCCAATTGGCAAAGCCTGTTGTCTAATGAAGAAAAAGTCATTCTTTTTTGCAAAGTTTCATATGTTAATTTTATATGGCGTTTTTCATATCTTTTATTGGAAAAAGGAGGAAAGCAAGATATATTCCAAGCCCTTTTCATATGTTATTGATAATGATGATATTTATACTTCTCCCTCTTTCCCAAAAAAAGTTATATTTTAATATTTCAGTTTGAATCATAATAGTCAAAATTAATAAATTTTATAATTCTAACTGAAACACATAATTTTAACTTGAATCAAAATTATCACAAATGTTAATAAAAATAAATACATTAAAATGATAATAATTTATTAAGTTTTCGTCAAATATTATACTTCGTATAAGAGTTAATTGTCAAAATAATTCTAAGCAGTATATGCAACTTTCACCTTTGACCCTACTAAATGTGAATGAGGTGTTAAATTTTGATGGAAGAGTGCAACTAACACAATTTCGTGAATATAACACCAAAGTACTTGTGATGATCAATTAAATTGATTTGAAGGAAATATAATGATATCAATTATTGGGACAAAATTAAAGTACAATTAAGTTGTATTTTTAATGAGATCAAATTGATAATTAAACATTTATGATGAAGCATAAACGTCACACAACATATATCCTTGAGTATAGCCTATACTCAAAATAATTGCATGCATGAAGTTCATAAATCTATGTTATAGCTCACCATCCGATACATTTTAAGATCCACTATTGGTTCTTTCGATAAGCAAAACTCTTGTTAGTAATTCTCAATAGCTTAGTATTGTTCCATCATAACAAACACTTTTTAAGGTTTTGACTTTACGTGACGAGCACTTCAGACCCTTGTTGCTGCAATTCTAATAATCATCGTTTTAGAATTTTCGATCGTTAAAGTTTTCTATTTTCAGAGGATTAAATTTCATCACTCGAAGAAAGTTTTACCGTTTAAATAAGAGATCTTTATCATCAAGATCTCTATTTTGGTGTTGCTCTTGCTCATTCACCTTAATCAAGACCTTTATTAAGTTTAGCTTTACTACGGTGGTGATTTTTGACTTCTAAATTCAAATATAATGAAATATTAGGATCCAATTTTGCTCCCTTTATATTTCTCATTGGTAGGAGAAAGATTTATTATTAATGCGTATTAAAGACTCTTAGCGGGTTAAACTTGATGTACTTGCTGGGGCGCTTTCTTAATTCTAATCGCTAACATCGCGCGGAAAAAGATAAATCATGGGATCTGCATAGGTAGTCGGTGCATTTGAGCACCCTCTTTACCACTGAGCTTCGAGGTGAAACTTAGCATCCGCTTGCGAGGATTGAGCATGCATCAGCTAGAAATTGAGGTGGCGCAGCCGTAGAAAGCTACCAATTGGTATGTCAGGATTCTCTTAAGCAGGTTGAAATATTAACAAGAAACTGCATATAATTGTACTCTAAGTATTTCATTGGAAGAGCTGCAAAATTCTAACAAAATTTGAATTCTTCCAATTATAAAATACTTCCAATTGTACTATAATTGCACTCTAAGTATTTCAACGATTCATATCTTTTTACTTCGCGTGACAATTTCCGTTATATTTCATTAAAATAATTATATGTCTATCATATTGTTTATTTCACCCATGACTTATGTTATTAAATTAGTTAATGACACTTACAAAATAGCTGACAAATTTTATTTTTTTCAAGATATTAGGGGAAGGTAACATCCATTTTTTTAAATTTCGATGAAGATTTTTTTTCCACTCCTTAGCAACAATAACTAAACAATTAATTCTATAATTTAATTTAAGGATTAAACATAAAACACGTATAATAATATTATTAACAAAATAAGCTGTATATAATATAGTGTCAAGCATTAAACTCGGGTAAAACTATGTTCCCCCTCTTTTCACTCCCCTACCCACAATCCATTTCCCAACAAAATTTACCCCCTCCCCCCCCTTGCGTTCTTGATAAAAAAAAATCAAACACAATTTAGAGTATTTGACAACAAAAATGGCTCTAGAATGGGTTGCACTAGGCTACGCCGCCTTGGCAGAAGCCATCCTCCTCCTCCTCCTGACCCTCCCAGGCCTCCACCCCCTCCGGAAAGGTCTCATCTCCGTCACACGCAGCCTCCTGAAGCCGCTTCTAGCAGTTGTACCTTTTTGCTTCTTCCTCTTAATGGACATCTACTGGAAGTACGAGAATCGTCCCACGTGCGAACATAACTCATGTTCACAATCCGACCACCTTCGACATCAGAAATCCATGGTCAAGTCTCAACGTAATGCCCTTTTGATTGCTTCCACGTTGGTGTTTTATTGGTTGTTGTTTTCTGTTACGGGGCTTCTGGTTCGTGTTGAGCAGTTGAATATATTATGGTTAGTCTAGTAGGTATGAGTATTTTTTATTTAGGTGTCTTTATTGATGAGACCCGGGTTGGGTATTTGTAGTAATGATGAAGATCGAATTTTTATGGAAAACATCGAGAATGGTTTGATCTTGATAATATTATTATTTTATAAGTTTGAAATAGATGATTGTTTAGATGAGAATTGTTTTATTAGAAATTATGAAAAACTATATTGGAAATGTAAAAAATTATATTATGAAAATGTAAAAACATATTGAAATTATAAAAGATATATTAAAATTATAAATAATCAGCCCATATGAAAAAATAAAATTTTTACAGATGATTATATATTTTAACGGAGAGAGAGTATTCGCCATGAATTTATTGAATACTTATAACTATAAAGATTGCATTTTTATTTAAATAATAAAGAATGGTCTTATATTAATAATCTTGTACTCATAACTTTATTGGTTTTTGGGATTTGTGATTGGTTTTAAGTTTTGGGTTACTGGTGTAATTATTTATTCTTGGGTAAATGACGGGGCATTCTGCGTTTTAAAAAAAATCATTTATATTCTTTATGTTTGATTAAATTTATATACTGGTATTCGTGTTAAAAGCGGATCAATGCGACCATACAATCAAAAAAAATTTCATCCTGTTTTGAGCTTGCTGCAGATTTTGCTTGAGCCATTCCCTGATCTACTGCCTTTGCTGAATGATGTTCCCTGCTTCAGTATTAACATATTTCATGTAGGCTGTGGTAGATAGGAGTGGTGGTTTGTATCCATATGAAACCTCAAATGGTGTGATTTCAAACTAGAATGATAGTTAGTGTTGTCTTGAAATATGAGATATTAGATTTACGTAAATAATACGTGGAGCGATTTAATTGTCACCCGATACATTTGCTACGTTTAATTATAACCTTGACAATATAAGTTCAAATATATGTTCGATTGTTAGACAATTGACATATTAGGATGCTTCGCGTTAATGTTATGGGTTATGATGAACTACTTGAGGTCATTTCATAATACATATATTAATATAATGTTTGGTCAGCGTAAATTAATACTCTTCTGCTGTCGATATTTTTCAGAGGTGTAGAAATGACGTGATCAGTATATGCGATTATAAACTTTTCAGAAGGTTGAATATAACAAGAACATTGGGGCCAAAATTCAATTGTTGAAATTATTTAACATTTGACTACTATGGAAAGAGGAAGCTTTGAATTTTTTTCTAGTCATTATTAAATATTCTTGAAACTTTCTTAACCTAAAGATAATAAAATAACACTTCTCTAAGAATGTTGATATAAGTAATTTCGTAATCATTAATTTATTATTTGCTGGTATTTATGATTGTATTGAGTTTTAGGTCAGTGGTATAATTGTTTACACTTTTGATGATTTGATGGGTAATGTTTAAAGATGTTCTTTTTACTGTTTGTGAGGGTTTTTCTTGGGATGATGGTAACTGATTTGATTAATCATTAATGGATATGAACAGGAATTTAATTAATCATTAATGGTTTTTCAAAAAGCATAATAGGAGTAAGGTTACTATGTGCTTTATCCTGGATTAGGCAAGGCCTCTTTAAAATTATTGGACATGTTGAGTTAATAATTGATATTTGTTATAAAAGTCAATAGTAGGTGTTGAAATATCACCTGTAAAATTAACAGTAATAGGGGGTGTTTACATAGTAGATGAAACTTTGCCTATAAAAGGTATGTGAGTATGCTTGTAAAATGTACGTCGGTAGCAAGAACAAATATAGTATTGCTTACTTATTTTCTTCTTTTTTCTTTCTATCTAGTAGTAGTAACAATAATATACTAATATCGTATTAAGTTTTGAGATATTAAATATCTGGTTTTTATATGAATTATCGGTAAATTCAAATCTACATCGAATCTTCATTTACTAGGTATATCTTATCGCCTCGGCTTTGATATTTATTTTGTTATATGTTCTCACCATTATAGATAATGGCGATATGTCAGTGATACATAATTAGAAGCGGACTATTATTAATACATTATAGAAAAATGGTGATCAGGTAGTGACTATAACTAGAGTGACTATTATTATTACTATTTAAGCTTTATTATGGTAAGGCGCGAGCTTGTGAGTGTTACATAATAAGTGTGGATAATATTATTTCGTGTGGATAGTTAAATCTTCATATAGAGTAATGTATTTAACTGCAGTATGTGGAGTCGAATCCCGTCTATAAATGAAAGATAATTTCGGTAGTGATCTTGCTTGTTATACTTTGTGGAGGTTTAAAATCTCGTTTACATATAATATCATAGACATAATTCACCCGAATGGACTCAAATAGAATTCATCCTGTTCAACTCTCTTGAATATAAATAAAATTCAACCCGTTTACATTATAACATCATGGATATAAATAAAATTAAAATATTCATTTTATTTTGCGTATATTATTGATATATTTTCATCTTCGTGGAGAGTTTAATTTTGTTCTTATATTATTGATAAATTTTCCCTCTTTTGCTTATCAGGTTCTTTTTACATCTTACATTGTGGAAACACCTACATATTATCTCACTATTGTGTTATCTTATTTTATTTGTTATCGGCATGAATTATTTGTCATGTATTATATTATCGTATGTGTTCATTTATCGTATGATCATGCATTATGTGCATTAGCAGTACAATCATATTTAGACGCTTAAAAATATTTTCCTCCCCATTTTTTACTTGGTAATGAGCAGTAACATCAATATTATTTATTATCCTCAAGCGGTAATAGCGGTAACAATAACACATACTTCTCGGAATTTCACTCATAAGTACTTCGAGCTTTCTTGTTTCTAAGCAATCATACTCAAAGAATTTTATAAACATTTTTTAAGATGGCGGGATGTTTTCTAGTATTATCACTATAATTGTTCTCTGCTTTTTTCTTCTTTGGTTTTTATAAATATAGAAGAGATAGGTAAGAAAATGTAGCATTTATGGTAATTGGCATTTACCGTTCTAATTTTAGCTTAGTTGTTTATTTTTGTTTAGATGAGAATTTCCATGAAGAATGACATAGTATTTATGGCGAATATGATTTCAATTTATTATTGAATGGGTGAGTGTAATATTGAATAAAATGAAATATTTTAAATGCTTAGAACATATATTGGATGTTGATCATGTTTGTTTGTGTTTTAGATATAATCGTATTGTCTAACGTTAAGCGTCAATTCAAAATTCTAAACATAAGCTGGGAAAACCACATAACTAGACAATGACTTAATGGAGTACGCTTTGCGTGTGAGGGACTCGACAAAATCCTTGAGGGTGATAATACAAGGACTTCGACGGTTGACCGGAAGAGTTGTCAATAGAAAAAAGTTGAGAGTAAATAGGATAATCATACAGCATTGATGATGGATTACAAGCAGTACTCCCAGTAAAAATCTCAAGATATTGTGGGATGAGATTAAAGCGGAATTTGGACATCGGAGGAAAGTATTACGCCTGTTGATGGATCCAATGGAACAAATTAAGGTTCCCGAGATTATAAAAGTGTTATTCTTTATTTATCCATCACTAGGTATAAGCCTTGATTAAATTTGTGAGTATAAGCCTCTTAGAAAGAAAAATTTGGAAAATATTTTCAATTTTCCATGCATTTGAAGTGTTACAACAACGATATAAATTTGAGGGGATTTCTTGAGTACTACTGATTTGGTTCAAACTCTTAGTGGTAGAGAAAAATGTGATATTCTGTAAAAACCACGATTCACGTCCAGCGTAGACGATGGCGTATCTGAAATAAATACCGTGGCGTTTAATAAAAGGCGTGGTGGTCGTAGTCGATTTAATGGGCGTGGTCGGCGAAACGTAGTCGTAACCACTTTAATGGTAGAGAATTAGGTAGACGAGGTTATATAGTAATTTAAGGCCTCTTAGAAATGACCCAGTAATATGATCGACAAAGCGTGCGATATATCAAGAAGATCCCTCGAGAAACAATGATGATTGCATTCTGAGATCACGAAAAGAAAGGCGAATTTAAGTACAAACATATAGAGACCTTGAGAATATCTTTGTAAAAGATTTAAAGCGTCTAATAGAAAAAGGGAAAGAAGTGAATTTCAATGAAATTGATCTGAGGATGATACAGCACCTGCTTAGGCGGTGATTTCGTTGTAGGACCGAATAAAATGAATATGGATTAAGAAACTACTTAAGATTATGTATTTGAATAATGTGTGCTTGTACTACTTTTATGTTTATAATAAGTATGATGTGTGTGTTTATGCGATTTGTGGTATGTTTGCCTTATCTATATAAACGAGTAATGTTAAGTATGTTGTGTTGATTTCTTTCTATAACTTTAATGTATTTTCTTCATTTTAAGAAGGTTAGACATGGAGCAATGTTAGAGCATTGCATTCCATCTGATTGAAACTACTTGCGATCCTTAGGTAAGAAATATTTCTTGACATAAATCCTATAAAAGGAGTAATAAATACAATTTGAGGTCCTACTTGATTTGATTGAGCGAGGTAATGCGTGTTCATGTGCCAAAATGGGATAAAATTTATCATTAATGATGGCATATTCTCCCAAGTCAAAAGAAACTATTGATATTTAATGACATATATAAATCGAGATCACGATCACTGGCCTGGCGAAGGTAATATGAAATACATTAATATCACTACTAATGTTTGAGAAAAAGCTGTGAGAGCTATCTGCAGGTTTACATTATACATATATACATAAAAATGAATGTAATTTGGTACTAAAAGAAGACCCCAAAACTATGATTTTATGGCGTGGCGCCTAGGCCACAGTTGACAATGATGCGTAAAATAATTGAAAGTACGTGGTCATCATTGAAAGGCTTAAAGCACAAAAGAAGATAGACAATGTGAAGCATGTTCCTTTCGATAAACTAATAAAAAGCAAGATTCGAATGAATCTTCGCGTTTCTTGAAATAATTCAAGGTGATATATGTGTTATCAATCCACCGTCAGGGACCATTTAATTGTTTTATGATATTAATTGATGCATCTAGTAGATGGTCGTAATGTTTGTTTATTCAATGATGCATTGATATGACATTTGCAAACTTTCTTGCACAAGTAATTAAATTAGAAACTCGATTCACAGTTAGACTATAAGAAAGTTGAACTTGACAATGTTGGTGAATTTATACGAATCATTTTAATAATTATTGCGTGTCAATTGAATTTCTTTATTGAACATCTTGTTCTACGTGTGCATACACAAAATAGTTTAGCAAAATCATTAGTAAGCGTCTTCCAATACTGTTGCTAGGCAGATTAATAATGAGAACAAAGTCACGAGTAGCTACTTGGGGTCATCTGATTTCACATCTTTGCATTAGTAAATTCGCTAAGGCCAGTACTAATCATAAACATATCACTATCAACTTGCAAATTGGTAAGAACCAAATGTTTTCCATCCCAAGATTTTTTGGTTGTGTAGTATATGTCACGATAGCTCGCTATGAAAGAATAAAAATGGGACCTCGAGAGGTTAGGAATATATGTAGGGTATGAATCTCCGTCTATTATTAGATATCTTGAGCCTTTAGCAATTGATATTTTTCGAGCAATTTGTTGATTGTTAGTTTGTGAAATAATTTTTCAACGTTAGGGGAAAGAAAAGCAGTTGGAAAAGAGATAACATGGCATGAACCATATTTGTGCATGGACCCGTATAATAAATCATGGGAAGAAAATATAAAGAAAATTGTGCACTACGAGGTTTAGCATATCGATTGCGGATTCATTTGCGATGAAAAAGAGTGGCAAAGTCACATGCCAAAACTGTTAATACCGTTGCTGAGGATTGATATTCGAAGCAAATGATGTACGAAGTACATCTAAGACACGCTTAAAACATGGCCGACTGTGGGTTCGAAGATAAAATCTCGAAAAAAGAAAAGGAGCAGAAAATATTAGTAAAGATGAAGCGTCTTGATAAGGCGCTAAATGATAATGATAACCGTGATAGAAAAAGCGTGCTTTTGAAGAAGCACAAGATGATGAAAATGAGATATTGATAATGAAGCGAAAAAATAAAATTGATCTCGAGATTTCTATCGATTATGTTAATACATGAAATTTGTGAAGCGAAAAGGTATGAATAATGATGAGTCATTTTTCATTCAATTAAATGTGAAATTATGAATGAAAATGATCTTGAACCCGAGATCCGTGAGATGAATCCAAAATAGACATGATTGGCCAAAATGGAAAGATTGATAGATACGTTAAATATCTTAAAAATCGAAAAGTATTTGGGCTATTAGAGCTATTCTGAATGTATGAAACTTGTTGGTTATAAGTAGGTTTTTGTGAGAAAAGCGAAATAGAAAAAAAGCGAGATTGTAAGATACAAGGCTCGCCTTGTTGCACAAGTTTTCGAAATCAGGAATTGATCTTGAGGTAACTTATTCTCATGTTATGGATGCCATTATTTTTCGTTATTTAATTGGTCTGTCAGTATCTAATAATCTACATATGAATCTTATGGATGTCGTTATTGCGTACTTATATGGATCAACATTAATTAAAGAATATACATGAAAATATCTTAAGGATATATGATGCGTGAGACGTAATCCAGAAGAAATAAGTCTGATTAAGTTGCAAAGATCATTGTACGGGTTAAAGCAATCCGGACGCATGTGGTATAATTGGTTAAGTGAATATTTACTTAAAACAATCTATGTGAATAATCCTATTTGTCCTTGTGTTTTTATAAGAAAAACAACATCCGATTTCCTAATTATTGCTGTCTATGTTGATGACTTAAATATCATTGGAACTAATAAAGAAATCAAAGAAACAATGAATTACTTAAAAAATTAATTTGGAGATGAAAGATGCAGGAAGAACTTAAGTTATCGTTAGTTTAAATTGAGTATACTAAAAATGGTATCTTAGTACACCCGATCAAATTATATATAGAAAGAGTGGTAAAAAGGTTTAACGTGGATAAAAGCTAATCACTTTGTGTCACATGATGATGGGTAGAGCAGTTAATGTTGAAAAAGGATCTCTTATAAGGAAGAAAATGAAGAGGATGCGAGTATTGAAAATACCATATCTTAGTGCGGTGGAAGCATTAATGTATCTTCCTAATTTTACGGACCGATATAGCTTTTGTAGTGAATTTACTAGCAAGATTTAGTTTTGTCCACTGATAGATATTGGAAAAGGGATAAAATATATATTCGATATCTTAAGTAAATGATGCTTGGTTTGTTTTATCTAACAATACAAATACGGTTTCTTTAATTTATGCAGAATCACGGGTTATTTATCGAGATCAGCCAATGTTAAAATCCGCAGTGAGTAATATTTACATATATGGTGATACTGTAATATCTGGAGATCCCCAACTGAGACTCTTGTAGCAACTTAACCCGAACCATCTTTGATAGCATTTCTTCACGAACAAGCAAAAGAATGCGGATAGTTAAGATCGATGACAAAACATGAGGCATCAGTTTGCAACAATTAGAATCCGTAATTACGTATGAAGATAATGTTGCATGTGATAATCTAACAATCCAACAACTCGGATGAAAGAAGGTACATCAAAGTGATCGAGCGAAACATATTCCCCAAAGTTCTTTTCATTAACTCGAGAACTGAAACAAACTGAAAGTAGATGTCGATGCGTTCGTTCGTAGCGATAATGTGAGATCTCTTTTACAAAGGCGCTGCATCAATTTTGGCTTCGCGTTGAGTATGGAATGGGCCTTGAGGAATTTTGAAGAACTCACCATGTTTAAATTTGAGGGGAGCGTCACAGTTGTATTCTTTTCATATGAGGGTTTTGTCTGTTGAGTTTTCCTTTATAAAGTTTTAACGAGGGCAGCGTATGTTTCCTGTTAAGCGATTGAAAGATATTTCGAAAGGAGAATTGTTGCAAAGTCCAATAGTAAATGTTGAAATATCACCTGTGAAATTAATAGTAATAGGGGTGTTTGCATAGTATTTGTAGGGTGAAACTTTGCCTATAAAAGGCATGTGAGTGTGCTTGTGAAATGTACATCGGCAGTCAGAACAAATATAGTATTGCTTACTTATTCTCTTCCTTTTCTATCAATAATAGTAACAATACACTAATATAAATTATTAAATTTGAGTTATTAAATATACGGTTTTTATTAAATTTGTTTGCTTGTTTTAATGGATGATGTGGTTTGATATCTTCGATGCTTCCGTTATGATTATTATTGCATTTTTTTATTTGCTTTCGTTGTAGATGTAGAATTGGATTATGATAATTATAGGTATCATATGATTCCAGCAATATTATACAATCTTAATTATATCTAATTTTGTGTAAGACTTGATCAATAGTGTATTCAAAAGATCTAGTATGTAGTAGATTATAGATATATCTATTTGATTGAGAGTTGTTTTGCCTATAATCTTTTTGAAATTTCTTCCGTTTCGAAGTTTTCTCGAAACGATTCAATTCCCAATTAAGTATTAAATAGATGTATATTTATTATCGTATGTGTTAATTATTGATTAAAGCTTTTTTGGTTTTTCTTAAATAATCGCGTTTTGATAGCGTAAGCTTTGTCGTGAAGCGCAAACTAGTAAATGAGTTTGCTAACACAGTAAACTTATCGACCACGAATATAAGAAATTTCCATGGACTCTAAGAAGACTAAAGCTTTGAGATGATTATCTATGGTAGATGGACCAAGTTCGAAACTATCAGCTTGATGTACAGCTTGATTTGCGAGATAATCTGCTGCTCCATTCGCCTCTCCCGAAAGATATCCTCAACCCAATTGCAACAAGTTGATCTTATAAGCTGGATAGATAACTGCGAATCCGTTTCTACCATCACATCCCGAATCCCTTTAATACAAAGCTTGTGTAAACCTTCTTGAATAGCCTTCAGTTCAGCAACAATAGAGGTCTCTCGTCCTAAATAGACCCCAAAAGCCATGATAATGGAGCCTTCCTTGTCTTTCAGAATTCCGCCGCATCCACTCTCCCCTGGATTGCCTTTGCTTGCTCCGTCTGTATTAAGTTTGAAGTGACCATCTGGTGGTTTAGTCCATTTGACCACACGAGGCAGCGAAGGGGATTGGACTCTCAAGTTGCAGCCGAAACTTGTAACTAGATGAAGGTCTCCTCTCCAATTTACAGGTTTGAAAATCCCTCCATCTCCAAGGAGCTTAATTTGTTGGAAGATTCTTGATAATATAGTGGCTTTGGAAATTACTCAGTCCTCATTCTTGTTCTTGTTTCGGCCCTCCCATATAGCCCAAAGAGCAATGCAAGCTATTACCATACGAATGTGACCAACAATTGGTGATTTGTCAAGCCAATTGATGAGAAGGTGGAAAGGAGAAGAATAGTTCTTGTATTGTATGCCAAACAGATCATGCAAATATTGCCAGACAGACTTAGCCATTTCACACTCAATAAAGATATGATCAAGAAGTAAGTGTTCCTAGAACTTTTCTCTCCAACTTTTGGGCGTCTGTATACATGATCGAATTTTTGATCTTTCTTGGGATTCAGCAATCAGAGATTTATTTCTTGTGGATTTCGATTAAATTTATTTACTATCCTTTGATGGTGCTTTATCGATTTGCAGATTTACCTACTTGTTTCTGATTAAGTGAAATTAGCAGGATACATATTAAACTTAGCGGTTTAAATCAGGATCTTTTTCATGTTCAATGGGATATTGAAGATTTCAATATTTTTCTCCATCTTCCCCAGATTTTCTGCATCCGATGTTGGAAGTCTGTAATCACATTCCCTTTTTGGTGGTCGGGTTACTTCTATATATGGGTAGCATTTTTGTAGATCTCAACACACAAAACTTCCATTTACTTTTCCTCACAATTTTCTTAATTATGGATAAGGAAATCTTGAAAAGCTTGATGGGTTTTCAAACTCCTTTGAAGAAGGCGATCAGTGTACGGAGGATGACACAGTGGGGTCATGGAATGTGAAGCTAGTCTCTTGGTTAAAATTCTCTCTTTGAAAGATGGTTTTGTTAGCTTACAGGGTTTCACATTAGCAATGTCCAAGGCTTGGGATTGCAAAAATATTCGAGTGTCGAGGGTGAGGGGGTCCATTCTTCATGTCTTTTTCCCTGCTTGAAGACAAACAACGAGTTTGGGAAAATGGTCCTTGGTGTTTTGATAATCAGTTGTTGGTTATGGCATAATGGTCGAGAGGGGTGATCCGTTGACCCTAGCATTCGATGAAAGCAAGTGCGGATTTAAGTACGAGGGATTGAAAGTGGTATTTTACCAAAGAAGTTCTTTGGAAAAATAGTTCATGCGCTTGGCGAGTCTTGACGGTGGAGCTCCGGAAAGATAAGATGGGAAATAAATTTTTCGGGTTAGGGAATTGCTTAAGGTTTCCCTCCCAGTCGACAAGGGATCGGTTTGAAGTTGGTAATGAGTTGGGGAATTTGGTTATACTTTGCCTATGAGCAGTTACCCGCTTTGTTGTTTTTCATTGTGGTTTATTAGGGCATCTAATTAAGTAATGTCCGAGTATTCCTGCGAATGTAGATCCCGCAGTCGGTTATACATGGCACTTTGGATTAAGGCCATTAGAAAGTCATGCTTAGAGTTCAAATGGCGGGAACCCGATAGATCGTCGAGGTTGAAATTTCTAGCAGTTATTGGTGATCGAGAGGAGCACTTAATCACCGGCGGGGCGGGAGATGAATCTCGTCCAATATGTCCGCCCGGGGTTTGAATTTTTTCAAAATCAGCATTTAAGAGGAGAAAGGGTTCGGGCCATAAATGTGGGGAAACGGCGGAAATGAGGGGCACGTGATTTTGCCACTTAGCGATCGTGGGGAGAGGGTAGTGGCAAAGCCAAATTTTAAGTGATCAGTTCTCACTGCATTTATTGATAATAATGTGGACATCATTGCTAGTTCCGTTTCAGACATAAATCACGGAAGAGGGTCATTTATACAGAATCACCATCCTACAGGTTTTACGGAAGCAATTAAATTCTTTGACTTTCATAATTGTCAAAAATGAGCACACCTTGTGGTGAGGAAGTAAATATTACGAAAGTCATTAATGAGACAGGCATCTAAACTTTTTAATTTCAAAAAAGCGAGTCGTAGCGTCATCATCCATGTGGTAAAAAGGCAATTGTTCATCATCATCAATTAAAAAATCCTTTGTTTCTAGTTTGGGATTCGAAGGATTGAATGAGAAGGTGTCTTCATTTGAAATTTGCGGTGCGGTCGACCTTAAACCGTAGTGCTCCTCGTATGGGTATCGGGGTTTGGGCGCCCCAGAGGCCAGGTTCGGGTCTATTCAGCAGGATGACTTTCAGTTTAGTTTTTCTTATTGAAACTAAACTTAAGGATAAGGAATGGGATCATATCAAGAAGAAGATTAACATGCCTAATGCTTTAGGGGTCGACTCGAGAGGACGTAAAGGTGGATTGGCCTTACTTTGGCCAAGGAGTATGGAGGTGGAAATCTCGTCTTAGCACGTATAGAAGCGGTAATTGTGAAAGGGGGGTGAACCTCCGTGGAGGTTGATCGGTTTCTATGGGCATCATGAAACAAGTAATAAAAACATAAGGTCTTATCGTATACTACATGGAAGTTCAGATTTGACTACAGTTTTCATTGGAGATTTTAATGAGATGTTATCGGATGATGAATATGTATGCTCCCAATGCTTGGAGCCATGGTGGCAAATGGATAAACTCCATTTATGTAGTCAAAGATTGTGGGATGATTGATATAGGATCTGGCGGGCTTAAACTTTAACTTGGTGTAATAACTTTATATATCCTTAACCTACTTAGAGCAAGATTAGACCGATATTGTCTTGCTAAAGTTAGAGGGATAGATTCTAAGAACATGATTACAACGTTAGTCAACTAATACTTCGGACCATCTCCCCGTTTAATTAGAAGGACTGATCACCAAATCAATTCCACGACAAAAACTCAATTCGAGGATTCGAGGAGGTTGGTGTCTTTATGAGGAGTCAAAGGAGATTGTTCAAGCTGCTTGGACAAAGTACGAACCCGGGATCCGGGCATTCAAATCTTGGAGAGCATCCGTAATACACGGCTTGATTTGTTAAAGTGGAAAAGGGAGAAATTGGGACATGTCCAGAATAGCATCAAAATAAAGCAGGGGTTGCTTGATAGCCTCAGCGGGGGCCTATTATTAACTCACTCACAAAAATCGCGTCTAGCATTTTAGCGAAAATCGACCGACTTAGGGAGGCGGGCGACATTTGTGGTGCCCCGAGGAAGATCAAGGGCCACGTGGGAGATTAAAAGGAGAATCGGAACACATCGTATTTTCCATGCTTCTCGGCAAAGACAATCCAGATTAGTCGGTGAGAGTTAGGCGGGGCTTAATCTGACGGATGGCAAGTCCATGAAGTGGCAGTGGCTTTCTACAAGCAGTTATTTACTTCCCAAAATGGGGGTAACTTGGCCAATATTGACCGGTTACCAACTCGCCATTTAATTTTGTTATGACGACTCTGAAAATGAATTTCTGATGAAGGTTAAAAAGGTTTGTTCTCATGACCGAACAAAGCATCCGAAGCCTGATGGTGGCCACAAAACTTTCTTTATTGGCCTATTATGGAAGCGGATATCTGTAAAATGGTGCTTAACTTTTTGAATAATGGTATTTTCCTTAGGAAGTTCAATTTGCAGCGATTCACATTAATCCCACTAAGGTTGACGTCTGTTTGATAGTGATTCGGATTGATTGTGCTTTGTATCTGATGGCTAAAATTATTGCCAAGACGATGGCTCTACGTTTGAAGAAAGTAATGCCTACTATTATCTCAGATACCCAAAGTGTCTTCGTACCTTTGATATAAATCCTGAGATAATATACTTTTTAGCCTATGGAAACGCCATGTGATTAAACATAAGAAGAGTGGCAAAGAGGGTTATATGTCTATTAAATTAGATATGCTCAAGGCTTATGATCGAATAGAGTGGAATTTCCTCCACTCAATGCTAATCCGTGTTGGATTTAGTTCTCATTGGGTTACATTGATCATGAACTATGTGGAATCAGTTACTTATTAGATTTATTTATTAGCGGTGATCGGAGTTGGTTATATTACCAGGAGGACTCGGCGAGGCAACCCTCTTTTCCACTATCTTTTATTCTTTACGGAGGGTTTTAATTTATTTGCTCGAGGAGGCATGTAGTGTAGAGCTTAAATGGTCAGTGGGACTTAGTACGGACCCGATGACCCATTTAATGTTTCTTGATGATACTCTTCTTGGATGTGCTACGTTAAATTGAAGCGAGGGGAAATTCAAAGGAAAATCCACAGATGCGCATGAATCGTAGTCAGGCGGTTGGTGAATGACCGAGAAGTCAACATTATTCGGCCCCAGTAGTGGGAAAACCGGTGACCATCTCGAAATGCTAGGCATGATTGATGAACTCCACGTTCGAAGTACTTGAGCTCCATTCTGATTGGCTCTTGAGAGGAGATTTTATTATCGTTGATAGAGTGAAAGCGAAAGTAGCCAATTGGAAGCCTAGACTACTTTCTACGGGAAAAGAGGTTTTCATTATGTCCGTATTATAATCAATCCCCACCTTTACAATGTAATATTTTCCGCTACCTTCTGAACTGATAAGAAATAAAACTCTATATTGGCTAATTTCTGGTAGGGATCGGATACTGCAAATAAGAAGAAAATACATTGGCTATCTTGGCAAAGCCTATGAAAACAAAAAAGTGAAGGCGGTCTGGGATTGCGGGACACTCAAAGTTTTAATTAGGCTCTTTTGTGTGGCGAGCATGGAAACTTCATTCAGCCCAAGCCCAATGACCTCTCTTTAAGGTGCAAAGATAGATATTTCCTCGGACTTCCTTAGGCGTGAGTTGGGACAAAATCAGGTTAGGCGTGGCGGATTATACTTTCAGTGGGGACACCAAATATGTAAAGGAATAGAGTGGAAATTAGCAAGTGGATGCTTTATATAAGGGTATGGGGACATAAAAGGGTACTGCATTACTCATTCAAAACTCTTATTACGCGGTTGGGAGGATTTCCATGATAACAGAATTGGCGAGTCATAGATTGATTAGTGCATGGAAGATTGATTTTGTTCGATCTTTATTCTATTCCATTAATAGTGATGCAATTCTTCAAATTCCATTGCTCAATGCGGATGGGAGCCGGATAGTTTATTATGGTGAAATTCAAGACATGGGATTTTCACAGTCAAATCGGCTTATCGGTTGGCCTCATGAGAATCATAGTATGCGGGGAATACAGTAATGGATTCATCAGGGCAAAAATGCTTTTCTCATATATGAACTAATAAGATACCTAGAAAGATTGGGCATTTTCTTTTTAAGGCTCTACACAACCGATTGCCTACTACAGATAATCTAATTAAGAGACAAGTTTAGATTTCACCATCGTGTATTTTATGTGGACATGCAACGGAAGGAATACTTCATTTAATGAATGATTGTAAGTACATGCAAGAGATTAATAAGCTCTTAGAGTTACAAACAGTACACTCAGGAGAGGTTTTAAATTTTCAGAATCTCTTCGAGTTAAGGAAAGCAAAGTTACCTCCGGATCGATTTCGATTATGGGCATGCCTTATAGGAAACATAATTTACCCGGAGAAACAAAGAAGTCACGTGAAGCTCTTTAGATCTCTCCGCAAAGTGTTTGAGCTTACGGCAATGACTTTTATCGGCAACGTACGACTTCAATATTTGGAAGTTCGAGTCAGCAACCTCTTTAAAATTTATCATCTGTAGGAAACAAGTCTCGACTTCTCATTTAGAGGCTGCTTGCTATTCCGTTTCCATCCTCCGCCTATTTTTATTTGTTGATTTTCACTTGCGAGGGTCTTAGAAGAGAATGGAAGGTAGGGAAGTTAAGGGGTTGATGATTAATATATAAGAGGTTTATAAGGGTTTGGGTCCACTTTATGGTTAAATCTTAGAGTATGGTAGAGCTAAATGGTGGCAAACTGAGTGTGATTTGGGTAAGATTCAATGATTTGGCATGGCATGTTCATATTGTTTTATGTATTTTATGTCATGGAGACCTCTTGAACTTTATTTTGTAACTTTACTTTTGATCGTTTATCAATAAAATTCATCGCTAATTTATAAAAAAAAAAAGATAAATAAATAAATAAAGATATGATCAATATTTTCACCACTACCACAGAACTGGCACTTCGAGGCTAGAGTTATTCCTCGCTTTTGCAAGATATTATCAACTGGGAGCCAGCTTTGAACAATTCGCCTAACCGTGAAAGAGACTTTCTTGGGAATGGATTTGTACCAGATGGCTTTGTGAACTCCAGAAAATGGCTGAATCTCCCTAATTAGTTGCCAAGTAGCCTTGAAATTGAAATTTCCATGATTGGAAGCCTTCCAGATGAGCTCGTCACTGCGCTCGCGTCGAACCTCACATTGCAGAATGTTAGACACTTGATCATTCGGCCCATATTCACAAATTTATTTTACAATTAGTTGCGGAATGTTGACACTTGATCATGTGTTAATTATTGATTGAGAGTGCATGTAAACATTTTACAGTGTCTTGAACAAAATTCGCCCAAAAATTCCGCCGTTACTTTCTGATAAGTTGCTAAAATTTCGTTTAAAGTAAAAATTGATCCGATAACCATTTTGAATAAACAATTTCTTGTTGGAGTTGAAGAGCGTTTTAGGTCTTGAAGGGCGATCGTCGAGCACCGTCGAGACCAAGATGCCGATGGGGTCTCGATGCGCCCAAAACAGTCTCTGCGATTTTAAGCGCATTAGGAGGCGCCGTGAGGGAGGCGGGTTCGGGGCCATCGAGACCAGGAGGTCTATGGGGTCTCGATGGGCAGATGATGATAAATTTGAGGCTGGTTGGGCTATTGTTACCTATTTTGCAGAAAATGAGTTAAGTTTCACATATATAAGATATTCTTTTTCACTTATATGTTTGATATAAGTGCTTGTCTAAGCAGTAGAGAGAGAATATTATTAGATAAATAAATGAAATGTATGTGTAGAACTTGTAGAGAATATAAGTTATGAAGTATTACTGAATTAGGTATTGACATTAGGTAATTATTATATGGTTTGGTTTTTTAAAGTAGATTCTGCGTGACAGGAGGCGTACCTTCGCATTGAGGGAGCACTATATAATTTTATTGTGTGTAGGTTATTTTTACGATTTCCTTACATAGATTCTCATTGTCTTAGATTTGGTGATTAGTTAGGTCTATAATCACAGCATTTCTTTGTTTAGTTTAAGTGTATATATCATATATCAATTATATTTGCTTTTAATTTTAAATAAAATTGTATTTTTAATACTCTAATTTAATTTTCGGAACCGTTTTCTAATCTTCGGGCCCATGCCATGATCTTCATGAGCAGTGATTCATGGCCGTACATCGGATAAGAAAGCAATCCTCTGTTCGTCAGCAACAATAACGAAGAGGAGAAATGTGGATTAAATGATAAGTTTTCGTAAAAAAAAATGGTTAATGTTACAATCGTAAGCAATTATGACTTATTATTCCGTCGCTTTAAAGATTCTTGAGTGAAGTAACTAACTTTCGAATTAGTAATCTAATTGGATTGTTGAATCCAGTATCTTTGCTTGAGGCGTTTTCTTTCTGTTTTGGTGTGAAAGCCAACAGATCAGAACCCCCAAATCAATCTAATCCCAAAGGTTGCAGTCAGATAAAATTTCTAGGAACTATTTCAGTTACCCTTAACTAAGACCTTCTCGGACCTTAGAAAAGAGTTTGCTGGATGATAAAACAGCACTTTGTTAGAGGATATATAGACTTATAGTGAAGTGTGGAACAGTCTATTTCAAATTTTACAACAATAGCATCAGGACGATTATGTATTATTGCTCCTTGTTCTGAAATCTGAACACACATAACATAATGGAAGTCTTTAAATTGAAGTCCAAAGGAACCACACTAAAGAGATGTAAAACTACTCATACGGTGTGATATATGAATGAGTAACATATACTTGGAATATTAAGTTTGTGGCAAATTCTGCATTTATATAGTGAGTTTCTTAACTGCTTCTTCATTTACTAAGGTATGAGATAGCCACATTCTCTGATCAAACAACTATGGATGGAAATGGTAAATATTGTGGGAATCAGACTGCCCATGATACAGTGGCTTCCAATTCAACAGTAGGTAGCATAGTAAAGGATCTTGAACATGCGACACAAAAATAAGTGATCATTATGCAGCAATTAAACAGAACTGACTGGTGGTGTTTATATATAGTGTGAAAAGCTCCAATGGCTGATCCTTGAGAATGAGTGTCAAGATTGTTTAAAGTAGCATCTTCAAATGAAATTCAGGGTTGTTTCCTAATACACATTCATGTGCTTTTGATAGTGGCTGTTTTCTTAGATATTCGACAAAGCCCCTTTCTTTGTTGATAACCAGACGCTTAACGTCAGACCTTTCCTGGACCAAGGTAAGATGTGTTTTTGTCTCATAAATTCTTCCAACATCTTTTTATTTCTACAGCCTTAAAGCAACTGCCTCAACCATGGTGGCTGTGAACTACTGTTTTCACTAATAATAGTGGCTGGACCGAGTTAAAGAATAATGTAATTATTCATTTCTGGTTATTGTGGAATATCTAATTAGCTCATTTCTCCTCTCTTGGTGGAGCAAGCCTTTACCCTTACTAACTCCTACTAACTCTGCCAGATTCCCATGGGAGCTCAATTTGTTAAACTGCAGAAATAGATTATACTGTTATTCTCAAGAGCCTTAACGACTATTTATTATCACGTCAGTTCCCTAGTTTCATACTGCATATATTAATTTTCCATCTAAAGTGCCTTTTCATGAAGAAGTTCAAGCAGAAGAAAAGTGATCATTGGGGTAGCTGCTGGAGGTGTAGGGTTGCTTCTAGTAGCACAGGATTCTTGTCGTATCAACTCGAATTGGTACCAAATTTCATGCTAATTCCTTGTTTCACAAAATCATTCCCTAATTTAACTTACGAGATGCTATCAACCTCTATCTCTCTTCTCTACTTTTGTACAATAGAGTTGCCTCATTGAACTTATAAGATTCTCTCAACTTATTGCAGAAGAATTTAGCTTATGAAATATCTCAACTTAAGTTGCCTCCTCGTCTCATATCATGATTTATTAATTTTTCCTTTGGTAACACAATAGATTTGAAAAATCTCCTTGGCATTTACCTACTTAATATCTTCTTCAGTGTAAATTGCATTTTTTAAGTTTACTACCTTTTTGCCTGGTAACCATCTAAACCCCAGATCACCGCAGGTAATATTTCAGGCTCAACTCTGTTGCAAGAGACCCACTTCGTTTCAACTATAGGATCTAAGGATCTTTACAGAAAACTTTAACAGAAAACAAACTAGGAGAAGGAGGATTTGCTTAAAGGTGTTCAAGGTAAGTATTGAACATTTATATGATAAATATAGTAAGTAACAACCATGACTTTCTTTTTTCTAACATAATATTGCATATCTTTTCATGTTTGCTATCTTTTCTGGTTTTTAATTCTGAAACATTAGTTACGCAAGGCAATACTTCCATTTTCCATTCAACTACAAATCCATAATGAAATATTTATTTCCTTTACTTACTTCGATTAAAGAGTATCTCAACTGTTCTTACTTTACAAATTTAATGCAAGATGATTTATGCACTTGCTTTCTTGAAAATGCTACAAGACCACTTATAATGTTCCAATGCTGCTATTCAACTGACTTTTCATTTCCAATATGACAAAATATTTCTATTTGAGTAATTTTTCTTGACATTACTTTTGGCTCGGGCATAATTAGCAGGTGAAAAAAGAGGGGCTCTCAATTGGAGACAACGGTATGGCATTATAGTAAGGCACTGCCAAAGGGTCTTGCCTCTTTACTTGAACAATTTCATGTATGCATTATTCATCGAGATGTGAAATCAGCAATATTCTGCTTGATGAAGACTTTCAGCTAAGAAATTGTTGATTTTGGGCTGGCGAGACTTCTGCCTGGAGGTCATAGCCACCTTAGTACCAAATTTGCTGGGACGTTGTAAGATGAATTTCCTTCAGTAAATTTACCAGGGTGCATGCAATACTTCTCTCTGCTGCAGAAAGAAAGAAAAGATATTAATGAAAATGACCTTTACACTAGATGTAAAAGGCACTAAGGTTTTATTCACCGGACCATCTCAAGACAATCATGATGTCATTTCAGTGGTGTGAATGGTAGTAGGAATTTTCTCCATTCTCTCATGGTTTTTTCAATAAAATCATTGTTGTTAACTACTAGTATTTCCTTGTATTCAGGGGTTACACTTCTCAGAATATGCAATCTATGGACATCTAACTGAGAGAGTTGATGTCTACAGTTTTGGAGTAGTCATACTTGAAATTATCAGTGGTCGAAGGAGTACTGACGTGAAATATGAACCTGTTGCTAAATTTCTTCTTGAAGAGGTTACCTCATTGATACTATGTAATCTTCTTTAATTAGTTCTATGATGTTTATTCTAAAATCAAATACTTGGATCATGATTGCATTAGGCATGGAACTTCTATCAGCAAGACAACCATCTTAATCAAGTCGATGAAACCTCATCTCTGGAAGAATTTACCCTAGAAGAACTGAGGAGAAAGTCACTACAGGATTGCTCTGGCGCATCCAGTCACCAGCTTCTGCACCACCATCAATGCCTAGTGTTGTCGCTATGCTCTCCGTTGATAGTCCTGTGGATGAACAGTTGGTCGGACGGCCAACATTTGTTAATGCAGATTGGACTTCTGGAGTGGACGCCGTCTCTGCTGGTGCATTGGTAACTCACGCCACAACAAGTTTTAACCTAAATAGTGGTCGCTAAATTCATATTCAGTCGACTAATACCAGATAGGCTAAATGTTATAGATATCTTGTTTCCCTGACCAAGAAATAGACTACATCTATGTCAATGCTTTGGTCTTTAGCTCATTTGCCACGCCTGGTAACCAAGTGACATACTTGCAGCAGGTGAATTAGTCCAACCATCAGTTAAATGGTTCAAGAACACGAATGATGCGTCCAAAGCATATGAGGTGGTTTACAAAATCATGAATTTTATCTATTTATAATCAATCGATTTTATTTTAGTATGAACTACATGCACTATTGACAGTCATAAATCAACATTGATAATGTAAATAATATTTTGAATGGCCAAAAATTATAGATGTCTAGTTCGAATTGGATTTCTTAGTTAATGGATTGGACACAGGCAACACGGGCCTACCAATACTTTATTTCATGCCATGCCGACGTTTGTTAAAAATTCTTCTTGTGATTTTTGTTCGAGTTCGGTTTGAGTTTGCTCGAGGCCCCATATTTTACTAGGAATTTTTATAAATATTCTAATTGAAAATAGAATTATTTGCATTTCAATGATAAGTGATTACATTTGAAAATTAACAAATCATGTAAGATTGCTATTTGAACAGAAATTCATGTTTGATATTTGGTGATGCATTCTGTATTTCAAAAAATAAAAATTAATCATACAATGATGGAATTAGGATTTCAATTTAAGATGATGAAGGGATTAATATAAGACAAATAAAGAAAAATATATAAACAAAGAAGACGGACAAATTTTTTTCAAGAAATAAATAGAAAATTTATAAATTTTATTAGTAAAATTTTATTTTATTTTTAAATAATTATTAGTAGACGACTTCTCTTCATGCACCCAATTAATTCCACCATCGAAACAATGTCAGATTCCTGATGAGCAAAAAGCTACTAGAAAAGACGGACAAAGTTTCCACTGAGCTTGAATACGCGCAAATTAGAACAATCTTTGTTTTTTTTTTAACTATAAAATATATATCTACAGTTGTTCACACATTATATTGATAGTGTAATGTATACGCGTTTTTTGAACGAATTTTGCATCATTCATCTTTGATTCTTCATGTAAAAGGAATCATAAACATATTCACTGAATTTATGCACCCCTTCAATTATTTAAAATTGTCTTCTAATTTTGGCCCTATTCCTTCAAGTCAAGGGCATTCATAAATAGAAAGATCAGGCCGTTGACTTGGTAAACGAAACTTTAAAATTTACGTTACGACTTTGAATGTTGAATTCATGGTCAATTAGCTTATATTGATCTTAATTAATCATTTTTCTACTACTAGTACTGATTTTTATTTTATAGTTAGTTAATATGTTAACTCGATTGAGATAATTTTTTAAATATATATGCAAGTTGGGTAAATCTATAAACTTATAGTCTATACCAAATACATTTTCTGTGTGAAGTTGTTAGATAAATGGTGCAGTTAAAATCATCACTTGCTCATGCTTGACGAAATCTACTGGCATACAGAAATTTAGTAACCAACCGGAGAAAAAAACATGACAATATTTAGATTATTGTCAATCATAATGAAGGTATAAGGTATTATTATGATGTCTAGTTGTCCACTAAGGTCAATTCAAACAATGTGAAAACATGACTTGATAGAATCGGAAATTATTGTTGATGTGTTCGGAATACAATAATCACATAATTAAAGGTAAGTCTTCGAACATACAACTCAATTGTCAAAATCTTAATCTTAATCTTTTCACCAATGAGATTTTACTTGTCTTAGCAAAGTGGGAAACAAAATATTTTACTTAACATTACATACAAAGGTGGGGCCGACTTGGAAAACAAACACAATTTAATACCACAGTTATACTGACATTAGTGCTGCCTTCATATATACTAGTCCAGTTAATAGTCTATAACTCTATATTATTATAAATCTCATTCATGTTTATTATGAGTAGAGAAAAATTAATATATATGTTCAGCTTAGTTAGTTCTTGCTAGGAGACACTTTGTGTCATATGCTTACATTTTCGTATGACTTCTTGTTATACTTAATTAACATCAACATAAGTAGTGTATTCAATTTATTTAAGAAAAAGTAACAAAACATGACATGCAATATGATACTTCCTTCATTTCAAAATAGAGAATTATTAGATAATAAGTATTTTATTAAGGGATTATGAAAAATTACATTGAAATTGTAAAAAGTTATATTGAAATTGTAAAAAGTTATATTGAAATTGTAAAAAAGTATATTAAAATTGTAAACAATCAATCATTATGAAAAAAAAAAATTAGATGATCATACATTTTGAAACGAAGCAAATAATTAACATCAATATAAGTGTTCATCAATTTATGCAACATATATATACAAATTCTATATGGACATTCCAATGTATTATAGTTGTATGTATGTTTTACTCATGTAGTGCAATTGTTGCTTAGTATATTTTACTTGAATTTGCATTAAAGAAATCAATTTGTTTATCGATCGAACATTGTTAGAATTTCCCCTTTCAATGCTACCAAGGTGACAACCGGAGAATTTTTTCTATAACATACGGAGTATTATTTTGCTTGAATGTTAAGTAAAGAGGTGTGTGTTGAGGTGACGTTTTCTTGAGTATGATACATGACACGCGAGATGTGTAACTAGCTACACTATGATCATTTGAGTTTTGTAAAACATTACTATCGCCGAAACAGTTTATTTGATATCATTTGAGTTTTGTAAAACATTGAATTTAACTTTTGCAATTTTGTATTGTGCATCCAGTTTGATAACTTTTTACTATCAATAATGAGCGATCTTACGAGATTTTAAGTAAACTATAAAATTATTTTGAATCGACCACGTCAATTTTGACGGGTAGATGAAAAAATGAGCCAAAATGAAGTATTCTAGTACAATGGAGTATCTATATATATTTGAACTTTACTATGAGAATTCAATCATTTTTAAAAAATTGCCCTAAATTAATCTTATTAAATTCGGATAGTGTTAAAAATTCATGAATTAAATTCTAAAATTCATTGATCATAAATGAAATGGTTCGTATAACTTTATTAACATATCATAAAGTTCGTGTTCTACCAACGTGTAATGTAGGACGAAACTTATCAATTTTCTCCATCATATGTGACATGATCTCGGGTAAACTAAATACCTTTAATTTAACAAGAGTCACCCATAATATCATTTTAAAAAATATGAGATTTTACATTAAAAGCAATTAATAATAAACAATACGGAGTATATGTAAACTAAGACCTTCTTTAACTCACTCGAAAATTCTTGTTCTACCATTATAGACCATGGGTTATCAATAAATAGATTTTTTAAATGATCAAAATGTTAATATATATGAGTGATTGGTCTTTAATATTACTATATGTTATTTAGATAAAACTAAAAGTTAATGTAGTTTGATCATTTAAAAGACATTACAATTAAATTATTAAAAGGGGAATATTGAAAAATTAGAATGATTGCCCACATAAGGAAATTACATATACAAGGCTTAAAGCATGGTCTAAAATTTATTGATTGTTAAGTGGAGTCGTTCGTCTTTATTAGAATTGATCGCCTCCCCCACCGCGTATGTGATGTGGCGCTACGGTGTTAACATTTATGTAGTACTAGTTTCTTTTTCTTTAATTGACTTCTAAAGTTTTTAATACATTCATGCTAAATATGTACTCAAGAATGAAATTTATAGAGTAAAAAATGATTACAATATCTTTCCCAACGTTGATAAATTTATATATTTGTATATAACTGAAACAAAATATACTCGATACTGAACAAATATTACTCCGGTTTACCTCAGTCGATGATGGTCAAGCCCCCGATCAACCCCGATCAACTCTAATGATAATTAACTGATCAATATTTATGAAGTTAACGCAATTTAGCATGAGGCAAAACCCATCAATACCATGAGAAAAATCCACCGAATCAGACTGGAGAGAGATACTTTTATAAGCGAAAGACGTCGTCAAGGTAATTGGTGATAAGTCAGATGGCCTCTTGGTACCTTTCTTTTCTATGTTTATATCTAGGGTAATCATGTGAGCTTCTTGAGCGATTAGGTAGTCTCAACAAATAATAATACCACTAAAACATAAGAAAATGGATAATAAGATAAAAGAACAAGCACTAGTTTTCCGCGTTTTTTGTCATGAAGTAGCGTTATATATATGTGGGTTGGAAACTTTGGTGTCATGGTCTCTAGTCAGCTCACTTCTCTTATTCTGAGTCTCGGAAGCTTATTTATAACTTTCTACAAATATTTTCTTTTCTGTGACTACTGGTGATCATCTGATCAATTAAGAATTCTTGAGCTATTATTGGTTTTGCATTGATATATACTCTTTAACAATTTGATTAGTAACAAGTTGCATAAAAAATGGGAAGGCAACCTTGTTGTGACAAGATGAGAGGTTAAAGAAAGACCACTGAACTATTTGAGGAAACGGAAATATGCTTCATTCTCCAGCAATGGCCAATGTTGCTGAAAACTGTACTATTTGCAAATTCGCCCTTCGATTACATTTATTGAGACCATTCCGCCAGTTTTCTTAAATTTTTTTCTCAATTTTTTTTAGTAGACAAAATGATTATCCATCATTTGATCATAATCAAATGTGTCCAAATTAGTAATATTAAGCCACCTCATTTTTAATTAATCTTGTAAATTTGAAACAGAGTTTAATTAACTATATATATGTTTATGACTTCCCAACTATAGGGTTTGAGTGTAGAAGAGCTGCAGGTTGGGGAAGGACAAACTATGAGGACCCAGATTTGAGGGGACTATTATCAGAACATGAGGAGAAGATGGTCATTGATCTCCATTCTCAGCTTGGCAACAGGTACAATATTCATTATTACAACTCTTTCTATCATTTTCCTCTCCTGGACTATATATATTCTACCCTTTGCTCTAAGATAATGCATGGCTCCATCTCATTAAAGAAAACATTTTGAAGTTAGTCACCTACTCACTTTTTTCTAATAGGACTTAATTCAATTATCTTTGAACTCTCAAATTAATTATGTGAATGTTACAAATTGTAATTTTTTAAGTTCTTTATATATCTTGATTGTCATTGATCTCCTTATCAATCATATATACTTATACAATTTCTTATGAACTTTCATATTATATAACTTCAAGTAATGATGGTATAATTGGGACAGATAGTCCACTAACCTTTTAAGATGAAAAATACTCACAATTCAAAAGTTAGTAAAATAAAAATAAAAAAGCACCTTTAACTTTAGTTTTCATTATTACTTATTTTGCTTTAGTTTCATTATTACTTATATACTGGAGTGAATTTGGGTGCTTCTCAATATTTCTTCTGGTAGAACTGATGGCGGATCAAAGTCACGGAATACTCATATCAGAAAAATTGAAGAAAATAAAGGGGATTGACATTTACTCACAAACCACTTTCTACTACCCAACAACCACAAAGTCACAAAATCAGCCTCCCAATTCAACAAATGTTTGAAAGAAAAAGTGATTAGTGAGGAGCTCATCAATACACCGAGTCAACGGTAGGGGGCAGAGACAAATGAGGAAGTGTTTGACTTTATGGAAGTCAACAATGGATTTTGTACAGATGAAGTCCCCTTAATTCAACCAAATGAAATTTTAGTAACTAATTTTGGACCCACAACAACAAATTCTTCAACTTCACCTTGTTCATCATCATCATCATCCAATAATAATAATTTATTTGAAGACATGCAATTTCTGGAGAATTTGGATCAGTGGCAACCGGAGTTGGATTATATCATCCCTATGGGAACTTTGTGGGATGATGATGAATTTGTTAGCAATTTGGATTTGTTCTTGAATAATACTAATAGTGATGAAAATGTTAGAAATAATGTAATTGATGCAGCAGAATCTCATGCACTTCCCCAAGAATTATTCCAAGTATCTACTGGGGGGTGCTCATAGTCAAAGATGATGAATTTTTAAGTTTGAACTTTTCTTGTAATTCCAAGTACTTCTGATGACTGGACAGATATTACTGATTCAATGAATAAAGTGCAATTAAATATGCATTTTCAACCCATCATTATTATTGGTTCTCTACTTTTCCAATGTTATACTACTCGTTATTTTATTTGAACGATTTGAATGGTTTTTATTAGTTCGTATTAGTCAAATAAACTTATACGGAGTAATAACATTCTTAATTTATAACTTCTTCCATGTCATAATAGATAATTTGTTTAGATAAAAAATAATTTACTTTCTCCAATTCAAAATAATTATCGTTTGATTTTTTTGAAATTAAACTTTGATCATCGATTATTAATTATTTCTTATTTTTTAAAAATATAAAATTTATATAATTACGAATTAAATGCTTTCAAAATAATTTCATAATATTATTTTTTAATTTTTTAATAATATAATTAAAGAATAATTGAAGATTAAAAATTTACCTCGATATATGAGAAAGATAATTATTTTGGATTGGATGGAGTATTATTAAGTAATTATGAAAAACTACATTGAGATTGTAAAAAGCTATATTGGAAATGTAAAAAAATACATTATTGAAATTGTAAAAAGGTATATTAAAATTTTAAACAATCAACTATTGTGAAAAAGTAAAAAAATTTAAACAATCATCTATTTTGAAACGAAGAGAGTATTAAATTAAATTAAACAAAGATTATCATGTGAAAATTATTATTGAAATATAACATCATTTTATATTTTTATATGATAATACTAATAATTAGGTTAGAAATAAAATATAATGAAGCTTTTGAGATTGTTAACCAAAGGAATAGTGAACTATCTAATTTAAACAATAAGTAGTACATTGTTGCTGGTTGTTGTTCCCACTCCAAGTGTATTTACTTTTGTTTTTGAATGTTAATTGATGAGAATGAACAATTAACGTACATATACATGCAATCTACATACTCCAAGTTCTAATTTATTTCATCATGTAGAAAATTATTTTTATTCTTTTTTACTTAATCGTTTACTTTTTCAATGCAATATTTTACATTGAACTTTTAAAAAAATTTAACACCATTGATTTATCTCATAATATTTTTATTTTCATTGGTTTATAGTTTTCTCTTTCCTTGAAAATAGTAAAATTAATTGGATTCTTAATAAAACACTTTTAACCTATGATGATTAAATTGGAGCGAATTTAATTTAGGATATGGGCGAATAGCATAATATCCTGTCGATAATCACTATCATTTAATCCTTGTCGTAACATATATAAAAGTGTGAATAAGGATTGCGTTTTGTCCATTTCCACATTATTAATTACGAAATTACCATTTTCACCAAAAATGTAAAAGTTAGGCAAAAAAATATTTCTTTTAATTAATAATTTCACCTCTTACTTGATAAATCATGTGTTCTAATAGGAATTAACTACTATTAAGTATTAAATCATCTTTATACTTTACGTATAGAGGAACTACTTGACTATTTATGAGTTGTGACTATACTATACGGAGTACTCCATATTGTCTATAATATGAACCTTAATCCATGAGACAATTTGTCCGAAGAGCGAGGAACTTGATTATTTTTACATAGGTTTCTCCATGTTTAGTTTTTATTTCAATTATTTTCCTATATAAATAAAAATAATTTGAACCATGTTTAACTAGTACACGATTCAATAAACTAGATTAATTTTACATCGTAATACAAGAAAATGATAAGTACACAAACTAAAAAAAATTAAAGTATAATCATAAAATTAATTAATTGAACAGTTGATTAAATTATTCATTGGTTTGTGGTAAAACATAGAAATAATAGAAAAGAGCATATTCTTAAATATGGAAAATATTTGTAATATTAAACATACGATTTAAGGATGATATATCGGCAATACATTTGACATATATATAATTGTCATTAAATCCAGCACACAATTAACTGTTTATTTATTATCTTCAGTGCATGTTTAATTATTCAAATGTATGCATAGAATAACATAATTATTTTTACATACTCAACTTTACATGTATAATTTTCATGATTCATTTCACAAAAATCCATGCATGTCATTATTATTATAATGGAGGTATTAGTTAAATAACTTATGAAAATGCTTTGTGTAGAATTATTATTATTATTATTCAATTCCCTAGGATATGAATTTTATATAATGGGATCATAAAGAATTTAAATTATACTTTTAAATCACATACCAATTTAATAGACATAAAAAGAAAATAATTTGATTATACTATTGATGATCAATTCGTCCAATATATTTAGTCGAGGAAGGACATCAAATTATTAAAGTAATATTTGTATCTCTACATGACATCTCGGTTGGTGTAGTATCTCTATACATACATCGTATTTTATTGTAATTTTTATATTATATTTAAAAGAGTTATTAAGTGATCCAAAGTATTCCTTCAATAAATAAAAATATGAATTAGAAACTAAAATTGGAGTGAAGTTTTTACACGGTTTTAGGAGCGTTTCAAATTAAATATAAAAAATGTATCAAATATTTGAAAAATGGAATTGCGTCGTTAGCATCATGGCGTCTCCTTTATTAGTTTGTATGAATGAATGAAAGAGTTCAACTTTTTAATAATAAAAATTTGAAATTGTTTAAAAGTTAAGAGCGACTCTTGATCCCACTACCTTATTTTAAGCCTCCACTAACTTCATATATCAATAAAATCATATGTTATAATTATAGTAAGTATATAATTAATTACCTATAATAGTTGATATTATCTAAATTTATAGCGATTAATGTGTATCTTGTATATATTATATTATGTCTATAAACATAACGAAATGTTATTAATAATTCAATGAGTCAGATAATAATACTAAGTCAAACAATAATAATTACCTATTTTCATATTCTATCATTTAGCCTCGTCCATTGGCTACCAAATGCCATGTAAAAGTCTATCGTGTTTATTGTATTACTCTTTTCCTATGATTATTATTTAACTTAAAATTATTTTATCAACGGATGAAAAAAATAATAAAAATATAGGGATAGTGTCGAAGGGATGTGGTGTCCTGTGAAATCCCAGAACTCCATAAAATTCTGAATATATACTGTAAATATATAGATGAAGTATCAATTGTATAGCTGGCGTAGTGGTTTTACTCCACTATTTTATTTGTACTTTTTTCCCATCTTATATAACTGTTAATAACTCAACTAAGTACGGAGTATATTTTATATAACCCATTATTTACTCACAAGTTTGTACCTTTTTTTCAATTCAAACATATTAATAAAAATATCACTTTTGTTTTGTACCCATTATTTACTCACACGATCATTGATAACACAACAAGAATTAAGAATTTTAAATAATTGATAAAAAAAATTTAAATGATCAAATATTTCAATATTAAGGATATTCATAGGAGGGTCCAGGATCCCACGAGTTCGCTACTACTGTACTGCACCTTTCCTGATGATCGAGTATTACGTCATATTGACATCATCTTGACGTCAATACCTAACTATTTATGTAATTTTGTTTTTTGTTAGATCCTTGTTACATTAATTTTATAAGATAATTTAACATTAGTTTTGACCTCTCGATATTTATCTTTTTTATTAATACCAAACCTTACCAATGATCCTAATTATTTTATTATTGATCGCTTTTTTTATTTCAAGGCATACATTCATATTTTATAGACGGATAATTCAATTCTAAATTGATAAAATTACTTTATTAATTTTGTATATATATATTTTTTTCAGTTGTATGCATTCCTTGTTCTACAACGAGTTGATTTGAGTTACCATTGCGACAGGGTGTAACCAATTTATGTTTTATAAATTAAACATTTATCATAGTCTAAAATAAATATATATGATGAAAATTATAATTCAACATGAAACAAGTATAGTCTTGAACTAAACAATATTATCTACGTCGTATCTGTTATATATGCACGTCTGAATCAAGATCATCATTGTGCTAAATAGAGGTTACATTGGTGATCTTTTTGCTACGCTTTTATGACACCAATTTATGTGTTAGAATTCAATTAAATTCGTGTCAAGTAGTATAATGAATAAGAACAAGTATCGTCTCACAAATTCCAATATACTAAGTACTAGGCCTTTTTCTTAATGCTTAATTAACTAATAATTCAAGAGTAAATTTTTATCTAGACTCACTTCACTAAATTGACTCGGAGGCAAAATTAAAAAGCGAAACTAGCTGAATCACGAAAGTAGTGGATTGTACTTAATATTCGAAATTATAGTCGGGGACACATGATTTCATCGGATCGTGATTCAATTTAACTAAGTAGTTGTGGTTCATAACAAAAGCATTCTATCACGGTGATATTGCTTACCGATTACTTAGCCCATTAAATGCAAGAAACCTTTATATCGCTATGATAGCTTAAAATAGGATATCTTTTTAATAACTTATGCTTATTAAATTGCATGGCATTACATATCTACATGGTAAGTAGAAACATGTGTTACGATTATTGAATGCGTAAGTGGCAACCACATTTTAGCGGTGTCGCTTATATGAGCGACTTAATATTGATATGTTAAATACTAATTATGCACAATAATCGGAATTATGAAAGCTGGGAAATAAATTAACTCAAGAAAATTAAATCATCCGAATCAGTACATCATGGTCAAGGCTAATAATAAGAATTAGATTCGTAATAAAGACATAAATAAATACGTAATTAAATAGAAATTCATCACTTAACAATAAAAATAACTTGAATTAAAAATATTGAACCAATTAAAAAATGAAATCAACTCAAACTTAAATAAATTAATAGCTTTCGACAACTTTGACTTCTGCAGGAATTCAAAGATATCTCCTTTTTACTTTCTAGCCCCCTGCATAACATAAGGTTTCCATAACCTAATAGTGATGGGCGAATCCGCTTGTCTTGGATCGTGACTTCATTATAGCTGAGTGGGTGCTCGTATCTTGATTGAGCCCGATTCCTTCGAGCTTTTAACCGATACTTGCTAAACTCCAAATAAAAGCGAAAAGCAAGAGATTGCAAATTATATGGATTAAGAGTAAAAATAACATCCAGCTAATACGTAGTAGGGCCTCGAAACACTATATAATAAACAACATCAGCCCCTTTTTTAAGTTCTTTAGCTTGTCCTGGCGAAATGACATAAAGGCAGACAAATTAAACATCCGAGGATCTCAATTGCCGTATATCATTGAGTTCTGAGACAACAATCAATCGTGAGTAATGGCTCTTACTTGCTAAGCGTAATATCAGCCAATTCGAGTAGATAATTACTTCCAAGTGAATTTCTCACTTCTCCCACGTCACTTTCGAGTAATGTACATCGAAATTAGTTCTTGTTTACTTTAGATTCTGCAGAGATCATGAATGTTTCTACCATATGGCGGTGCCATCTATCGATCCATCGACAGTAAATTACAGCATAAATCGGAAGGTCTTTTATAGGGGGTTGTAATGAGGCTTAGTGTGAAGGGTAGGATAACTATTTGGCTCACGGACTTTAATACTTGAGGGGAGTGTGAAACTCACGGATTAATTATGTTGAAAATAGCATGTCTAGCTCTTCACATGCTTGACCCAGCGTTACGTCTTCGTTTAAGCGCCCGTCCTTGTTTACCGTATTACTTATTCGTAATTTTTTTTCATAGAAATGCAGCACATGAAACATCAAAGAGACACTTTTCATAATTAAACTTGAGACACAAATTTCTTTTCACTTTGAGATCATATTTAAATTAATGGCCCTTACTCCTTTTCTTTTTCTTTTCTTTTTCCTTTTTTTTTTCTTTCTGACGCCGTGTTTCTCGGCTTCCCAGCAGAGATTAATTCAAACTCTTAACGAGCCTTTCTGATTCCAACATAGAATGGTGCTTCAAAATTACACACTCCCAGTAGGGGCAAACATGGTAAAAAATAAAGGCTTATGGGCTTATAAGTGTAGGGTATAATCACAAAAGAAGAAAAGGTCACTTAGGCTCGAGGGGTTAGTAGTGGATAATACATGGGTTAGCCTTTTAGGATAACATGGATTATAACCCTAAATGCCTTCATCGTTTTATGCATGCATACAAAAATGTAGGGAGAGATTGAAAACAAGTTACGAAGAATACAAAACATGGCAGGATGTCGCGCCCCAAGAAAAAACTCCGGCATAAGTTAGGCACAAATCTACGGGTAGGGTATTCACTTGGCACCAAGGTTATCCACTCAAACTTCAATCAAAACATCACGCTGACTAAGAATCTCGAGGTCAAAACTTCCCGATCAATCATGCGAGAAAATCATGCATTCGAATGACATACAATTTACTATTGATCCGAGGATATATGATTTATCCGTTAAACTTATCATATATAGGACAATCATTCACCGCACCCACACTTGAACAAGACATTGCCCTCGATGTAAATCACGAAATAAAAAGTAGGCAAGTAAACTTCCACACGACAAGTCTTGAGGTGGGAAGCGACTTAGCGTGAAAGAAGGTGGGAGGAAGCATCGACATCACTCCCGTAAATTCGTCCCGGCCGGCGCAAATGCACTTGTAACAAGTCATCTTGAGCAGTCAATCTACGATCGGGGGTGCACCGTCACTTGTCTCCGTGTGCGATCATTTATCTGCAGGCCACATGGAGTAGTGCTTGGTAGCCGGCAAATTTGTTAGGCGAACTAGAGCTTAGGATCCAGGTCCGCCGCGAGATGAGCTTTTGTGAACACTGATTAAATCGTCAGGCTCACATGAGAGTCTAGGGGCACAGAGAGATTAACTCAAATACTAATGTTAGCATTCGAGGATAAGCAAAATGCTTGAACAAATGCGCCACGGCAAGCCTCTTGAATAAGAATAGGTGCAAGTACTGAGCTCCACGTCCAACCCATAAAACATCTATATAGAAATACACATCTCTCTTCCTAACGCCGCTCTCATGAGTAGCGAGGGGAACTACGCTTCTGATGCCATGATGATACAATCTTGCTGGGGAGCCTTTGTGCCGATTGGTGGATATAGGTTTCCTTTTTGCGCTCGTGTGGGACGGGCCCATCCTTGAGTGGAACTAATTAAGTAGGCGTACTAGCGATTGAGGTGAAAATAGGCATGAGCTTTGAGTAAACCGGTATCCGTTATCATCGTGTGGAGACTTGGATGTCCGAAGAACCATCGAGAGCACCCGTAAAATCACGAGATAAGTTACCATTAAGTTCTATAGGAACCCACTTTGATTGTCTTAATGACTAAGGAAGTGATGTTACCACTTGTCTCCCGTGTTTTGCATAAAATTCTTGCTTAAGATCGACATAGAGAAAACTCGGTAGGAGGGCTAAAAGTACATCGACGAGAAGTTCTCAAAATATTCCATATCAGCCAAGACTTTTTAAATGTACCACCGCTTTTCGAAAAGCACAAGCATTATCCTTTCTCTCGTTATGCAGAGAGCTAAATTATCATCCCTCCGTGAGCGGAAAAGCAGGGGCTTGGGGTTGATGCAAACCATGGACTTAACCTTAGACCCGACCTTTTGTGTAGGTTTAGGAGGCGTATTGCGCTAAATAATCCGACCCCAAATTCAATGTGAACACGTACTTGAGAAACACAACTAATGACACAGCGATAATCCGACCCAGGCGAGAAAATAAATTGCACACTACTAATAATGCTTGGGAAAAATACTTAAAACAAATGCCCGAATGCGAGATCGAGCCTAAAAGCATAGCAATCGTTAAAGAATTAACTAAACAAAAGCGAAATCGAGTCTAAACATAACCGTGAAGCAGAAGCGAATTAAAGACATAACTAAAATAAATCAATAACAACCTAAATTAAAAAAAAATAAAGTGCAGGAAATTTCACTGACATAAAAATAGAAAATTAAAAAATAACACAGCTTGAATACGAGGAACACAATTGAGTGGGGCGGGGTGGAGGCAGCCAGGAGAAAGTGACAGGCAAATGAGCTCTGACTGGGGTTGGGCACAGCCAGAGGCCGATTTATTTGAGGATCGGTGAGGCCGGCCATGCCGTCTGCGATAGAGTGGTTGTTGCAATTTGGGGCGGCGCCGATCTGCGGCGGTGAGTGAGAGGCAGGCTTGTGTTTGGTCGGAGAGCTAGCGGCGACCGGTGGGGGCTGCGGCAATTCTTGCCGGATCTGCGGCAAGCGAGCCGCGGCTGGCTTGGGCGATTTGAGGCGGCGGATCGCTTATTGATGGGCGAGGTTGTGGCGAGGCTGCGACTTGCGTTCAGTTTGGTGGGTGGGGGGCGGACGGGCGGGTGTGCGGCAGGAGGTGGTCGTGATTTGGTCGGGCGTGGCGGAGTTTCACACACACTTGAGGCTGGTGGTTCTTGCGGTTTGGGGAAAGACTTGGTTTTTGTTTGCTTTTTTTTTTTTTTTTTTTTTTTTTTGAATTAAAAATCTGACACGGGGTGGTCAAGTAGTGCCCTCGACTTGTGACTAATGCGGAGGACGTATTTTCCTATTAAAGTCCATCTATGGTCAAAAATTTGACCTCCCGACTTGCAGCATCAGCGCCCCAAGCGTCCACTTCACCAAATTTCACTTTTTTTTTTTTTTTTTTTGTTCGGCCTTTAAGCCCAGAAATAAAATAATAGCAATCACAAATATTGAGTTCTTGCTCCTGCGATAAAGGGGCTTCGTTTAACGTGCTTTGGTGACCTTGAAGGACCTACACTCATTCAATGAGTGCACACAACTTTATGACCACCGTATTTATAACTTTCAGCATGTCCACCGTAATAATGTTTGGCGTTACTTCATTGACACTTAAAAGTGCCCCACTTTCTCTGTGAGTTATTTTCCACCGCTTGTAGGGAAAAGCTTAAGGTAATAATGCTTGATCCAGACCATTTAGATTTTAACTTACAGGAACGGCCGTGATGCGGAATTAAACAACAAAACTTGCATTAGGCTGCATGACGAGATGGCTATCATAATTGAGCAGTTCGCTCCTTGTAAATTTTGCGTTTTCATAAGCTCAGCGAAACTCTTGGCTTCATTTGAGATCCGTCGATCTCTTTTGCACACACATCCTTGAGATCAAGGGTAGAGATTTCACCTTGATGTGCTTTATGCCGAAACCATTTGGGAGGTGACGAACTTTTATAAACATAAGGCGATAAGGAGACATACGGTATTAGGTGTCTTAAATGGAATTATATGCCCATGTCCGTCATCAACTTCCTTAGACCAATCCTTACGAGATGCATTGTTGTTTTCTCTAAAATGCACTTAAGCTCTCTATTAGATAATTAGATACATCCGTTTGTTTGAGGGTGATATGGTAATGAAACTTTATGGGTTACCCCATTATTTATATATAGTAATGTCTCTAAAAACCTTATTACAAAAATGTTTACGCCCGTCGCTAATGATAGCTCGAGGAGTCCCAAATCTGGCAAGCACACATTTTTCTTTAAAGAAGGAATATGACTACCTTGGCATCGTTAGTTTGAAAAGCATT
This sequence comes from Lithospermum erythrorhizon, assembly GCA_019722365.1. Taxonomy (NCBI): domain Eukaryota; kingdom Viridiplantae; phylum Streptophyta; class Magnoliopsida; order Boraginales; family Boraginaceae; genus Lithospermum; species Lithospermum erythrorhizon. Next base: position 100,055 of record JADFUC010001736.1, on the reverse strand, counting down.
TTGTTTCCGCTGACTTGGACATATAGTCCGCAGCATGCAGGGAATGTACTTATTGGAAAGATGATGAAGCGACCCATGAAATCCCATTACAAGCGATCAAACAAAACAGCCAGGGAAAATATTAGTAAGGCAGCCTCATTTTGCTTGGGACATATTACGTTCTCGACAGCGATCGGCATGACTTCGCAGAAAGTTACTCTGATCCTTAAATAATGTAGGCGATAAAACAGTTATGGCTACTTGGTGACCGGAGTAGGACGAAATGGCACTCCCTCACTACCGAGACATGACAATGTTCTAGGATGTGACAGGCTATCTAGAGGGATACGCCTCCTAATGATATTATCAACACGGAGAACTTGAGGAACTTAAAGGAAGGGGATGGAAATGCCCAAAAATATTGTTTCGCGTCGGATAAAAATTTCTTCTTTTTTGTTGGTATGCTTCAACTCGGGTGGTAAAAGGCTCCACTAACGATATAATTAACAAAATGCATACCAAAGGTGAGGCGATTTTTAGTGACTACCAACAATTTTCATCGGGAAGGTCTCACTGTGGGTGTTCTTACAGGGGTGATCTGATTCTAGATAAATGATAGCATTTTTTGGAACCGTTTGTCCTTAATTTCACAAATTGAATTCTTGGTAAAAGTATCCATCTTGCTCGGCCTAGGCTTAAGGTCTTTTTTTTGAAAGCAAATATTTTAATGCGGCATGATCGGTGTATACAACCACGTGAGATCAATCAAAATATGATCTAAAACATCCAAAGCAAAAACAACGAAACTGGCAACTCCTTCTCGGTAGTAGTGTAATTAAGGCATCATTGAAGAGTTTTCTTTACGCCAGTAAATACAGGAACACTCGCTTTACTTTTGTCCGACGCGCACCAGCGGCATAATCGCTAGCGTCAGCATAATTTAGAATAGGCTTGTCGATCGGGTGCAACGACCACGGGCGATAAGTTTATCACCTTGATATATTAAAAGCACGCACACAACTTCGTTAGTCATATGGAAAGATGCATCATAGCAAACAAATCACATAAAGGTTTAGATATTTTGGAAAAAATCCTTGATGAAACGCCGATATTAAAACAAAGCATGACCAAAGAGCTTTCTTCATCTTTGACACGTTTTGGTGGAGGTAACTTTTCAATTATATCTACCTTTGCTTTATCCTTCTATTCTACAGAAAATTTTGCTTGAACCATAAAAGTGACACTTTTCCCCGATTCAAGACAAGATTAGTCTCCCTCACTTGGCCAGCTTCATGCTTTACAAGTTCAAGATTAATCGAGCAATCATCGAGAAGATCCAAAAGCGAGAAAAATCATCCACTTAAAAAGCCTCGATGCATTTCTCTATCGAAATTAAGAGAATATGGACCTCATCGTAGCTAAAATGTGGCTGGAGCACAACATAACCCAAGCGGCATTAAGCCTAAGCGAATGTACCATATGGACAAAAGTAAATGTTAACATTTTTCACGATCACCAAGGGCAAGCCTGGCAATTTGAAGTTCGGCATCTGCTGAATATCCATCCCACTAAAAAGCGGTAGAATGGATACCCACGACTAGGTACTCTGGCATTTGATCAATGGTGAAGAGGAAAATGAGATTCTTCTAGTTACGACATTTAACTTTTCGGAAGTCAATACATTCTCAGGCTTCCCATGATTCTAGTGGGTATCGATTCATTTTTTATCATTTTTAACGGTAATACCCACTGCTTTGGTACAACTTGTACGGACTCACTGACACTATACGGAAATAGGATAAAATTATACACTGCATCCAGGAAGCAGGAATTCGGCTCTTACCACCTCTTTGAGATTAGGATTTAATCGCCTCACGAGGTTGGATAGTGGTTGGCACCGTCCTAGTAGTGATACGTGCGTACACGGTGAAGGGTTGAGACTAATGTACGCTGTTGTCGACCAAAGCCTTTTGTGCTCTCCAAGTACCCTGAGAAGTTTTTCTTCCTGCACCTCACTCCAACAAAGAAGAAATAATAACAGGTAATTCATTAGTGCCATGAAGAAAAGCATATTTAAGGTGCGAAGGCAAAGCCTTGACTCGAGGTAGGAGCTTTCAATAGATGGTATCAACTTTGATACAACGTGTCCTAGTTCCTCATCTTGCCTTCTACGAGGGTATAGCACGTAGAGAATTTGCATCCATATATGCTACCAATGATAATAAGTTTCGGATGACAAGTTCTCCTCTTTAGTATTTGTTAGACACTACTGCACTACGTCACCGAGACTTTAACTTTCGCTTTGAAAGGCATGTTGCATGCTTGTGTAAACCCGCGTCAATTGAAAAAACAATCGTGCAGTTATCGTGGAACTTTAGTGACTTATGCATGTCAAAAGCTTTCTTTACTCCTCCCCGCTCTTAAAGATGACACATCACTTATGAACATCAATAAGGGTTCTAGTAGTAGCTGAAATGCACTTACTTAATAAAAGAGGATTTCTCGATCTTCGGACATGCTCCAGTACAACAAAATCGTGAGGGAAAATAAACTTATCTACCTTAGCAAAAACATCTTGAGGACACCATATGGGTACACCCAATAGACCTATCGGCTAATTGCAAAGAAATGGTTGCTCTTGACCTCCCACTAAGCTTGACCTATGACTGCGACAAAGGCATCAGGTGATACTTTGCTTTAAATCACGTAACGCTTTGCAATTGATACCCACCGATTGCGCTGATGGATTGTAAACTCACGGATCTTTAACTTTTTGGGGCAATTTCTGTTGGATTATTGCGGAACACTCTTCAGTCATTAAGACCGTTTCATGTTCCTCAAATCGCCTTTTCTTGGATAAAACATCTTTCATGAAAGCCATAGTTGGGAATACGCTTTCGAGGGCCTACTTAAAAGGAATGTTAATATGCAACTTTTTAACATATCAAAGAAATTTAGAAAATTGAGCATCGGTTTCTTCTTTTGAAACCTTTGAGGGTAAGAGCGAGGGGGGTGGGACATGTTCGAGGGAAATGTTAGATTTATCCATGGAAACTTCTATTTGGTCGAGTATGTCTTACTCACGTGGTCGTTTTCCGTAAAGGCGGCTCGACCTCGACTTAAACTTTTACCATTTGCGTAAAGTATTTGCATGTGCATGTTCTAGGTGGGTTCTTTTCGAGTTGCTTGGAAGGGAACCCACGTTTCTATGTCGATACTTACGACTAAGCGGCCCCGATTATTAGTTACACTTACCGAGGCTGTCCAATGGGAGTCTTTTCCACCGCTTGAGTCAACTTGACCTCTCAATCTTATCCAACCGGGACTCTTCAGGTTTCTGAAATCTGGATTGATCTTGAAATCCTGGTGGTCTCATCACATTTTGGTTGTTACTCCAAGAGAAATTGGGGTGGTTCCTCCAATTATTATTGTAGTTATTGGAGAATGCGCTATCGATTGAAATTGGATGCATATTGAACTTGCTCTGTAGGGCCTCCAAGACAAGATAGAGTTTCATGATTACCACCACATAGAGTACCACGATTGGAACCATGATACCTTGCTGATCCTTGCCCACTTGTGTCCATTTGCGTAGTTGCTCTAGCTGAGTATGAGGGAGGCGGGCTTGTCTTTAAGAGCTTTGTCTTTAAGTGATCTCAAGGACCCCGGCCACTCTGATGTGCTTTCGAGGATGGGGCTGGTGTTGAATATGAATAATTCCTCCAATAAGATAGAGCTACATCCAGGCGTCTTATCGCTCTCCCGGCGAGAGACATCTAATATAGTGCGAGTGTTTGGTGTCGGCCAATTTATGGAAGGTTTGCACCAAATAAAGGTCGGGGAAAAGCTATGATTGGGGCGCTTTTACGAGACCTTGAGGCACGTTCCCAACCTCACCAACCATCTCGTCTTGTCTTCTTTGGAAACACAATGTCATTTCTTGATTTGGTGGATTTTGATCTTTGGAAAATATCGGATAAAAGCTTTGCACGACACAACACGTGGTCACGTTAAAACCAGGATTTGAGCATTCCGCGCTCCTTTTTGCTCTCCCACGGATAGAGAACAAGGAAATAACATGATCCAGCCGGGAACACCATTGCCACCCCAGAGTAGCGGTATCTCAAACCCAAAATTTTTAAATGCTCGTTAAGTGCTTGTGACCGAGGCCGTTATAGATGCTAGCATGATTCGCATGTTGGATCGGTCACGGGAGCCCCGGCACTGGTTGTTGGCATTGATTGGTGGTGGCACGAGCATGTGAAGCAGGTTAACCCACTCAATGCTAGGCAATGCTTAATCCCTCAAAGTCATCCGAGGCACCCAGTCATCGCCGTCCCGTGAATATCGATCACTTTCTTTGGGGTAGTATTGGGTTATTATTGGCCATGGTAGAAGAACTTTTCGTTTAGGGTCTCGAATTTAGTTTCCTAAACATTTTCTCAATCCTACGGATCAAAAAGAACAATTACCACAATGATGTGGCGGGTCATGCACTAAAACAAGAATATAGCAAGAGAACAAATCTAGCTTCAAAACAAATAATATAATAAAAACTAGCTAAGTTAAGGAACCTAAATTAAACTAATATTAGTAGTATCGAGAATTTAGCAGCGTAACTTGACAACACCAATTTTATGTGTTCGAATTAGAATTAGAAGTCGTGTCAAATGACATAATGAATGGAAACAGTATCGTCTCACAAATTCAATATACTAAATTGCTTTTTTTCAATCCTTAATTAACTAATAATTCAGAGTAAATTTTTATCTAGACTCTTCCCTTCAAATTGACTCGAGAACTTAAAATTAGCTTAAACTAGCGAATGCAAAAAGTAGTGGATTGTGCTTAATATTAAGTATAGTCGGGACACATGATTTCATGGGATGATTCAATTTAACTAATGGTTACTTATTAGTTCATAACAAAAGCGTTCATATCTGATTGATGTTGCTTACCGATTAACTTGCCGATTAAGTCTCCTAAGAAACTAACTATATCGCTATGATAGCTTAAAATAGGAGATCTTTTAATAACAGCACTTATTAAATTGCACGTGGCGTTACCTATATCTACATGGTAAGTGAAACATGTGTTACGATTATTAGTCGTAAGTGACAAGCCAAATTTCTAACAATTAATCGCCCATATGAGCGACTTATTATTGATATCGAAGATAGTAAATACTAGTATACCTGATAGTAAAGGTATGAAGCTGGAAATAAATTAACTCAAAAGAAAATTAAATCATCCGGTCGGCTTCATCGTGGTCACATTAATAATAAAGTGGTTCGCCAATAAAAAGACATAAATAAATACATGAAATTAATGACATTCATCCTTAACAATAAAAATAACTTGAATTAAAAATATTCAAACCAATTAAAAAGTAATCAACTCCAACTTCCAGTAGTGCTTAAAGAAACTCGACAACTTTGTTGACTTAACTTGCAGGGAATTGAATATCTGCTTTTTCCAACCTATACTTGTTACATAGGTTTTGTAACTTAATAGTGATGGAAGTAGAATCCACTTTTATTAACTTGGATCCTTATTTCGTATAGCTCTTAGTGGGAATTTGCTTTCGTATCTTGATTAGTAGATTAAAACTAGGCTTTAACCGATAACGCCTAAACTCAAATAAAAGCGAAAACAAGTGAAAATTATATATCGGATTAAGGTAAAAAATAACATCAATTTATACGTAATTAGGGCCTCAGAAACACTATATAATAAACGCATAACCTTTTCTAAGAAAGGATAATGATAATCGTGATCCGCTAAATTAAGAAGATCCCCAATTATAATAGGATTTTTTATTACAGGACTTTCTACAAGAATTGGACTTTATTATCATTGTCCCCGGTAGAAATGGTTAACTTACAGGTAAAGTCTTTTGGTTTAATAACGCCCTTTGGAACGGCGTCTTATTCGGCCGGTGATTGATTCCATCACTGTGGGACATTAAGCTGCTTTCGTACCTTTGTCCATTACCAGCCAAAGGAGCAGAAGCCCGTTGGGTCCCCAAAGCCCATAAAAGGTACTGCTTTTGTTTTAAGTTGTACTTTCTTCCACTCTTGTCTAAAAAGTTTCATATTCTCTCCCTACTTCACTTTACATTTTTTGTATTTTCTCACGATTTTCTCGCCGTCGTCTTTCCCACGTATCCCATTTATTTCAGGTCTTCCTGTGATCTTTATAAGTTCTTAGCTATTATATGTTGTTGTTTTTTGAAATATTGGCCTTTTTATCCATAATGGTTCTAAGTATTTTCTAATACTGACCACAGGGTTTTTTTGGTCTTAGGTTGGGCGTAAAAGTAATTAGTAATAAATATAATGAGAGTTTGTTAAATCTTTAAGGTGTTTGCTTGATTAATGTTGGTAGGAGTGTGTTTGATGGGTAATTTCAGGGTATATGGTTGAATATAGGTTTGAATGTTCTTGAGTCTTTTCGTATTCAAAATGAAGGTTCTTGGAGCCCGTTCCGTTCCACTTTGAAATCCTATTCTCTATTAGATTTTTTTTAATTTTTTAGATTTCTTTTAATCCGCTTTTTTATTAATGAATGCGGTATAATAGAAGCGAAATATACGGAATCGCCGGGATGCCTCTAATTTCTTCAACATCTCGACCTGCAGCTATAAATCCGCCCGACAGCGATCCTGGTGGCGGTAATTGACCACACGAAACCCTTTCCTAGATTATGGGGACTGACCTTTTTCGCGAGAGATCATGATGATTCGGTAACATGAAGTGATTCCTGGAGTTAATCAAAGGGATCTTGGGTCAAGGCGCTTCAAGGCAAGGCGGTTGATCTGAACCCGTCTCCGTTAATTTCGCCCGTAAGCTGAGCCTTTCGATGTCTCGTTCGAGGTCTCGTTCGGCCGGAAGGATCTCGAGCCGAGGCGGAACGATTGTCACCGGTACCGTTCCTATCGTTATTAGAGACCCGCTATCGGTTCCCTTTTCAGAGGAGAAGCTTAGAGGTTTTGGCGACATTTTTCCATACACGCTTCTTATGTCTGAGGAATCGCCTTCGAGGGAGGGTGACCAGGTGTTTGAACCTAGGATAGACCCATCATGTAGCGAGGTCCCCATGCCCCTGGGTGGACATCAATGTATATCGAATCGCTGAACTATGGAGCGCGGTTCCCTTTTCACCCTTTGTAAATGATTTACTCATAATTGTTAATAGAGCCCCATGACAGATTAGACATGTAGGATGGTTGACTATTACTATATTCATTGTAGCCTATAGAATGGCAAGCGATGAGAGGCCCGATGCCGCGTTTAGCCCCGACATGCATAGCGTTCATATTACAGGCTTTCTTACCTTCTTTAGTTCCCTTTCCAATTATAACATATTTGTTGAGGATAAACCGGATAAGGTGAGTTAGGGCCGATGCTTTGCTAGTAAGTGCTATATCTTGGGGCGGAATAGTGCAGTTACCCGAGTATGGACCACCACTTTTTGTCACAGAGCCAAGCGTCCCCAGGAGATTTACTAAAATCCACCCAAGTAAAGGCTCAGATAGCCTTACTGCAAGGAGTATTCCAGGAGCCGTAGGACTATAAGGTATTCTGTGAAGAAGGCGTCCTTATTCGCTGGCGAGGTATTATCCGCTCAAGAATTTGACTTCGTACGTGGAACACATGATTCTTGGGGTATATCCTACTTTTACTCCTATCTTTTAACCACTTTGTGCTTTGTTGACCCATTTGTTTTCTTTTCTCGAGAGGAAATGATGACTCTTTCTTTTGTGGTGCCAAAAGAAAGTATCTTTTCCACCGCTGACACGGAAGTGTGTCCCTCTTTGAGAGGTTAAAGTAGTTCTAAGATGATTTACTTTGAATTAAGCAGCGCCTACTTCTTCATTATCCCAATCGCTAAAATTACCCTGGCGTTGGAAAAAAGGCCGACCAATTTGCTCCTTGGGAGGCCGGTTCCTGCGAAGGACCAAAACGTTGGCTGTAAACCGCCAAGGTCGAAATTTTGGACTTGATCGCGAACCTCTTCGTTCACGTGATTCCTAAGATACCACAGGTGGCGTTATTCCGGTTACGGATAGGCATCGTATAAATGCTTTGTAACTTTACAAGGAAAAGAGGTTGTCTGGATCAAGGATCCACGAAGTTGTGCGCAAACTATCAGGATTGCGGTATACCTGCACTCCTGGCGTCTTGGTGACCCGATAATCGAAGCTATGGAAAGCCTTGGATGCACATGGCTCCCGCCCTGCTACTAGAGGGAAATTGAAGAAATACATACGAAGAGTACAGCGATCCGTTTGAAATTCGAGGAGCTCCGTTGCCATCCGTCTGTTAAGGTACATTTCTTTAAATTTCAAGAAAAGGGAGAATTCTTCCGCGATTTCAAGAAAAATGCTTATAATGACAAAGAAAGCCGCTCTGAGAAGGCATAGCGATAAGCAGCAGTACACCGTACTCTTAGATTGACTCATCCGCGAGAAATGGGTGTGAGAAGATGGTGTCTTTTTCCGTTCGGCGTGCCAAAGCCTCGTGAAATATTCATATCTCGAACTCCACGTCCGCGGATATTGTGGTCCATGTTGTTCATTTGGCAGGTTATTTTGTGAGGAATTGTTTGTTTCATTATTGTGGTGAATATTGTTACCAGACATTTTTGGATTATGCTGATTTGTTTTCAATCCCGTTCGGTGCCGACGTGTCGTGATCCGCTAAATTAAGAAGATTTTCAATTACAATAGGACTTTCTATTACAGGACTTTCTACAAGAATAGGACTTTTTATTATCTTTGTTAATCTGGTAGAAATGGTTCTTGGGTAAAGGTCTGCTTGAAATCCATTTCCCATGACTAGAAGGTCTAGCAGTGCGAAACTTGATCCTTACGTAGTTCTGAAAGTGTGACGTGGGCGGCCATGAGAAAGCAATTCTGACGATCAGTTAGTATTTGTCTTTAATAAGATGTATTATGAAGTATTAAGTACAATTAAAAATAAATGTATTATAGTGAGATATTTATAGCCCAATCTGAAAGTGGTGATATGAGCTTCTTTTTCTTTGTAACACTTGTCGCCATGTTTCATGAGTGCATTTACCTAAAGCTGAGGCCTTATCGATGCTAGGCCCAACATTACCTATATATATCACGATGACAAAGTGCTCGAGTTTTGATAGCTAATATATAAATTCAAAAGTGAATAATTATGGAAGCTTGCTTTATTTGGTGGAGGATTATAAAGCCAAAAATATTATTTTTTAAAATGTCTTTTTTGAGGAAGATTAAAATATTACGCATGCGTGACTGAAAAAATAACCCAAGTATTTTACACATGCATGACTATAAGATGAAATTTATTTAAGCACGTACATCACGGGGCGGCCACAAAAAGGATTAAAGGGGCCATGGCTCCCTTCATAATTTTTTAGACAAATATAATATTCTCACATCAAGTTTAGCCATATTATCAAATGTAACAATTGTAGGAGAATCCATATTGATTGGATATGTCAAAGTTTACTAAATGATTTATATATCTTGGAAAACTCCAATTATTATGATCGATTGATTTTAGGACAAATTCAACCTTATGAATTCGATCTTAACATAAATGAGTCACCTGGTCCAAGTGATGATCCAAAAATCGGATTTTATATGGCTACGTGTGAGGTAATATTGAAAGAGAGCCTTTATCATATGAGATAATTTGTATAGTCTCGGACTATTTCAATAATTACTTATTGATTTTAAGCAAAAATGGAGAGAGCGAACGCTATATAGAATGGAAGTTGGCAAATATTATAAAGGCTATCAATTTTTGTACTCCAAACTTTGATTATGACATTTGAATTCCTTCGTTATTTTTCATGCATCAACTTTAATTTTACATTAAAGATAATGAAGTGTAAAAATCATTGACAGCAGACAATATAATTTTAAATTTATTTATTATTTTTATATAAAGTGTTAAGTGATAATAATGTTTGTTTCAAGATAACTTAGCTTTATACTCCATATATTCATCTCCAAAAATTATCTAACTTTGAATTTTATTGATAGTTGATATTATAATTTCCGAGTTCATGTATTTAACTATTAACTTGATAATTTTGGTTAAATTAAATATATGTATATCAATTAAAGAAAACTACAAAATTTGTTATATTTGATAATTGAAAACCAAAATGAATAATATTTTTTTAAGTGAATAGATTAAGTTTTTTTTTCCTATTAATTAAGAGGCGTGCAAAGGTGGCCAAAGACATTGATTTCAGAGGAGGCGATGAAGACAATTATCGATTAGAATTTTTTTCATCTAATAGTGGTTAGAAAAATTCTAAATTGTCATAGCAACCTCCATGTGTTGAGAATTGTTAGTCCAACATAGAATGAAATTTGTAACTCTTTATTTTTTGTGAAATAAAATTATTGCTAATTATAAAAATAAAAATAAAAGGAAAGACATTGAAGCAATATAGTGTATGTCTTTTGCTAAGACAACAGTTCATCCTGGGGCGGTCGCCTTATCAGAGGCCAGTCATCCCATGCGCATATATAGATACCATCAAAATTGTTAGTGGATTTTGGGACCCCCTACTAATTTTGTTGCTTCACCAAAACCACAATAGTTATTTTCCATATCTCCTTCTTTAATTATGAATTGAATGAATCAATGCTTCAATGAGTACACCTTTTGTGAACTTCACATTACTTAATCGTTTACTCCATGCAACATATATATATATCTGCTTAACTAACACCTTTGTCCTGCTAAAATTAACCAATGATCACATAGCTTTGTCGTCAGTGTTAAAGAATATATACTTTGTCAATCAAGTTCGATTCATCGATTGGATAAATTATTGTAAGTTTTATCATGGTGCCTTTTCTTGAGTTATTTTTGTTACTAATTAATAATCAGTGATCGAAAAGGATCGGATGACACATTGTGATGCAAGACAAACATAGAGCAAATATAGGATGTAGCTAATACCCCATATATATTTAAGGCACAATTGCATTACTGATAACCAGTTTTTATTTAATGCCGTAATGTGATTATTAGTAACTTTTTTTGCGAAATTTGTTATGCCCATTTAATTTCAACCACTAATAAATAATTTTTTTTGTAAGGGTGGTCATGTGGTTGGAGTAGGTGAGCTTCTAACGTAAGATCATGATTTCGATTCTCCTTATCAACACTTTCTTGGTTGAACCTGTCACGCTGGACTTGCCTAGTATGATCGACGAATAGTAATTGCGGGTCTCCCGTTACAAAAGTATACCGTTTCCATCAACATGTACACCGTATTTTATGGAGTATTAATTACTGATTTTTCGCTTGAAACAAAATGGTCTTTCAATGAAATTTACCAACGGTTTAATGACTATGCTTAACAATTAGAATATTCACACGTCAAAGTAACCATATATATTCTTACAACATTCTTGGTAGATAAAGAATGGTGTTATGATTTAGAAGTTGAAAAAGGACACTATGATGCAATGCTAACATAAAACAAGCGTAACAACCTTGATGTGATTCAAGCAAGTTTAATCTTTTCATTGGACAAAATATGACCAATCAACAATATTCCTTCATCAAAAGTATTGGATAAACTCAACAACATTATTCCTTAAAACTCCACCCTAGCCTTTTGCCCAAATGAAAGCTCATCACCTCACCACGACGTGGGACTTTGGTAGGATTGCGAGGTCCCATATTAAGGTGGAATTCAGAAACAACAAGTGACACATATATATAAATGCAACATTCTTAGTTTGCCACTCATCAAATCAACCAAAACTAAAAGAAATGAACTAGCTAATCATATAACCCCACCGGAACATCAATGGTCTGTCTTAACACTTCTTTATTTTTTTATTTTCCTTCTATTTTATTTCCAAAAAATATGGCCATTATTGTGCTTGCAATATATAGTAATGATAAAAGATCAGAAATCTTTTTTTCTGCAACAACTTTCAGCCACTCCAGGCTTCTACATTGTTCTTGATATTAGGCAAGGTGGACACTTTCATGAATTCTTTAATTAAAGGGATAAATTATTTATGTAGCATGTAGGACAAATGAATAGTTTTTCATTTGAATGTCGAAATGACATATGGCCTTTGTATTTCATTTAAATGAATATGAATTTTTTGTCACTATCAAACACTCCGTATTAACAATTATTTTTGGAATAAGGTATTAATTGCCTCAATATAACCTTTGACTTTTTTGGAACATGTCATAGTCAAACACGACAATGATTATACTTAGGGAGTTGTCTTGATGAGCTCCTTCCTTTCAAGAAATCTTTTAGAATTTTGTGTTAATCGTACTACAACAGTATAACCCACTTATATAATAAGGCTCTTTTTTAGTTTAATAAAGATTAAGGCTTTGTTAGGCAAGAACAATTTTCTGGGAGAATGTCCTCCTCATCATCATTAAATCTAAACAAAAAAGTCCCTTTTTGCATCAATCTTAAAATTTCAAATGCTATTGGTCTATATATGGAGTATAGTGCTGGTTTCGGTCGGTTTTCACGGATCCGAACCGATCGGCTCGTTTCGTCCATCCGAACCGACCGAAAGGCATGACCGGGCCAAGATTTCGACTGCACCGGAATCGTCCAAACCGGTCCTAAGCACGATTCATCCTAATCGGGTCCGTCCGAGCAGACCAAACCGGTTCCGATAATCGAACCAAAACTCTAGATCCAAACAAAGAATTGTATCGAAAACCTAAATTAACGCAAAAACCTGAACCCCGAAAAATTACAATAAATCAAAAATTCACCATTCGCCCATTCCACACCTATAGTTCAAATTACCAAATTCTAATATTAAAAATAACTTAATATCCAAATGTCCGGTCAAACCAAAACTAAAATAATATCCAAATCGAAACAATATCCAAAATTTCAAATGTTCAAAGTCCAAATTCCAATATTAAAAAAACAATTCATAGTGTTCAGAAAAACAAAAGTATATGTTCAAGCGATGCTAATTTTCTCGCATCTCCCCAGTGGTCAAGCCGCTTCTATAAGCTCGTCTTCATTTTGAGCTACAATAAATGTATCAATTAGAAAATCAAGATATAAACATGAACAAAATGAAATAAAATGCATTAGTGAAATCTATACATTAGTCAAATGGTTGAAGTTGTTGCTCCTACTAGAGCTTGATCACCAAAATCATATTGCAAAGGCTCGTCTTCTTGTTCTTGGAGCTACAATAAAATGAATGTATCAATTAGAAAATTAGCATAGAGCAAACATAAATAAGAATAGATAAGTAACACTATAAGCATTCTTGTTTCAAGGCCCTTTTAAGGTCATACATCTTTTACCAATCCTCAAAGAAAGAAGCATCTCGACGGTCTTAGTTTTCACGGAGGATCTTTGGATCAATAACCCTTTTACTCGCACTAAAAGTTGATTCGGCAAAGAAGAGTAACCGGAAATTCTGGATAGAATATCTTTTGCCATTTTTACTAAGAACATGATATTTAGCTTCATTACCTCCACCAAGCCTAATAAGACCAAATTTAATTCCTCCTGAACTTTCAATGTAGAGCATTATCAAGATGCACTAGTTCCGACTGCTCTGGCTTAAGCCCTCCAATATTTTCAAGGTACAACCTTTAACTCCTCTCTTTCCCAACCCAGAACATTCATTAGGCCCTTCTTGACTAGATTGGCCTTGTTGAGCATCATCATTTTTGAAAGCTTGTTCATAGAGCTTAAACAGGGAGAATAAGTTCTTTCTCAACTCGTCTTGATAAGTTTTTGCTTCATCCCCACGTGGATACAAGAATTGATAAACCCAAATAATAAAAATCATCTTATACCTAAAGGTAAGAGGGCAACAAATGAATTATACAATTGGGTCTATTTCACTGCTTAGAATTTGTACGTGGGGCTTAGCTCGAGCCCTCATCAAGGCTAGAATTTGTACACGGGGCTTACGAGCCTTCACTATGCTTATCAAGTAACACTTTCACCCTATAGAGTTCACTAGAACAAATTCAGAGCTGATACAGTTGTCACTTATAATTGTTGTAACATCAAAGAAAAATATCTAGAAACCGATAGATATCATAAAACCATCTCCATCCAAGATCATCGTGCAAATAATAAATGTAAAGCATCATTTTTCTCTCGCATATTTAGCCATACATCCCTATAAAAGTAGCCAAGATACAACATCAACCATGTCGAGTTCCATATTACTTTGGTATCCAAACTTGTAGCCTCGCCTCGTTGTAGCTCATCGCCTATTTTCTTAAACGCTTTGCACTCAATCTCGACCAACAATATCGCACACCATTTCTAATCTGATCAACCATAGGCTTGATTATTTCAAGACCATCTTGAACCAACAAATTCAAGATATGTGCATAACACCTCACATGAAACACCTTACCCTCAAGAGGTAGATTTTTTCTATTGCTAAAATCAGCCTTTAGCCTAGTAATGCAATTATCATCGCGTAAGCATTATCAATTTAAATGGATACAACTTTTTTCCCCGACGCGCCAATCATCCATAACCCCAAGTAATCTCTAGCAATAAACTCTAAAACGAGGGGCGGAGGAACATTAGTAAATGACAAGACTTTTATTGAGTTGCCATTTGGAATCAATAAAATAAGCAAGAATGGGGCCATATATCAAATCTCATTCCCCTGCATTCACCACAAATCACAAATAAACTAATCCCTTATTAATCAAAAGACATAGATTTTTCATTTTAACTTTCTCATCATCATAAAACGCCTCACAATCACTCTTCAAAGTGCCTAGTTATCCTTTTATACCAAGGATATATATCTCTTCTTTAAACTTATTAAAGATTTACTCTTCATAATACTAAAAGGAAACTCATTTAATTTAAAACCATACGGGATGCCTAGTTCTAACTTTAGCATGATTGTATTTCCATGTAGCCCAAGTTGTGAGCACTAACTGCATCACCAAGATTAAGCTTAGATTGTGAAGGAACTTTCTCACCTTGAACTAAGTTCAACTTCCTCCTCACGCAATTCTCTAAGTGTTTTTTTGCATTTGAAGTGCTTTTATACTTCTCATCAACAACATACATAGTTGCACACCATTTGCACTTCCATTTTCTTGTACCATCTGGTAAGACTATAATCTCCATTTCTGTATGGACAATAGATTTTTTTGGCCGGCCACCTTTACCATAAGCTCCTGGTGGACCGACGCGCCGTCAATCTAATTAACACTTTCATCATGATATCATTCAACTCCCCAACCTCTATTCCCCCAATGGTCTCAGCATCACCACGGTCTTAGAAACAACATATCATCCACGTATGGAGTAATTGAACAATCTTAAAAGACATATTAATTATCACTTTATCGCCTTATAAATCAATTACAAACTTATACAATTACAATTCAACACATTATTAATTATAATTTTACAAGTTTATTACTCAAGAGTCAAACATATTAAAAATATTATCCAAAAATTAGTAAATTACAACATCATGAACAAAAATTAGTAAATGCAAAAGCGTAATTGAAATACAAATATATTTACATGAATTGAAAAAATTAAAAATACAAACATATTTACATGAATTGAAAAAACTGAAAATACAAAAAAAATGAAAATAAACTAATTAAAACATATTTAACAATTCAAAAATACAAAAAAATGAAAATAAACTAATTAAAACATATTTAACAATTCGAAAATACAAAAAAATAATTAAACCTAATACAAAAAAATTCAAAATACAAAAAAATAATAATTAAATAATAAGTTAATAACACAAAATCAAATAACAATTGCAACCTAACACACAAAAAATCAAACACATTTCATACGACTAAACTAATAATTAAAGCAAGAATCAAAACATATTTTCAATTTTAAAAATTAAAGGAGAAGAAAACTAACTATTATTGGCTGAGAGAACGGGAGATAATTGACGAATGGCCGAGAGGTCAACCGCTTCCGGAGGAGCAGCTTCGAATCAATCGGTAAACGGGGGTGGTCGTATACCGAACCGCTAAAAGAATATATTATCAATTCTTTTTATATATTAAATTATCGGATCCGATTTCGTCCCTGGACGTTGATCCGACCTGATCCGTCCATTTTCGACGGATTTTCGACCGGATCGACCGGGTCGGGTTCCCCCGGATCGCCCGCCCACCAACAACGCTAATGGAGTATTGGCGAAATATATTTCCAAACTCGCAGACGTATCTGTACGTGCCCATTCCATCCCGACCTCGGTGGACCCATTTTGGCCCGACCCACCGCCTGGTTCGAGTTCGCCCCCGCCCACTAGGCTCACAAACGGCCCCCCGGCCCATTAACAACGGGACGGATCTGTGGCCACGGGTCGGGCTTCCGAGCCCAGCCTGCCCGAGTCCACCCAAAATCGGCAGACTGCCCTGCCCCGCTCGGTGCCCCTTAACAAACGCTAAGACAATAACCTTAGACCTTACGGTAGCTATGCCTAAGAACCATTATGCTAAGTTGACGATTTGATAACATATGTGAGTAATAAATCAAGCTTATTTAGCTCAAATAATATATAACAAAATCATAAGATTCAATAATATATTATCTCTTCAAATAATAAAACATATTTCTAATTAAAAACTATTTCAAGATATTGATGTATAACTTTACATTTTTGTATTATTTAATATATTATCTTATTTGATATATTATCCTCAAGAAATACTGAAACGATTCTATTTAAACTGGGCGAGAGTTATTTAGTATCAGATAGTAAATGGATAACAACATACATTCATTAATATATAAAGGTTATTTTGTGTCAAAATATATTATTAAAAGAGAAATATTCATATAACAAGAAAGTAATAATATTGTATTCTAGTTATTTTAATTATATGACGAAGTTATTTAATGCTGAATATTCTTCAAATGTATAGGATTAGAGTAATGGTATAAACAATATATGAATAAAAGCATTAGATGCATCAATATATTATTTAAATAATCGGGCACTTTATTATATAATCCTAACACTTTATCGATGATAATATTTCAAATTATCATATGCAAAAATATATTATTTAGCTAACTTTATCGCATTTAATTAAACGTGGTACCATTTGAATTAAACATGTACACGCTGAAAGCACAATAATACTCAAACCGCGATAAACGGTACCATTTGAATTAAACGTGGTACCGCTTTTAACACACAATTCTCAAATCAGAATAAATGTCGTAATTACTCGGAATTAAACGTGGTACCGTTTAACACACAATTCTCAAAACTGTGATAAACGTGGTACCATTTGAATTAAACGTGGTACCGTTTAACACACTATTCACTATGCCGTATCATTTTAGCATTAAATCGGTTAAATAAATATTAAGAAAATGGATTTACTATCTAAGCATGATAAAAATGAAGTGGTTTAAGATACTATAGATTTTATAAATTTTAATGAGAAAACCATGCTAAAATTTTAGTACTTTGTTATATAGGGAAGAACACGATTATTCTTTTATCAATATATTATTTAACTCAAAACTTTATCGATAATAAGATTCCAAATTATAATATGAAAAATAAGTTATATTTAACAAGTATAACATATAATATTTATTAAGAAATGGCTCAATTCGCCGGTTTCAAATTCTCTAATTTTATGCCTGGTCAAGCCCTATGTCCGCCTCCAACATGTGATCCGGTTCTGTTCGCTAGACATGTTTAATTGCATCGTAGGGCTTCACTAATGGAAACATGACGTGTTTATTATTTGTCAATTCCGACTTCCGAGCATATGTATTGACAAACTAATTTTGTGAAGTTGTATCTGATGGCATGATACTTTATTGAATGTTTGTCGAACCTTGACCCGATGATCAAAATCTCAATCCAATAGACCAATACAAGTATACAACCTTGATTAAATTTTGTCAGTTATGTACTTATGTTTGAGAACTTTTTGTGGTCCTTAAATATATCAAATGGGCTAGGATGAACAACAATGTCCGTTAAGGAAGGGCGGATGACTCATTATTGTTTTAGCATGTATGATTTATTCCATCTATTAGCTCCACTAAATTACCTCATCTTGTAGATAAATTTGTTAATCATACTCAGAGCAATCAAATTAACTAATCAAGACAAAATAAGTAGTCTAATTTGATTATTGTATTCCATGCCGTGACGCCAAGTAAAGTTAATGGAATTTTAAGAATGCTTACTTCTCATTAAGACGTCTAAAGAAGGCTGACTAAATAAAGATACCTTATTAAAAGGTTAAAACCTTTAACTTAAGAGTCGTATATTATTCATATCCTTCGGCTACACATAAGAAAAACACGCCTGTTGTAACGTGCAACCAATGTGTTAACCATTTTTCTCTGTTTAGCATATTATACTAAAGAGGTTCCTAATTAGTGTGTGCCGTTTAGTGTCTTACATATGAGACCCACAACTCCACGAGACTGTCATACAAGTACTATGTTCATAAGTCAAGATGTTGTAATCTAAAATTAAATATGTAATAAGCCCATCAAGGCCTTCCACCATCTCCTTCTTGATCACTACTATTCGTGTCTAACGAACCGGCCCGGCCGTGGTCAACCAATTCGGGGCCGGGTCAACCATCGCCCGTAATAGCGTTCGAGGTTTCCAGTCCCTTAACGAACCGGCCAAATTGCGGATTACCGGGCCCTATTCGTTCAAGGATCTTCAGATCGGGTCGACGCGGGTACCGCTTTTGGAATGAACGATACCACGCTTATAAGATTTACATTTTTTATTAAACCAATTTACCTTATAAATTCAATCCGAATCCACGCTTATAAATTTGAACAATGATGACGATTGAACAAATAACGCTTATAATAAAAATAACTTTTTATTAATAGTTCAAATAGTAGTTTAAGATACACAGGTCTTTTCTCGCAATAATTAATACCGTAAAACGGATAACCTAATACGATACAATGATTACGCTCGGCCCTTTCTATGAAGTAAACCCTAGTTACAAAGTCACCATAGGCTATGCCAGGACGCTTCACAAATTCATGCCACCCATCCGTGAAGAAAAACATTTGTTTCTGTCACCATCCTCGAGCCTTCCATTTTCAATCTTGACATCATGAAGCTCATCATTCTTAGCTACCTTATAATCACCGCTACAAAAATTGACATGTTCGAACAAAGCCGGAGGTACTGAGCCTCGGGCGGACGGATCTAATGCATAACCTCAAAAACCTCATACACTCCCTCTCTCAATTCTCTTGGAGGCATAGTGAACAATATGCTACGAAACAATTGTAATTGCTATTAAGTTGATAGTTGTGAACTTGTGATTATTAAACATGAAAAATGTTCTATTTATAGATTTAAAAAAAAAAGCTTTCTACACCTTTTCTACTATAAACGGTACACCGTTTTACCGAAAAGGTACCACTGTAATTCATAACGGCTAGTTAGCGGCTATCAGAGTTCTTCAACGCGGTACCGCTGATGAAACGTTACCTCGCTAGCTTCCAATCCATCACTCTTTTATGAATTTTTATGATCACATCGCGGTACCGCTGCTCGTGATGAAACGTACCACGCTTAGTCCAAACGGCTAGTTACCGGCTATATTTGTACTAAATGCGGTACCATTTAATCCAAACGGTACTAATGCTAGATCCTCGTAAATGCAATTTAAACAATCTTCTTCATTTCTTTTCCTTTCAATCTAAATGGTACCACAGTAGCTCTATAAAAGTGGAAACACTTTCCTTCATTTCTTACAACTCACAATCATTCCTAAGAATCTCAAATCAATAACAATCACTTTCTAATCAATCACAATATTCATTACTTGTTTGCTTTAGAAGTCTAAGGATTCAATCGAAGTCTAAGATCTTTTCAAGTCGTGGCTTCGTTTCGTTGTAATCTATAATCCTTCTTGCTCCACCTCCACACCGCAGCGCCCCTATCAAACTCGCAGATGATGCCCCACCTCCTCCATCGCCCTCGATGATGACCCAACTCGATCATCGAAGAAATGTATGATGTTGCTGGTATTCAACAATGTTTTTATTTATATACTTTGATATTTGAAAGATTTACATTACATGTTATGTTTGAAATTGTTGGTTTTAACCTTAGATTGTAGTACGTTAGAACAATGTTTATGTTACTAGTGTTATGTTTTAATTATGTTTGTCATACGTTAGAACAATGTTTATGTTACTAGTGTTATGTTTTAACTTATGTTTCTGTCGTGACGCTTTTAATATGGCATGCTCACAAGAGTTTCGTATGTCAGGAATGTTTTTAAGCAGGTTTTAGTGTTAGTTTAAGTTGAACTTGAGTGTTGTCGACTTGTAGTGTGAATGTGTTAGGAAAATACATGTTATGGAGTTGTATTCTGCAATTTTTTCTACAACAAACGTGGTACCATTTACATTGGAACGGTAACACGCTTATCTTAGATTATGCCATTAATGATGGCATTAATGTGGTAATGTTTATAAGGAAACGGGGCCTAAGTGGCCTCGATCAGTCTGGCCGAATACCCACCAAATATCAGCGAAGCTCGGTCCTCGCCAGTAGCCTCGAAAAGCCTAACGATTTCGGGCCCCATCTGTCCTACTTCTTAACGGGATCCGGTGGCCGCTTCGTGGGTCGGGCCGACCAACCGACAGACTGGCCTGCCTCGACGCTCGTTTGGGGTCTCGACCCATTGACACCACTAATCACTACTAAACGTGTCTAATCTAATCGGCCGGCCCACGTAACATGCTCGGCCCAATGCCCCTTAACGAACAGGCCGCCCGGCCCGGCTAAGTGACCATCGGGCCCCTATTCGGTTCGAGGCCCATGTATCGGGGACCGACGTGGCACCATTTGTATTAAACAGTACCACGTTTGCAACAGTTATCAATTTTTTTTTTTGCACTAAACGTCCCAATGTTGTGAATTTAATTGCACTCATTTATTTATTAACGAAAATGAAAAATTGGATTTAATTTAATTGAACAAATAACATTTCTAATGAAATAACGATTTACAAAGTCACCACATTCTATGTTGTGACGTTCCACAAATTCACGCCACCCTTCCGTGAAGTAAACATGACGCGGTTTCGCTCACCATCCTAACATTTCATTTTCAATTTTGACATCATGAAGCTCGCTATCTATAGATAGCTTACACCCACCGGCTACAAAGTTGACATCGCTCGAATCCAATGCTGGAGGTGGGGCCTCCGAGTTTTTGGCGATGGATTCACGATAATCTTGAAAAACTTACATGGCACTCCCTCTCGAATTCTTTTTTTCTTGGAGGCATAAATAACAATATGCTAATAAACAATTTTAAATTGATTAAGTTAATAGTTGTGATTATCTAACAAGTTAAAAATGCTTTATTTATGTATCCAAGAAAATGCTTAATCAACTTATGGAACGCTCCACTAAACGGTACCACGCTTAGTACCAACGGCCATCTAACGACAATTTTTAGACACGGTAGCCGAGCTTTTGATCAACGGGTACCACGTTAGATCTCAACGCAAATTTTTCCAACGGCTACTTTTATGACTAACGTGGTACCGCTTAACAAACGCTAACAATTTTATCCCAACGGTTCTTAACGGGTTACTTTTGGGATTCAAACGTGGTATCGCTTAATCAAACGGTACCACGGCTTATTCCCCTCAAAAATGTACAAAGACACTACGTGAGTAATTTCTTAAGGGGGCACACCATTCTTTATTTCTCACAACTCACAATCATTTCTAAGCAATTACAATACTCACAATTACTTTCTAAGCAATTACAATACCCATTACTTGTTTTTTTATCGAAGTCTAAGGATTCGATCGAAGTCTAAGGATTCCTTCTCAAGTCGTATTATTCAAGTATCTTGGCTCGGTATTATCTCGGCCATCTTTTTTATAATTGTGCTATTTGTTTCTAAATTAATGGTACGAACGTAATTGGTAAAAATGTTCAAAGTGATATCGTAGCCGCTAATACGTTTCAATGATTTTGTTAATCTGTGAGGGTGATAATCAAATGGATGAATTATCCGTAATTAACTCTCAATCTAGTGTTAAGGATAATACTAATGAAAGGAAAAATGTCATGGACGGCAACATTTTGTACGACCGCGGAAAATCAAAAGCAACTTATATCAGAAGCAGAGCTCTATCATAAACGGCGGGGGTAAAGGAGGAAACCGGTCATCTTCCTGTAATAATTTATTAAGTCATAAGGCAAGATCATTTTCAAGGACGGCGCGCCAAAGCGCTGCACAAGGAACGATTACTCCAAACCGGCAGAATTTTTTTTTAATATTTTGCTTATAGGACGGAAACTATGAAATTTTGCAATCGGTAGTTCTTGCCTTTAATCATCAGAATGATGGCGCTCACTAATCTGATTAAAAGTCGTTAATCCCCGAGCGCCAACTCGTATCCTCGTACTACTTTCGCTGAACTTATCCTTTAAATATTTTAAAATAAAAGAGTTCTCTTCTGAAGCAACCCTTCGACTTTTGCCTTATAAAAATGTGTTCGACTAAATGATATTTTTTGTCTTTCTCGATTTTGATATAATGTGTAACATGTCATTGGATTAATAAAGATTGGGTTTTTAAAAAGGAGAATTGTTTATTTTAGATCAATTGCTAAACAACAATATTCAAATTGTCAAGGTATTTCTCGTATGTGCCTAAGATTTCAAATGTATGAATATGATTGCTTCAATTTCATTTGATAACGTGTTCGCTTAATAATGTTTCAATTGAAAATTAAAGATGTCAATTAAACCTAATTTTTAGTGAACTTTTTCAATGCTAGATGTTTATGTCAAGTGCTTCAATTAGTTGCTAAAGATGGAATAAAAGTTGTTTCTGGGATGAAGCTTATTTTACCAATTGTAGCGACTATTTATTTTGTTGTTAAATTTGGAGGGTAAGAGAACATGAATATAAAAATTGCCGGGAGGCTTCCTCGTAAGAAGTTTATAGGAAATTAATTTTGGATTGCGGAAACTAGATGAACTCAACTTACGATCTACTAGTTCGTGTATTACATGTATAAGGTGTTAAATCACAACATTTTATTATGAGAAACATGCCCGTTGGTGAATATTATGTGCCACTTACATATAGTAATTGAAATTTTATGAATCGCTTAAGTTCCTGTAGTCTATTAAAGATTATACTAAAAGTTTTTTCAACTCAATATCATCCAAATATTCATCTTTCTTTAGAATGTATGTTAATCTTTCAATTCATATGACCAAACATGTAGATGAGTATGTTGTTAGAGATATGGTTTCGAATATGGAAGATAAGTTTTTAAAATATTTTCATCCTATACCACATGCAAATGCAATTAGTGCAATAATGGATCCTAATTTTAAATTAAGAGTTTTTCATTTCTACGTAGACGCGTTTTATGATGCTTTAATAACATTTAATCCCGAACTAAAGAATTTTGATATTAAGAAATATAAAGACGGAATTGAAAATTTATTTCAAGTGGGCTATGTATAGCAATATCAATAAAGTAAGTAAGGCCGCACCCTCAAATAGTGTACAAACTTTAATGTGTCTGCACGGGAGTTAAAATACTAAGTCAACACGATCAATTAAAATGCTTTTGCAATTATTACGTGAAATAATCCACTCCCTCCACAAGACAATTTAATGAGTTTTAATTAAATATTTAACCACTAACTTTGAATCGAAATAATATAATGATAAAATCCTTTGATATATTAAAATGGCGGCAGCAGTTTAAGCCTTGTTTCCGGTATTATATAAGATGACAAAATAAATATTTTCTATGCCATGTCTACAATAGCTAAGTGAATCAAGATTTAGCATGGCAAACCACACACTCAAAAAGACGCTCAAAGACTTATGCTAAGCTCGGCAATCAAGTGATGTGTGTGTGTCAAATATTGACTGTCACGAACATAGGATTTAAGATCAAGACTCACCATAGAACAAAATCAAAAAGATATGTTCAACGATCTTAGCTTACATCGGGGAAGAAATTGAAGAGTCCTATTGTTAACACATTCGACGCATGTAGTATATTCCGACAAAGAAGAGTCCAAGATGAATTAGTTTATGATGATTAAATTTGTATAATTTTTATTTTTAGGAAACTCATGTAAACTTAGCCCGCATTTAGTATAAAATCAGGAACGACTTAAGTAATAAAATGTTCATTTGTTTCATTAAGTTAAACTTTTATATATTCTCTATAAAATGTTTTTAACGTGGTACCGCCTAAACAAAGTCGTGGTACCACGTTAGTACTCAAACGTGGGCCACATTTAATTGAAGGGTCAATACAGAACACACAAGATCTTGGTTTTCTTCGTGTGACAAACGTGACCACGTCTCAAATAAACATGACCACTTTTGTCACACGAAGAAAACCAATATTTGTGTGTAACAAACGTGGTCACGTTAAAATTAAACGTGGGCACGTTTATTATGGTGCATTTTAAGGCAGTCACTTCCTCTTTTTTTTTTTTACTAACGGTGGCACGTTTAAATTAAACGGTACCCCACTAGATTCGAGCAAATCAGTTTTAGGGTTAAAAATCGCGAGTTTTCAACATAATAAGGTAAATTTTAACTTCTCAAACCAAATTTCTCTCAATTCAATCCTCAACTCTCATCCAAATCATCTCTTAAACATATTCAAGTACACAGTATCATCAAATTAAACTCGAATTTGAAATAATTAGACCAAAAAGAAATCAAAAGCAAAAAGAAGTTGTTCAAGATGAAAAAGTTGCAACCGGGAAGGGTTGGTACCCCGAGATAGTTGCACAATTTCATCATACACTTAGGTTTACTTATTCGAACGGAGCTGTGTATAATTACATAATTAACGGTATATCACTAAGATGATTTAATTAGTGTATCTCGGTTTGTGTAGAGGGATTCCACGATTATAACGAAGGGGGCGTGTGTAGTAATCGACGTTAATTTGAATGATCAAGCAAGATCCATTCTTAACAACGCATCAAGATAGCTGCTAGTTTCCATCTAGCGTATAAGTACAATTTGAATAGCTTTCAAAAGTTTATTTGGAAGGTCGTTCAAGGGGTCCTTTTGCCCACTAATAGTCAAGCGTCGGAGCTTAATTTCATACATGTTTTGTTACTGGTTATCAGAAACGTTAAGGTCAATTTGCCACATATGATGCTACTACATATCAACTATAAAAAAGCTCACACATGGGATTTATACTCATTTGTTGGTCGATTTCCAAGGTGTTCCCCGCTTTAGAAAATCAACAAATGATACAACGTAGCATGATTACTCATGATAGAAGCAATCGATCCTTGTCCGTGGTTGTATATGTGAGGTCGGGCCATTTTCTAAGTGGGAAGTTTTTGAGAAATTTGAGTTTCAGGAGGGATGACGGTGGTTGTTCAACAAACGTGGGGCCCCGCCGCCACTAAGATGGTTACCAAGCAATCGGCGAGCCACTTCTGGCTAAATCCACGTACTAATCTTTTGTTCCCTCGACCGAAGCCGATCATCCTATGGATCATCCGATCGAGCTTTCCTGTAGTTAATAACTTACCAACATGTTAGCCATGTTCGCATTTGTGACAGCATTTGTGGAACGGTGCTCGACGGATCGTCTGATTACGAAAGGGGAGGATACGAGATTGACAACGCAGCGATGCCACCAAGACCACCATCGCTTCTCCATTGATCATCAAGAAGATGACAACGAAGAGGACGACAATCGAGGAGATGACACCGAAGAAACACATGAGTGAATGTGTTTTGTTTCATTTTTATGGACTTTCAATTTCAAACAATTATGGTTCTTTTATTTTGCTTATTATTTACTGTATTCGAACAATTTAGTTTTTATGTTATGCATTTTAGTATTTTAGCAATGATTATGTTACGTGATCGTTTAACATTTTAGATTGCGGTTGTCGCTTTGTTAGTAATTTCGCTTACGTTATTTGTTAATCGCTTACAAGGCGACTTCTATTGTTTTCTCGCAACATTTACGTGTTAAACGGCACGCTTGTCCTAAACGTTGCCACGCTTATGTCGGGCTACTACGTATCACAACATGCCTTTATCGCACTATTTTATCTCGTTAAACGCCGGCATCGCTTAATGTAAACGCTACTAATGCTACCAACTATTTACGCACGAAACATGTGTTTTGTAATATTTTGTGTGTTAAACGGTACGCTTATTTTAAACGTTATCACGCAAGGCTACCGAGGCCTGAACCTGCCCGGCCTAATACCCACCTAATATCGTGAGCCGAACCCAAGCAGGCTCGCTCCGATCCATCGCCCCCATCCGCTCCATTTATTAATGGGTCGGGGTCGTCAAAATTGGGGTTGACCCGAACCGATCTGGGCTGGCCTCTGACGGCCCACCAAGGTCCGATTCGTTACACACCATGAATCACTACTGTGCACCTGCCAGTCCCTAACTCCCAATTCATGATTCATCTCTAGGAAAAATGATAGAAATTCAAAATTAAACTAATATATCATAATTTCAAAAATAGGTTGATTTTTTTTTTTAAATGAAGATATCCATGTCAAATTAAAATGCAGGAACACAATATTATCCAAAAATACCTTCTTTGATGTAGAATAAATATGTACCATACCTTCCATATCTATACTCCCTTGTTTTCGGGACATAGCTCAACTGATAAAAGATTAGAGTGATAAACGTTAGTACCAGCACTCTTGCCTCTTCATTCAGTGTAGGTTCAACTCTCATAAGGAGCGACAATGTATTGAAGTGGTTAAAAAGAAATTTATAATCTCTTGATCAATTGAAACACATCCCGCAATTAACACTCCGTAATATTCAGGATGGAGATCTCAAGGGATCATTAGCTTGATGGTTTTATATTTTTTTTAGTATTGTACTCCCTTGTACAATATTTTAAATTAACCCTTAGTCACATTCTATTATTTTTTAGTTAACATATCGTCATCAATAACTATAACTCTTTAACCATAGTGAGAGTTCAATGCTTTTTTTAAAAAAAAAATTGACATAATTTTAGAAGTATGAAAATATTAAACATTACATAAACTTTTAAAAAATTAACATAAAATATTGAAACTTAAGAAACAAAATTAAGTTAATAGATAATAAGACCCTATCTTATAATTATAAAATTTACTAAAAACAAAAGGAATTTTATCATATCTATATTAGTACCACCTCATTCCAAAGTACAAAAACATCTGTAAACACCAACGGTCAAAACAAATCTTTGTCCCAGACCCTTCCATCCATATTCCAGAACTAATCCCCTCAAACTTCTACACAAAGCCCCCCATGAAACACCCATTCTTTCACCTACATTGGCTCAAATGACAGCGAGTCATGGCCACGCGCCACCTCCGAAGAATTCGAGCCCATCCCGAGACTCTGTCGAGCTATTCTAGCTGTTTATGAGCCTGATATCAATAACCCCAAGTATGCCCCTTCATGTGGCTACCATATTAAGCCTAATTTATTGATAAGAAAGGTTATTTATGCTGATATTGAAGGCCACGCGCCTCCTTATATAGTGTACGTTGATCATGATCATAAAGAAATAGTTCTTGCACTAAGGGGGTTGAATTTACTCAAAGAAAGTGATTATAAAGTGTTGTTGGACAATAAATTGGGACAAAAAATGTTTGATGGTGGATATGTTCATAATGGGTTGTTGAAAGCTGCTGTTTTTGTGTTGAATCGTGAGAGTGAGAGTTTGAGGGAGTTTTGGGTTGAGAATGGGAGGTGTTATAGGATGGTGTTTGCTGGGCATTCATGGGGGTCTGGAGTTGCTGCTTTGCTTACTGTTGTTTTGGTGAATAATTTGGATAAGATGGGTGGGATTCATAGGGAGATGATTCGGTGTTATGCTGTTGCTCCTGCTAGGTGTATGTCTCTTAATTTGGCTGTTAAGTATGCTGATGGTATTCATTCTGTTATCTTGCAGGTAAGGTTTGCATATTTATATTTTGTTTTATGGAGTCAAATACGACGTATTTGGTGTTTGATGTATTTATATTTTGTTTTATGTTTTGTGGAAATCTTGTTCCATTCTTTTAGGATGGGATGATTATGACTTGTTCTACTTGACATTTGCATGTGTGTTTGTAAGATAAGTTGCTTCGATTGGAAATGTTTTGTAGTTGATTTGTGGTGTTGGGTTTATTGAATTGCCCATCTAGTTTTTCATAACCACTAGTCATTTTTCATGATCTTGTATAGTTTACTCTCTCGGGAAATTTATTCTTCTATGTATACTTACCTTGCAGGATGATTTCTTACCTAGAACACCCACCCCACTGGAAGATATATTTAAATCACTATTCTGGTAAGTTGTAATATTAATTATCAGAGTCCTTCAAGAAACATTTTTCGCTTTTTGTTTTTCGTAATTGGAGAGTCGATAATCTTGATTATCTCTGAAACCAAGCCTTTATGCTTTGAACAGCTTGCCTTGCTTAATCTTTTTCCTATGCTTGAGAGATACTTTTATACCTGAAGGAAGAAAGCTCAGAGATCCTCGACGTCTATATCCTCCTGGACGTATTTACCACATAGTTGGAAGGAAGTTTTGCAGGTAAATCCATAGATGCATCATTGATAGCTGAGCTTATTATAGTGTAGTGCTCTAACATTCAAGTTTTTCTTTCGATATCAGTTAATAGTGACTGATCATCATTGGGATTCACGGGCATGAATCTGTCTTTTTACCAGATTCTATGATATTAGATATTACTAGTACTATTTGTTCTGTTAGAAAGTTCTATTGATTGATGCAATGGGTTATAACTGAAGTCTTGAAGCCACATTTATCTTTTGACTGCAAAAGAATTGTTTAAAATTCATCATTTTTTTCTTCATTAAATAATCTTTGTTCCATGAAGTCCAAGTTCTGTAAGAGACCTATTTAAAATATGCATTTCTAATAAAAATTTAGACTTACCCCTTATGCAAAAAACATGTTTAATTTGGAGCTTCTTGTCTTATACCAGTTATACGAGGTTACTCTTAGCTAACATAAGATACCACCAAGTGCACTCTTAGTATATCAATTGCTATGTTCTTTTAATTGTAAGCCTTCCTTTTTTTTAGTAGAATGGGAGAATTTCTATATTCCTGCTGGGTTATGACATCAGCTTCTTGCTTCACTTCTTAATCCCTTCAAAGCCACTAGATGAAGCATCCTAAACCTGTGTATGCATTTCTAGCATGACCTCTTTCAAACCATTTCCTGCAATGTTCTCACTTCCTATTTAAGTTATTCTATTTGTCCTTGTTTTGCCCACTGTGTTCTATAGAAAGTCATTGATAGCCTTGAAGTAAATTAACACGATTTGATATTGCTTGTTTGCAGCTGTGGTAGACACCCTCCGGAGGTTAGAACTGCTATACCTGTTGATGGAAGATTTGAACATATCGTTTTGTCATGCAATGCGACGTCCGATCATGCAATAATTTGGATTGAAAGAGAATCAGAGAAGGCATTAGAAGTAAGTCATAAGTCATAACATTTTCTGTATGGATTGTCATCATCAACACTGTGAAAGACAGGAGAGGTCATGTGATAATTTTTAATTTTTTGAATAATATGATTTTTACCTCGACCCTTCTGCAAAGGTTTCATTTTCTATTTGTGGTGAAAATTACTCCAGACTAAAATAACTTTGAGTCCAGAGTTGAGAGAATTTGGGCCTTCCATTTTCATTTTCTATGTTATTCAAAGCTTATTTGTCTTTATTCAAATGTTTGAACTTTATGGGATCTTTTAATGTAGGAGCTTTTTTTGTTCACTGCATTTACTTTTGTACTTTTGTTTTATTTAATTTAATGTCATTTAAGGATTTCTCATTTTTCTATATAATAGCAGAATTCGATTCATCGAGTCTTCATCGATGTTCAGTTCTCATCTTAGCATAGTTTTTGTCGTGGAAATGTGCAAATCTGTTGTTGATGTTCCTCTAAGCCATCAAAATCCATGACACCAAGTACATGTATCAATTGAATCATGCCAAGGTTTCTGAGTTAGTCCTGGGATTGCCTATTGGTAGAAATAGGATCTTGTGTATATGATAATTAGTTAGTTGTTACCTTATAGATAGAATGATAGGTATACAGTTATCATTGTACTATATATAGCAACACATGTAATGTATTATTCATTATATAGCAACACATGTAATGTACGGAGTATTATTCATTGAGGAATGGTCACGGTATGCTTTTTCTTATAGAGACTCGGAGAGATCTGTGAAGAAGAACCTGTAAAATCTGCTCCTAAGGTAGAGAAATTTGAAATGTTGAAGACAATAAAGAAAGAGCACAAGGACGCTCTAGAACGAGCTGTCTGTCTGAATATACCTAATGCTGTGGCAATTCGTGAAGAGGAACCCTCCAGACATGAGGAAGGGGAAAATCTAGGCGACATAAGTTCTATACCTTTCTCTTCATCCTTGGGCCACCAGGAAGAGGTATCATCAGGCGATGCTGCAAGCTCTACACCTTTTGAAGATGAGAAGACATGCAAGTGTTATTCCAGTCTGTTTCTGTTCATCCTCGGAGCATGGGGAAGGGGAATCAGGTACAAGTTCTAAGCCTTGTGTAGCCGAGGAGAAAGATGCAAGTGCTATTCCTGTCTCCTCATCCTCGAGGCATGTGGAAAGAGTATCGGGCACAAGTACTATGCATTGTGAAGATGAAACAGATAAATCAAAGATTGCCAGTGACTCGAGTACTAACTGTCACAATTTAGTTGAGAAAGTCTCGTTGAAGCCTAGACGCAAGTCCAACAACTCGAGAACTAACTGGGACGAATTAGTTGAAAAGCTCTTCAAGAAGGATGAGTCAGGACATTTGAAAGTGCACCACTGAATAATATTTGGCAGGTTCTTACTTCTTTCTTTGAAGTTTTGCATTTCTACATTGGGATTAAAATTCAGACACCCATGTCCACTAAAATGTACAAAGAACAGTTTCTCTGTAACAACAATGAGAAAGCTGTTGTATCTTTATTCTATACAGAGCATCATTTGATCCTCATCTGTAGAAACAACTACGGAGTACTTGGTGCACAAAATATATAGATTGAAGGTCATTCAAAATATGATTGTAGATTTTTGTTGCAGTTCATCTTGCATCGATGGGTGTACTTGCGTGGATAAGGTTGCATATAATCCATCTCGCTACCAAAAGCTTGGAGCCGTTAGGCAGGAGCCTCCTTAGAAGTAATTACTTGATCATAGAGTTTAAAAGTGTTTTATTAAGTAACTAATTCATTTTAAAAGAAATCTATGAAACAAAAAAATGATAATAAATATATTCTAATATTGATAAATTTGTATAATTACATGCGAGTTGAGTATGCGCAGTATGAATATGTATGTATTAAAACTTGGCGTTTATGAATTTTTATGTTAATAGTTAAATTCAATCGAAGCCCACGACCAAAACATTGATCAACTAGGTGACATTTATGAGAAAGTTTGCACGGGTTTCTTACACAAAGATCTTTCCCCAAAAGCGATGATGTTGAATTTTTTAAAGAGTTCAGAAACCCAAAAGTTACGTGAAAAAAGTAGCGATCAAGTAAAAAGAACAATTTTTATTTTTATTTGATCAAGTAAGTAGAAAGCGGAATGAGTAGCATTTTACTACTGGTGGTACTGCTTAGGGAAACTAATAAGAGTTAGATCTTTTTTAGTTTTGCGAGGAATAACCATTTACTATATATAAAAGAGAAAATAGGCATGATCATTTGTTGGTTTGATTTTTTAATTTAATATCGCTTCTGCTTATAGATTATCGTTTTTGTTGAAGACATAATAGTAATTTGCATTATAAATTCCATATCACGCATAACCCATTGAGCAAACGCTTTCAAATTATCTAAGCATATTAATTATTTTAACTATATCATATATCTATATATATATATATACTTGGTACCTATATTTTCATATATTTAGTATGTTATAAAATGACATAAAAATGTACCAAATTAAACAAAAAGAAATCAATGAAGAATAGTATGATATCAAGTAATAAAATTCCATAAACAAAAATATTTTTAATAAATATTTCTTAATTCCCACATGCATAGTGTGTATCAAAATAATAAGTATAGTTTAAAATTAATGTGTACTGAATTAATGATGAGGACAGTTCAATAATCTCAACCGTTTCCGATATCTATCTTTAAATTATGTCCAACTATATTATTCAAGAAAAAACAGTAACATTAATATAAATACACATGGGTACGTCCGCCAACTGTCCAGCCTATACTTTCATAATATCATAGTCATCAAACTCATGACCAACTTATGTCTGTAAAATCCCTGAGGAAAACGAGCATTGTCACTGAAACATCTTATTTATTAAAAAATTAAAGTGTTAAATGACTGCTTGTCTTTTAAATGCGGTATGAATTAAATTAACATTAAAGCGGATCTTGGCAGCCTCCTCACATTCACATATATATTTATCTTAGGCTTAAATCTTTTTTATAATTTACTTGTCTTCTGGCATTCGTCATATTTACATCTCATTATTTTTACTCTTTTAATCCTACTAAAA
This sequence comes from Lithospermum erythrorhizon, assembly GCA_019722365.1. NCBI lineage: Eukaryota > Viridiplantae > Streptophyta > Magnoliopsida > Boraginales > Boraginaceae > Lithospermum > Lithospermum erythrorhizon. The sequence goes on along the minus strand of JADFUC010001736.1, from coordinate 67,453 downwards.
TGCATTACCAATGACTCTAATTAATTTTAATTGGATAAAGGTACTATTAAATGTCATCATTTAAAAGTTACACTTCTCTCTCAAGGACTTCTAGGTAAATTTGTATAATTTCTTAATCGCGTCATTTAGCGCACAAAAAGACTTAAGTATATATAGGAGCGGAAGGAGTATTGAATTGGTTAAAAGAAAAGTTACAGTCACACTGTCGATTAGAGGCAATGATTAATTAAATCAGTAGTATTTCATCGCTTGAGGACATCGAATGACTAGATTATTAGTGTGATTTTCACCAATTTCAAGAAATGGGCATTATATTATAAGAAGAAAAAATTATACTCGATACTTAACAATCTTAGGGGTGTTTGTTATGTCACAATGAAATTAATCACAGCTGAATGGCGAATACGAATTATAGTGAATCGAATCTTGAAAATATTTAGGTATTTGATAACGGTTAGAAAATTGAGTTGTTTAGGCAATTTTGCACTACATGAGATTCGTTCTTTATATATGAATCGTATATTAAATAAATAATATTATAATAGATAGGAATTAAATAATAAATCTTATTAATTAAGATTATAAATAATAAATATAAATATAATAATTTGATTAAATAAATATTAAAATATAAATAAATTCTAAATATAATTAAATAAATATTTAAAATTTATAAAAAAAAAGCGATATAAAATTCAATAAATTGATTAAACTTTATCTTGAAAAATTGGATAATAATACAATTCTTCAATTAATAAGCATACATCTTGAAACAAAATAAGGGTAAATATTATAATAATCGCTTTAGAAATGCAAAATGGCAAATTAAAAAGCCAAATTAACCAACTTATTTATCTAATTTACTTAAATTAGAAGTCACTTATAATATAACTTATGACATATAAGACAACCTTAAATCGGCTGAAGCAGCGCCATCTCAGTCACCAATGTTAATATAATGAATAAGCAGCAACATCTTTGGGGAAAAAGCTAACTACTTGATTTCTAATTCGAAGGATAGCAAATCAGTATTAACAATACGATTACAATACATTGAATAAAATACAAAGAAATTAGATTAAAAATATAAAATTAACGAAATAACGACAAAATAATTGATTCTTCGTATTATATTACAATACATTGAATAAAATCTGAAAATTAAATTGAAAAATAAGCATCAGTATTATAAATTGGGCAGAAAGGGATAAAAATTGATAATGTGTGATAAATTGAAAAAAGAAGAATGTAAGGTGAAGAAATGAGAAGATGTTGTTTTTTTAGGAGTTAGGGTAAGGTAATAGGAGAATTGTGAGATTATTTGATTAAGAGTTAAAAATAAGTTAGGAAGTTTAACTTAATTTTTTATTAAGGATTTGATAAGTACTTAATTTACTAAATACTTAAAATAATTCATTAATAAATAAATTGCTTGGTAAATATTGAATTAATTAAGTTTAAATGTTTAATAAGGTTTAACAAGCACCCTATTAGCTTTTACACGCCTTGCGTTGGATCTTCAGGATCTAAAAATAGAGAATTCGATTTGGAATCGAGAAATGAGGATTTTATAAAATACTCCGTATCTGCGAAACTAATTAACCCCTCATTACCATGCAATTAAATGAAATACTGTTCCAATCTTTTTAGTAATTCTAGCTGTTTTATTTAGCCCATTAATGTAATTCTTTACTCCCATATGACATCATTATATTGTTACTACAATTTTTTTAGAAGATACTATAAATAAGCACCATATAGTAGGATAGGATGCCTTCAAAAGGTGAAAAACATGTATGACGACAAGGACACTAATGATTCATCTGTCAAATGCCATCAAAATATAATTTACAGTTGTCTACAAATGATATGATGAATTATCCTCATCAGTCGTGATTGATCTCTAAACGAGCCGAACCATATCAAATATTATAGGGTTCAAGTTCGGCTCGATCATTTTCGAATCTTAGATTCGATTCGGCTCGATTTGCCTGAACCTTCAAAATTTATATTTGGCTCGAGTTCGAGGTACTTTTTTAGATAAATATTCGCTTTGAATTCCGCTCGTTTTTTGGAACGGTTCGAAAAAACTAGGTTCGAAAAACATAATTTTAACATCTGCTAGTAATAACTTGAAAAAAATACTTCATTACTACATATTACAATCCAAAACTTAAAATAACAAAAATACTAAGAGATTGTATTATAGTTCCATACTTGAAAATAAACTAGGTTAGGCTCAGAATAAGGCTTTTCATCATTCAAAAGTCCGACACGCCATGGATGCAACAACTATGTGATTGCCATGCCAAGATACGCATCGGATCAAGTCGTCGGACAAACCATGGTTGCAAAACACATAGAGTTGTCATGCCAAGAAACATGTCAGATCAATTGTATGTTTATGGCGTACTGAAACCACCATCATCGCCATACGGAGTTCACGAGAGATAAGAGTCCAAAGGTAACAATCCAGGAATAAGTAAAACGGCAAAAAAGAAACAAAAATGAGCCAAATGAGGAAATGTCTGATCGCATGAATCATGTATTTATGTTTTTTACGGTCCTTTGTTTCTTAACTTTGGTGGTTTGCCGCTACCTACGTCGCTACGTTTCGGACGAGGTTGTTTGTCGGTTTGGGGGTTCTGGGTAGCTTTCAATATTGTCAACTTTGGAATTTGTTCGGGGTTCCGAAGAAGAAGCGGCCTTCTGACTCAAAAAACAAACAAAACATATATAAGAAACTAAGTAACTAACCATAAATATGCTTAAAAAACTATTAAAGTGATTAAAAAACATGAAATTCTTACCCATTGCTTGTTGGATTTAGGATCTTCCATTTGATATTCTTTTCAAATTCAATTCAATGGATAAATAAGACCTCACAAAAGCTTAATGAAAATTGATTAAAAAAAAAAAAAAGAAGAGAGTTAAGAATGAAAAAAAAAAAAAAAACAAAGGAAAAAACATATTAGATTATCAATTTTGGAGTTCTTATTCCATAAGAAGTTTTCTTGATCTAATCACTACCGCGAAGACACCGATTGTGTATAGCTGCACCGTTGAGTCTCTTTTTCTTATCAATTATCCTTCCACCAGCACTAAAGGTAGATTCAGATGAAACAGTTGTAATGGGAATAGATAAAATGTCCATTGTGTTGGAAATCGATGAGAATTGATTCTGACTTTTTATTATTGCTGAATTGCGACAATTGTGTATCGGTCATTTACCGATTTGGTTAAATGAGATTCACAGAAACTTAGTGTTCGCTTAGTAATTGTATATTACTAGTGTGGGTTCGTGATAATTTAAGGGGTTATGGCGGTGCTAGATCTTCTTCGTTAATCGTTATAATAATAGTAATTGGTCAATTATTGTTATTATACAACTTACTATTATACGAGGCCTAGAAGATTAGCGCGCATATAATGATATTCGAATAATATTTCATAAATGAAATTAAAAGCGAGACTTGTATGTTGAAATGTATCTCTCAATATTTATATGTTGTCAAATATGTTGATGGTATATTCAGTTAAAGCTTGCAAGAAGTTTAATCGATTAAGCAATTGAAAATTGATGAATAACTTGACTAAGTTATTCGATGGTATTCGTTAGTATTTTAATTGACTTGTTAAGTTAATTAAAATAGAACAACTCACTAGTAACTCATTATTTAATTAGAAGCTCATAACGGTCTAATTAAGTTAACGAGTTAAACTGATTTCTTAACTAGTTACTTAACGAATGGAATTAGGGACTTGGTATTTAAAGAGGGGATTAGGTTTTTCATGACAAGAATCATAAAAAAACCTCCGCCTCAAAAAAGCACGCCCGCTTCCATAGTGGAATTGGAAGAGTTTTCTCTTCAAATTTTATTTCATCTTCAAACTTAAGCAAAGTTCAAGAGTACTTTCGGTTAAGTTTCCCCTCTTTGGTGTGTGCAATCTAGAGGACATCATTTCGGTGAACAATCAATGGAGAGGATTTTGAAGAGAGGAGCACTTTCACGAGGTTGATTGTGAGGATTTGGAATTAGATTGACTTTCCATTTGCAATGTAAGGATTCGTATTCATACATTTATATTTTGTGTTTTAGATTAATATACATTAATTTGAGGATCGGGATGTATAATTAGTGTTTATCACAGAATAGAATTCATATTAGATTCTAACACGTTTCCATCTTGAAGTATTTTTATATTTTCCTCGTTTCCGCTTTCCACGAGGTAGGACATCAAAATTAGCTACGTTGGAGAAAGCAGAACTTCCTGCTAATATGATTCCAACTCGATCTTTTCATTCCTTGACATTGTTGCAACATATATTCATCATACTCCCTTTTGCTAACTGTAGAAGAGGGAGGTTGTTTAGTATGCTTGTATAGTTACAGCCGCTTTCCCGCTTTCTTTGGCCAAATTTTGCATAATATTGCTCATAAAGAACATTGAAACTATTGAGGTCTCGATCTGGGCGCTTCGTGATCCAATAGGATACATGGATGAATATGCAAAATCGATCATTAGTTTTCTTTATATCTAGGATCCGGGATAGGAGCCAAACACAAACAACAGTCACTTAAAATCAATTACTTAATTCAAAACCTAATTCAATTACCTAATTAATTAAAACCTAAATCAATCCCACAAAATTCAATTATTTTATTATTTGAAACCCTAAATCAATTATTCAGTTATAAAATCAATTAATTGAACCCCTAATTAACTAATTAATCAATTAATTGAAGCCCTAATTAAAAGCCCTAAATTAATTCAAAACCCTAAATCAATTAAAAGTCAAACCCCTAAATCGATTAATTCAAAACCCTAAACTAATCAATTAATAAATTAATGAATCCATTAAAAACAAAACCCTAAAAAGCAAAACCCCTAAATCGAACCTATTAACAAATCACAACACAAAACGCTCAGCGTGGAAGGCCAAAATCGAGAGTAGAAACATAAAGTCAAAGTCAAAAAAAGTCAAAACTTTCAGTCTTAGGTTTAAATCGAAACATAAACTACTTAAATGACTAAATCGAACCTATTGACAACAAAAAACCAAACATGCAAACCAAAATCGAAAGGTTTGCTTAAAGTCAGCAAAAGTCAAGCCAAAGATCCCAAAAGTAAAATCGACACGAAAGTATATAAATCACCTTGAACATGTTCTAACAAGACACATAAAACATGGATTGATTCTCTTTTGCGTTTCATGCCAATTTATAACAAAGTATCTCGTTAAGTCTTTATATTTTTTTGACATATTAGACGAGGGGAATGGACCGAGGGGAAGGGGGTTATATATATATATATATATGTTGATAAATTCGCGGAACCGAGGCCGGAGCTTTTTGAACCGTTCGACAGGTTGGCCGAATATTAACCACTTATGGCTCGGTTGCGTTTGAAATCGAGAACCGAACTATTTCAGAAGCGGAATATCACAGATAGGTAGCTTCGAGTTTCAGGACTTTCGACTCACGGCCTAACCATCGACTTTCCGACATAATTTTTATTGAAACTTCAGTTCTCGACAATATAAAAGTAGGTTTAGAACTTTTTGTACCACATATACATTTAAGGTATCCCACTAAATTTTATTCGAATGAAAAAGTGAGCTACCAAAACAGCCCAGGCCGGTTGTCGATCTGACGATCAATACGAGTGAGAACAATAATGTAAAATGCTTAAAGAAGTAAAAGAACACACAAAATGGCTTGATTCGGTATAACCTAAATAAAGAGGCGAGCACTTGAGGAGAACTTCCAACATCAACTAGAAGTAATTACAAGTAGAGAGACTTACACAAATGGTTCACGTTTCATGATGCCCTAACTAACGCTTGATATAGTTTCTAAGTCTAGGATCCACGAGACTTCTTTTCTCCACTAGTCGGCCTTGGCGCCCAGCGTTAAAGGCACACAAAATCAATGAGAGCTCAGGATTGTCACGACAAAGGCTATAACAATTGTACATTAGTTTAGAAGACTAGAGAATTCTTCTAAACACAAACCACGACTTCTAAATGAAACTGGCTTGTTTTTATCTTCAATTTCTGATAATGCTTTGCAATAAAAGTATGATAAATTATATTTAAGAGATCATACCTTAATAAGTAAATTAAGTACCAAACTCGAAAATCAACACTTTCTTCAACTACTTGAATAACAAGCAATATCTTTCAAGATCTTCGATAGTTATCAAATCTTCTACACCACGGAAATAATCATCCAAGGCCCCAGGGTAGCAAGTGACTACATCCCAAATACTTTCATGGTTTTAACGCTTGATCGGAGTAAATCCCTTGTCCGATAGTCAGCGGTGTAGAAAAAGCTTACATTAAAATGGCATTAACACAGAAAATTCCAACAACCAATAAAACGGGTTAGCAAAAAATTTATTTAAATGTATATATATATACACACACACTTGAATAGTACCAGTAGATTTTTTATATCATTCCTCATCACCTCATCAACATCAAGTCTTATACGGAGTATATATTCCAGCCTTCCTTGGATTTTCTAGTTTCCACACATTTCCTGTCCACCAAAACCAAAGGAAACCATGGAGCAAGCCAATCTTCCTCTTCTAACCAATACTCAAGATGAAAGTATCAATAACATATCAGATAAATCCTCTATAAATCAACCGATGACCGCGATTTCTAAAAATTTCACTCTAGATGGAGAAGATATGGAGCCAATCACAAGCATGAGTGATTTTTTCAAGAACTTCTATATCGAGTCGTTGATGTTATGGTACCTTGCTGGTCCAGCTATCTTCACCATATTATGTCAATACTCCATGGGAGCCATAACTCAAGTCCTTGCTGGCCATGTTGGAACACTTGAACTTGCTTCCATCTCCCTTGAAAACTCTGTTATTGGTGGTTTTGCCTTTGGCGTTATGGTATGAATTTCGAGCTTGGGTCATCTCAAATTTTAACTCGAAACATTTTTTGTTATTGAAATTTTAATTTATCGACTCTTCTTATTAGTTACCTCGAACATTCATTGATTTGAAATATGAGATTTTCATTATATGTAAACTCTTTTGAATCAAGAATGGCATAGTAGCAAGAATTAAAATTGATCGAGAGACTACTATTGTTGTTAACTACCTAGTTAATTTTTCATGGTTGGTAGATATTTAAAATCAATGTTTTGCCAAGTTTTTTTAACTAAGATAAAAACTAGCATGAAATATATTAATAATAATGTTGTAGTATGTATTTCAGATGTGTTTTGTCAAGACAAAATTATTTTACCACCTCATCATTAGATCGTTTATGTTGTTTACCACTCATTAAATTATTATGCGGTTTAGTTCATCATTTTCTTGTTTTAGATAAAATAAATCAACTTGTTATATTGCACTAAAAAGCAAAAGAATTGAACAATGTACAGACAAAAGCATTAAGAAAGAAAGTATTTTGGAAGGTAACCTACAATGGTATTAGTATGCTATCGAAAGTGGTGACTAAGAATTAAAGAACAAAAATAAATTACCATACCTTATTGTAACGCATCTATCATATTAGAAATGCAAATAAACTTGATAACCTCTTTAGGAAATAAAGATAATATGGTCCTCAAAACTTACAATATTATTTTTAATTTGGTGGTTTTGCTTTTGGCGTTATGTTGGGCATGGGAAGTGCCCTGGAGACACTTTGTGGACAAGCTTATGGGGCAGGACAAATTAACATGCTAGGAATTTACATCCAAAGATCATGGATAATTCTAATTTCTTCAGCAATACCAATAATGTTTCTTTACATATTTGCAGCTTCAATTTTGAGATTCATTGGACAAACACCAGATATATCAAGATATGCAGGAAAGTTTGCAATATGGATGATACCACAACTCTTTGCCTATGCATTGAATTTCCCTATCATGAAATTTCTTCAAGCTCAAAGCAAAATAATGGTTATGGCAGTGGTATCTGGAGTGGCTCTTTTGTTGCATGTTATCTTTAGCTGGTTGTTGATGATAAAACTAGGCTGGGGAATGGCGGGGGCGGCGGCGGTTCTGAATCTATCTTGGTGGTTTTTGGTGGTTGTTCAGTTGCTTTACATACTCTACAGTGGTAGTTTTGGTGAAGCTTGGACAGGGTTTTCTTGGAGAGCATTTGAAAATCTATGGGGCTTTGTTAGCCTATCTCTATCATCTGCAGCAATGCTTTGGTAAGTTTCTAACTACTTCTTTACTAGTGTTTGATGAATGATTGAATGTCGTTGACTGATCTCCACATGTCTCTCAAAAGATGTGAATCGAGAACGTAAATTTTAGTCGCTTTTCATTTTTAATTGTAACTTTTAGATCGATTTTTTTATTTTAAATTAACTATTTTTTAACTGTAAAAATTATAATTTAAATTTTATTATATCTTTGTTATTAAATTGTCAATAGGCCAAATAATATAGTTTAGTGGTGTCGTTTTATATTTTGATATCTTATTTGATTCTTTTTTAATGTGTAAATGGATAAAAAAAATAATTAAAAAGGGAACATTAATTTTGATTAATGAAAAATAATCTTAAGAAATGAGATGGTATAATTTTAAAAAACTATCATTATTGAAATCACAATTAAGTAGTTCAAAGCATTTTTTTTGCTTTCATATATGCAATTTGATCCTCCATCATATTAATAAAAATGTGGTATAGATAACACCTAATAATATAAAATTGGTAATTTGATATCCATTATTTTTTTTATCATTGATTAGTGATAATTTCTACAACATGGTATTTGATAATGACGACCATTTCTACAACATGTTAAAACATGTGATGACAACCTTTGTATATAAGAAATCAGTTTTATTATGTCATTTTCCAAATTACTAAGTTATTTTCCAAGAAAAATATAGCCCATAATATACACTCTTATTATTATACCCATATAAAAAATCTCAACTGTCAAATTTGAACTTATTTTTAATTTGTCTTATTTAATATCTCATTTTGCGGAATTTAGTTTTCAATCCACGTGAATTCTGTGCTATGCCACATCAATGTGAAATGTCTATTTTCAATATCTTTAATCTTATCTGGCTACTTCTTTTCTTTAATTTCTGACCAAACTTTTTTAAAGTATTATCAAATACCTACCGAGTGAGAGTCAATTGTCAACAATAAATGAAGCATGTATTCCAAAAACAGATCTTTCTTAGGCGATGATTTTTGTCCAAAGTCTACGTCGACAACAGTTGTCGACATATACTTCATTCTGAGATTTGATTAGATTTCTCATATACTACGACCGAGTATTAGTTTATTTAAATGAATTGACTTCTAATGATTCATATACATACTTGATTAGATTTCTCATTAACACTTTTTTTGTGTGTGATTATTAGTTATTTAGGGAGATAAAATATTATTAATCTAAATACATTATTGCTTGTTATAATCACAATTAAAGATTAACAACCGTCAGCGATGGTTTGTAATATTTAACGCAAGCTTCGTCTAGATATGAAGTTTTTGAAATAATGATCATTGCGGTAATTAGTAATCGCCTGACATTACGGCAATGGCGTAAAGTGGTTCAATTAAAGTTGGAGTTTCTTAGAAACTTGGTTGAATTATCAAAATGTATTATTTTATAATTTTTAGCGAATAATGTCAGCATGGCTGATAAAACATGACATAAAAATTAAGTTAAATTAAAGTTGGAGTTCTTGAAAACAGATTAATTATCAAAAATATACTATCTTATAATTTTAGCGAATTATTAATTTAAGCACATCAGTGGAATGACGAAAACTATTATGTTGAGAGTTTATTAAATGTCAGTATTAATTTATCGAATTTCTAATGTATGTATTTGGTAATTGCAAAAAAGGAGCAGCATGAATTATTAATTTAGAAGTCTAACAACTAAAAGCTCTAATATCTTGAGAGAGTTATATTAAATGTCAGTATTAATTGCTCCGATTTTCCCTACTGTAGTTAATAATTACAAATAAAAAAATAGAAAAAAGGAGCGAGAAAAAAAACACGATTATTAATTTAGCACCGTATTCCAGAATTAGAGGCAGTCAAAAATATTATCTTAGAGAATTTATTAAATAATCAGTATTAAATTTATGTAGTTTTCAAAAAAAAAAGGAAAAAAATAGCAAAAGTAGCCACGTGTGTGTAAGCGTATGTCAGCGCGTGTATGTCAGCGCATATGACTCTTTTAATATATATAATACTATAGATTGCAAAAGAAAAAAAGAAATCCAAACGCTTCCCCTTACTGCGTATGACCGCTTGTCGATTGTTAGTTTATCCAAGTTAAAATGAAAAAGAGGCAGCATGGGTATTAATTTAGCGCCCATCACGAGTCGAGACACAGTAGAAAATATTATCTCGGGGAGTTTATTAAATAAAGCCATCCCAGTAGAGAGACACGACGAAAAGAAATATTGCTCCCCTAAGAGTTTATTAAATAATCGAGTTTCAAAAAAAAGGGAAACAGTAAAAAAATTGAAAAAGGCTGCATGATCGACACCAAAAAGCATTATGACCATGGGTGGCGGGCATGAAACCTTTTTATAATACTAGTAAAATAGGCGTCACGTCACATGACGTATGTCATTCTCAAATATTTGATATCTTTTTTATGTTTAATTAAATTAAGATTCTAAGCGTGTAAAAACTTACATTCTTTTGATTTTTTTCTAATTAATATTTTTATTTTTTGAAGGGATATTTTGATCACAAAATAACTCTTTAAATATAATATAAAAATAAAAATAAAAATCGATAATATTAGATAGATCTTTATCTGAGGCGAGATGTCAAAGAGATACAAATATTGCTTTAACAATTTGATGTCTACGATTAAAATCATATTGACCGAATTGATCATTACTATTGTATCATCGAATTAATTGCTTATGTCGGTTAAATTAGTATGATTTTAAAAGTACCAAATTTAAATTTTGTGGACACATTATATAAAATTCATATAGCATGAAATTAAGCAATGATATTAATAATAATAATATAATAATAATAATAATTCTACTCAAATCATATGATTTAACTAATTCATATTATAATAATAATAACAATAATTCTACATAATAATCTCTTTTCCGCTTTTAGTTGTCTTCACATTCATTTTGCACGTAGATTAAGGGGCAGCTGAAAAAATAGTCAAAAATGCAGTGAAAATGTAGAATGATAATTAATTTGAGGAAATTATATCATTGGTTGGTTGATAATTTGGCAGAAAAACTTCAGGCAAAAAAGTACATTGAAAATGTAGAATTATAATTTTCTATGCTAGAAAGACAAGTAATTTGAAACAAAAAATTGACCTAGAAAGACAAGTATCAAGGAACGGAGGGAGTAATAAATAATAATAATAACTACAAAAAATATATGATTATTTAACTAAAATCTATTATAATAATAATAATAATAATATGATAATTCTAAAATAAACATATTATTATTTAACTAATACAAATTATTAAAGATTGAAAATGACATATGATGAGAAAAGGTAATAAATTAATAATATATAATATATGACGTATTCTTGAATTGAATCATGAAAGTTATACAAGTAAAATTGAGCAAAAATAATTGTGTTATTGATACATATCTTTTTGAATCATTAAACATGCATTAAAGATAAATAAATAAAGTTAGTTAAAAAGAAAATTAGGATGCGTATGTGATTATAAAATATATATATATGTGTAGCCAATGTATATGATATATATGTGTTAATTTGAGTAGATTTCCCTTTCAATTGATAATCTTACGTATGTGCAAGTATAAAGTATGATGAATACTTAATACTACCTCCATTTTTTTATTTGACGTTTTTAGTATATCGATGTGAAACTTTGACCATTAATTACTAATTACTTATTATTTTAATAAATATAAAAGTTATATCATTAGATTCATCTTTGTGTTTAAATATTATTTTCTTATAATTTTTTTGAACATATAGTTTAAGAATAATTGATAGTGAAGTTACGCCGATATCACAGCCAGTAAATAAAAAAATGGAGGAAATAATAGTAATTACTATTAGAACTCACAACTTTTAGATTTTTAGATAGAATGTGGTAATTTAATAATTAATAGTGTGAAAATGATATAAACACAACCCTTATTCAAACTTTTTATATATATTCTTGATATTGAAATATAGTGATACTAAGATATCTGATATTATACGGATTACTCCGTGATCCATTTTAATTAAGCTACATTGCATGCTCGAGACAAATTTTTGATTTTTCAATTACTCTTTAATTATATTACTAAAAAATTAATATTATGAAAGTGTTTTAAAAAGATGAATCCAATTATATAAATTTTATATTTTTTAGAATAAGGAATAATTAATAATTGATGTTCAAAGTTTAATTTCAAAAAAATCAAACACAATTAAAAGTGGATTGGAGAGAGTATAGTATTTCAAATGTATTTTGATTTCAAAGCATTAATTACTAAAAATGGATTAAAGAATTTTTCTTAAAAAATAAATATTATTTGAGTATTCAATAATCATTTAAATAAGAATAAATTAAACAATATGAATTGGTCCTGAATAATAATTATGATTCAAGACATGCGTAGTTCAGTAAAGTCCAAAACAATAGGAAACAAAAGGTTACAGTTAGATTGGTCCTGAATAACAATAATAGATCATCAATGATTGTGATGTACTCCGTACATGTTTTGATCATGAAACAAATCAATTAATCATTCATAAGCTCTACCTAATACCTATGGACATTTTTTTCGCTTCAATTCGCTCGGCATGATAATTATTATTGTTTAGTAGAAAAACATAGAAGAAAAAACGAGACCATATTTCCAACGACTAATAAAAATATCAACACATATCAAACATGAAGCATGCAAAAGAAAATTCCAGTATTATTGTTCAACCGAAAATTATGCAATTTCCTGAACTCAAAAGAACTTACTATATACTCCGTATATGCCAAGAAGCTTTGAATACATAAATAATTAATGAACCGTAACCGTTCTTCATATTATCACCTAAAATAAAATAAAGTAGCCTTTTCTTCGTGAAGTTTATTAGTACAAATTATGAATGCATTTTAACCGCCATATATAAATAACTATTTATTGATACTTAACTCAGCTTAGAGAATTGGTACTACACTGCATTGGTTTTATTTGCTGGTTACTTGAAGAATGCTGAGGTTGCTGTAGGTGCCTTCTCCATATGGTAAGTTATAGTCTTTGATTGGTCACATTGTTAGAGGTAATTATCGATTTGATTTCAGATAAGTAGAATTAAGTGGCAGTTTAGTCTCAGATAATTATACTATTGTAGATTATTAGTACAGGAAATTGTTCAAATATTGAACATTCGTTCTTGTTTTTAACTTTAAAAATAAGGCTGGATACATGTGCAATATTTGTCACTTTCGGAAAAAATCTATTGCAACTTTTATGTCACTAACTAATATACAATATTGTAATTAGCTGTGGCTAAATTGTAACTTAGTGCTCCTATTTAGGATCAAATTGGAAATTACCTCAACAATTAGCATGAAGTCAATATAGAAAACTTCCAATTATTTTCCTTTCATTATTTCCATATTATTGCAGTTTTAACATAGTTGGCTGGGTAATAGCCTTGGCTTTTGGACTCAATGCAGCAATAAGGTACGGCCTCTGCGTAACATATGTAATCTTTAACAACTTATTTATTTATATTAGCTTCATTAATCTATAAATCATACAGTAACAAAAAGTATTATAAATGATTGTGCAGTGTCAGGGTCTCAAATGAGCTAGGAGCAGGCCATCCAAAGAAGACAAAGTTCTCAGTGGTTGTAGTCACACTGAGTTCTCTGTTATTTGGATTTTTCATAGCACTTTTTTTCATGATTACAAGAGATCAATTTCCAGCATTCTTTGCTGAAAGCAAAGAAGTTCAAGATCTTGTATATGATCTCACTCCATTGCTATGCATCAGCATTATCGTTAATGTTCTTCAGCCTACACTCTCTGGTTTGTCAGTTTTAGTCCCTTTCATCTACTTTTGAAGTAATAATTCGTTCATATAATGTCGTATTATATACCTCACACATGCATGTGTATGCCAACGTTTTCAATATTTTAAAATATTGTAATCAAGTAAGATTGATTTATTAGAGTCAAAATTAATCTTTTAACATGATTAGACAAAACTTCCTATTAAACTGAAATGAGAATGTTATTTTATGATATTTCCTCTTGAAGTGGTATAGATTGAAATAAAAGTGTTTCGATAAAATACTCTTAAATCATCTTTGATAATGACAGGGGTGGCTGTTGGAGCTGGGTGGCAAGCTTATGTAGCATATGTAAATATTGTTTGCTACTATATTCTTGGGCTCCCTTTGGGCTTATTCCTGGGCTTTGTTTTGGACATGGATGTTAAGGTAGTAACTTCCATTCTACATATATACAGTACTGCATTCCTTCAAATACAAAATTATTTAATAGATTTCATTTTTGAAAATTTTAGATATTTTTACTTATCATTCTAGCATAGAAAATTATACTTTTATATTTTTAATGTTATTTTATTTATTTATTTTTATTATTGAAGTGCTCCAATGCATTAATAATATAGTTTGATTAATTATCGTTCTACGTTTTTATTCTGATTTTGGTACTTTTCTTCTTCTTAATTTGTGTGTATAATTCTAAAATGACAAGTAAAAAATTTGGAGGAAGTATCGTTTTGTTATTGGATAGATTGTGTTCTTGATGATAAAAGATTATGAATTAATGTTGAGGTGAAATGATCAAATAATTTAGAAATCAAATCTTCTTAACAATTTCTATAACAATTCTTTGAATTAATTAATATCAATGGTTTGCAGGGCATCTGGTATGGCATGCTCTTTGGTACAACTACTCAGACCTTTGTCTTGATTTGGATGCTCTATAAAACCAATTGGAACCAAGAGGTATAAGTAATTAATTAATTGGGTTTATATTTGTTCATATGTAAAAATAAAAGCAACTAGATTGATAAACTTTGTATAAATCATACTTATTGAAACAGACGTTAATTTATAAGACAAGTAATTATAGTTTCATGTATGAGAATATTGAATTACTCCACTAGCTAGCCAATGAGTCTAGCCAATAATAATTTAATTTAAAATCTCATTTACTAGTTAAGAATGTATATTTTTCAATAGGATCACTGATTTATTAATCTTTGTGGTTGGGGGACTAAAATATCTCTGATTTTGCAGGCATCCATAGCTGGAGATAGAATAAAACACTGGGGAGGAGAAACAAGCACGAGTACAATTACCAACATGAGCTAAAAGTAAAAGATGAGAGAGTTCATTAATACAACCACATTCTTTCTGCTTTTCAGATTTGGTTTATCTGTTCATTGTTGATTTTATATGTTGTTGTGCAACTGTCTCATTATATATTCAATTATTCATATGTATTAAGAGTTTCAATTGCGAGATATTTGTGGATATATATGTATTGAATGCAACTTTGGTGACTGAGGATGTGATGAAGAGATGGAAGCAGTCCCACATTGAAGTGGATTCGGAAAATATTCACTATATTATTGATCTAAGTCTGGCAAACTCTATTTCCAAGACCTTAATTTTCAAGATACAAAATTTTGACAATTTTATTTCTACCCACCGCAAGAAGTGTGGGTTGGAAAATGTTTATACTCTATTTCGAAATGTGGTGATTAATATAAATAAAAATTGATCTTAGCGAATGTTGTCAGCGAGAGCCTTAAAATGTGGGCTCGGTTGTATAGCGAGCAAATAGTGTATTTGTTGGTTGAGTACAATGAACAAATATTCGTGAGTTGGTTTCCATAACAACCCAACACACAATGTATATGAAGCTTGAGCCTATATGAACCCATGAACCACGTGTTCGGCCTAATTTGTTGATATTAATATTTTGTAATAAGAATTCAACATAATTAATATACTTAATTAAGTTGAGATTTATTGTGATATATATTAACACAAAATGGACCATGATACATATTATTAATAAAAAATTAAAATATAATAACAATAAGTTTAATATTTTTTACACAATGTTCTTCACATTAACATAATTTTGACATAATTTAACATTAATATATTAATAATTAACAATGAACCTAAATAATGTAATATTTTGACATAATTTAACATTATAAATATTAACAAATTCAATATTTTAAAAATTAACAAAAAGACTTAACATGATAAATATTAATTTTAATATTAATATACCCATCATGATGCACATTAACTTTAAAATTCTTAAAATATTAATATAAATAATGAACAAAAAATTTAAAATTATTATAGAATAGAAAATAATGTCAATTCATAACAAATATTTTGTGAAAATAGAAAAAAAAATTGATTTATGAATATTAACAAAAAAGTGTGAAAATTGAGAAAATAAAAATGAGCATATACATGGTAGGTGCATTTGCATATCCAACAAACGCATTATATGGTCGATATACATATCCAACGTATGCTTTATTTGTTCGCTTGAAATTATGAAAAAAATTATGAAGTGGTAATTATATACTTTGAGCAAATGAAATGTAGGGTTGGTATGCATTTTCACCCCGTGTTCCATGCGTTGGAAATGTAAATTCACTCTATATCATTTGACACCCAATAAATACTTGATGTGTTTGTTATGATTTAAACTTGGCGGCTTCATATAAATTAGTTAAAGATAAAATGGTCAAAATTTTGTGTTTTGAAAATGAATTTATTTGAATTTATATGCACCCCATCAAGTCTGCATGAGTTTAATTATATATGTACTCTTGACTATATAAAAGCTCCCCCGCCTGGAGGAGTTCTGCTAGTCTTGAGAAATGTGCTTCGTCATCATTTTCTCTATTATTTCATTTTGTGGTGATAGAACAGCTTGGTATCAGTTCGTTTGTGAGGTTAGAGTGAGTGCTTTTAACTAGGTATGTAAAAGAGGGTTGATTCGACTCAAAAAATTCAATTCGATGTAATTTGAATCGAGCTGAAACTTCATGTTACCTTTGACCAATTTGAGGCGGAGGAAATGGAGGGAGTTGATTCATTAATCAAATCGAATCACGTGAGTGATTCATAATCGGTTCGAAAAATAATTGTGTATAACCGACTCGTTAATCGAATCGCACTAGTGAACGCAAAATCAATTTGAATCAACTCAGAAATTGATTCAAAAACCGATTTGACTCGTAATTAATTTGATTACACTCATATTTTATTAGTTAGACATAGGATTTGTTTGATATATAATCGGCTAACGTATATAAAAGTGTCTGCGTAATAGTTGTATTTAACTTTCTTTTCCTTTATTAATTCTTAAATTAACGCTTACATCTAAAAATACAAAGTTATGAGTTAATAGAAATTAAGCCTCTTTCTCAATTTTTTTTATTTGTGAGTTTTAAGTATATCGGTGTAAGCTTTTGATTATTAATTATTCTTAAAGCATATGTTCAAAATTATAAGAAAATAATATTATAGAAACTATTTTTAAAAAGAGCGAATCCCAATGATATCTGGCACATATTTATTAAAAAAAAATAAGTAATTAGTATTAATTTTTCAAAATTTCACATCGATACTACTAAAGCACGTCAAATGTCGCAGGTAATAATGAAGTATTCATAAATCACTTTTTATACTTTGCGTATACGTAATATTATTAATTGAAAGGAATAAATGTGGCAATATCGTCATATACATTTGAAATATATATATCTTTATAATTTTAGATGCGTCACTTTTTTAATTAAATTTATGTATTTATACCGTCAT
The DNA here is from genome assembly GCA_019722365.1 of Lithospermum erythrorhizon. Lineage (NCBI taxonomy): Eukaryota > Viridiplantae > Streptophyta > Magnoliopsida > Boraginales > Boraginaceae > Lithospermum > Lithospermum erythrorhizon. The sequence goes on along the minus strand of JADFUC010001736.1, from coordinate 49,624 downwards.
GTTTAATGATTAGTATGCGTTGAATAACGCCCAATTATTTTGCTCAATTTTACATGTATAAACCGTGATTGATTAAAGAATATATACCGTATATTATATATTATTAATTTATTCTTTCGCTTTTCAAGTGATATGATTTTTCTTGCTCATTACTCTCGTTTCAATCTTTAATAATTTGTGTTAGTTAAATAATAATTTGTTTTATGTAGAACTATTGTTATTATTATTATTATAATAGGTGTTAGTTAAATAATTATATATTTTTTGTAGAATTATTATTATTATTATTATTATTATTATTATTATTATTATATTATTTATTACTCCTAGTTCCTTAATACTTGTCTTTCAGGTCGATTTTTGTTTGAGTACTTGTCTTTAGCATGGAAAATTATAATTCTACATTTTTCAATGTCTTTTTTGTCTATATTTAACATAAATTATCCAATAAGCCGATGATATAGTTTTGATTAATTATCATTCTACATTTCAATGTATTTTTTGACAATTTTTTCATGTCGCTTAATACGTATTGCAAATGGTAGGAAGATAGCCCAAAAAGGAGCAGGAGAGTTATTTTGTAGAACTATTGTTGTTATTATTAGAGGCGAAAAGGCAGGAAGCGAAAAGTATTTCGTATTTCACTTACATTTAAAAGTTGTTTCATTTCTAAAACAAGATTTTATAGTCATTTGACTCCTTTCGTCAATCATTTTTTGGTTTTTTTTTCTTTAAATGTGTTAAACTTTTTAAGGTGAGAGTGACTGTCGGTGAACACACGTGCCCTGCACGTGTTCAGTCCAAGGGTAAATTAGTAATTTCATATATTAAAAAACTAAAAAAAATAAAAAAAAAATTATAATATATTGTTCCCAAAAATCAAAATTAGGTCATTGAGTTAGTGTAATTTAAAGGCTTCTTTGACTTCAAGAAAAAATTTCAAATTGAAAAATCTTTTCAAAACCTAGCAATTAGTTAATGGGCATGGCACTGTATCCATAGTTACAATGTGTTTGATTTTCTGCGAGAGGTGGTGAGCAAAGTTCCTGACTATGGTAGTGCTGATGCTGGTGGTGATATGGCAAAGAGAAGGAAGGTTGCAGGTGGTGAGGTACACGAGAGTGATGAAGATTCAAAAAGGGGCAGGATGGTAACCGAAACGAGCCAGGGGGCCAGCAATGTTCGTGGGAGGGGTAGGGGTAGGCCTAGAGGTCGTGGACGTGGCCCTAGATTTGGAGAACGCGAGCCTCCTCGGCATGACATAGAGATCGAGCTTTGCAGAAGCGATAAAACCACTATGATAGCAACACCTAGTGCTGTTCCTGCAGTGGCGGCAGATGCCAAAGCAGATGAATTCCCGGAGATCTCTGAGGTAGATAGGATGGTCATCGACCCTCGTCAGGTTGCTCAGATGAATTCCCAATTGGACGACGACGAGGAAGACTATGATGAGGAAGAGTAGGAGGGGCTTCATGTCAAAATGGAAGGCCTCTAGTAGAGCTAACTTGTGTCGATCAGTCTAACTTGTAATAATTTGTTTCTGTTTTAGGAAGCCAAATGAGGATCTCCACTGCCATGCCTTATTGTTTATCCTCTCTGATCATCTTACATCTGGTTTCGCTTGTCTCAAAAATATTATAATATATTAGTTTTTTAATATATGAAATTACTATTTTACCCTTGGACTGAACACGTCTTTAGGCTTGCGTGTGTTCAACAATTGGTCAACTTTACGGAGAAAGTTAACCGGTTAAAAGTAAAAAACTAAAAATGAATGACGAGTGAGTGAATGGGACCATATAATTCATGAGTGAGCGAACGGGAACAGAGGTAAACATGAGTGATGGTTACGGTACTTCTTGCTTATTATTATAATAGAATTAGTTAAATAATCATATGATTTGAGTAGAATTATTATTATTATTGTGTGTGTATTATTATTATTATTTAATTAAATGCGTATATGAATTTTATATATTGGGTCATGAGAATTTAAATTGTACTTTTAAATGAAATGCAAATTTAATCGGCGTAGAAAATTAATTCGATGATCTGATATTAATGATCGATTAGATCGATACGTTTTAAGCCCAGAAATGGGGTTGTCTTATAATAAATGAGTACTTGTCTTTCAGATAGTAAATGAGAACCTACATTAAATAATTTTTATTATATATAAAATAAATAATCATATTAATTTAAAAATGGAGTTTAAATTCGATAGATTATTAGAATATTAAATGAAACTTTTTTGAGAATTTTAGCTTTCTTGATTAACTTTTTTTTCGCTTTTCATCATATTCAGTCGTATTTTCTAGTTAGAGTAACATAACTAAAAGGCTAATGATGACAAAAGCGATATATTATGGATTTATGGATAAACTTGATTTGAGATTATTTAACTTTCAAATAATGAACACTTGTAATCAATTCTTCCTGTAATAAAAAACAAATGGATGCACTATTGTTAGTATTCAAAAATTTAAATATATCAAAATTATGCATAATTCAATATAAAATCCCTAAAAAATTAAGCGATGATATATTAATAACGGAAAATCTACTAAAAAAAATTCTGATCGGTGGTCGTAATAAAAAACCATTTGCACAAACTACAGAAATGATCAATCCGAGAATAAAAGCAAAATGATCCTTGGCGTCAAAGATGCGCTTCGATGAAATTACCGATAAAATTCTGAAAAGATTGAGGTCGAGAACAAAATCTGGCTTGTCCGCAAGTAAAGAGTCTACTTTGGATCAAAAGCCATTCTATTGGCATGTGGGTCCCCAAAAGGATGAAGAGGGCCACAATGCGGTTGAGGTGGAGCTCACCGAGGTTGGGACCGTCGTGACTTTGAATAATCGAGTCGTCGCTTGATGGATAACGATAAAATAGAAACTTCATTTAACTTGTGATAAATAAAAACAATACAACTTGTCCATTGAATTGAAATACTTAAGCCATTTCTTGCTTATTTGAAAAGTAATAATATAAATCATGACGTCAAACAACGGGGTTTCTGAGCTTCGAGACAACAATAATTGTGGAGTCTGACGTAAAATCTCACAATTTTATATGCTACTCTCGACAAGATAAATCTTTCCTTAATGGCTTTCCAACTACGCCAACAAGCCACTTTCAAATGCAATGACTTACTCATGGCTACGCATGTGCTGACTTATTTCTCTATTTGTTATCTTTCTTAAGTATATAGCAAATTTCCAACGATATTCAACTTCATGCGACTCGACTATCATTTTTAGTTCACACTTAAAGTGCTACTTTCCCCAAATATAGCTATATATACACTCCTAGGATATACGAATGTTTATCATAAGAACTTTCAAATGGACATTATCTTAATACAACAGCGAGCACATGTCTTGAATCGAGGTAAACTTGTGCTCTGAGAATTATCTCATATATTCTTCAATTAATTATCTGAACTTATTCCCTGATAATATCAATGTCGTGGTTAGATCATAACTTATCTCTTAACACATTTGAATTCAAATTTCCACCATTTATAAAATATAAATCAACGTCATTAAACTAGCATGAACCTCGGTTTAAAATGTTTGTACCTAATATTCTCATTCAAAAGTTATCTCAACCATTAACCAATTCAATTTTAACATTAAAGGAGGTATAGCGATTAATAATATCAGCACCAGGATCCTGAGAGAACCAAATAATACTATCAATGATCACCCAAGCGTAATTCGACATAATTTTATCAAGGCATACAGTATATTACACAATATCCATAACCAATAAATGAGTCATAAAACGTATCACAAAACACCATAGAAAGTTTAAACAACACGTAACACAACCAAACAAACCCAACTCCACAACCTCAACAACATAAACTGCAACCTTTACAACTAAACCACTCGATCAACTCCAACGACTTCTATCGACTCAGCAACTTAATTAGCTTCGAAACAGCGGTGTCAGCCTTCGACATAGTCAACTCGGCCAACTCATATCCGGTTTCTACAACTAATGCTCATATAATCAACCTCGACTGCGGGGGGCTTATGCAGAGTCGACATAAGGCATCCACTGGAGATCGTAGCAGTGCAGAAGCAAAAATAACGCTTATCTCTTAGGGGTATAAAGAGGCAAATATCGGATAATACAACTCAACATACATCAACAAGCTCGCTTATACGTAGTATAAGACCTGACACCGGGTAGTCTGACCACGGATATATCAGCTTGACTACTCTAAAACACTTATGCATTGAGTAAGCCACACTCTGCTGACCCGATACAAGGAAATAAACAACTTCCAGCAAAACACCAAAATGCATGAACTACAAAGATGAAAATACAGCGAAGCGAGACACGCAATCGACAATATATAACCATCAGCGTCCATGGCATCATCTCCTACGGTGAAGTAATAGTGAGCATCGCAGACAATAACCAATCTGATAACATATACATATCTGGCGATAAATAAAACACCGTGAGATTAGTACTCCGTGGCTAGAAATAACAATGCCTCACTGTCGATCAGTACGCTTTCGCGTTCAGCGTCTAATCAAAACACCCAAAAATTTACAATTACTACTTGCTACAATTTTAACCCTTAACATATTTTAGTTTTTTATTTCAACTTCATGAGCATATTTAATTATCAACTTAACAGCTACAGGTGGAAATATTGCTACAGCGTGTTTGAGCGACTAATAAAACTACAAAAATCCGGACCACTGACAATAAACATTCTCGGTCACTTCTACTGCATCTGCAGCATTCTAAACAATATCAAATCAATCCAAAACTAATCGATTTTCCCAAGCCCAATTAATCATTTCTAATAACAATCAAAGGCAAAATATTAATCAACTTACAAAAATCTACCTCAGCGTACTCGTCAATCAGCGCGGCTTGTCATGAAACATACTCACAAGAAAACAACTATATTAAACTCGACAAGTCACTTTTTACAAATTTATATTTTTTCTTGGCAGCCAAAAGGCAGCTTTCGTCTTGAAAAGTCGACTGAGCTTGAGCATCTATTTCCCTCAGTATAACCTCCCGAATATTTAATGGAGTAAATCACGCATACTAACTTCAAGAGTTCTACAAAGTCAGCGAGAAAGTCAACTATCCATCTGCGACACATTTCGATTCCATAAATAGAGTGTTATCAGCACCTGTACCATAATCTAAGTTTAGATGATAATTTTATACCGTTTTAAACCTGAAACTTCGAAATCGGCTTAAATCGCGAAAAAATCAACGATACCATGCTTTCGAAAATGCTGAAAAGATTACAACTTTCTTCTATCAAATCGTAGAGGATGGTGAGAGGAAACTTCTCCAAAAGAAATTTAGAGTCAGAGAACACAGAGATGAGGAAGAAAGCGAAAAGAAATCGAGGGGAGGGGAGCTCACGGTTTTGGGGTTGGGGAAGGAGATGAGATTTTTTATTTTTGGGCCTTGTTTGGTTGTGTGGTGAATGGAGTAATGAGTATTTTATGTGGTGGCCGTCGTTTAATTGATCGTCTATACCGTTTTAACTTATCTCGACAAGCTAGCTTACAACGTTAACATTTATACTCTATGAACATAAAAAAGTGGGTCCAACTTAGATTAATTAATTTAACAACTTAACATTTTAATAATTAGAGCATTTACTCATATTTTAAATTTTCGGGACAAGTTATTACACCATGGGACTGAGTCGGGAGCGTGTTAAAGTAATATTTGTATTTTTTATGGGCATTCGGTTTAGAGTATAATATACATCTATGGGCGTCATATTTTATTGTAATTTTTATATTATATTTAAAGAGAGTTATTTGTTATCAAAATATCGGCTTCAAAAGTAAAAATATTAATTAGAAAAAAATTGAGAAATAATTAATTTTACCTGAGTTTATAATAATTTTGAATTAAATATAAAAAAAAATATTAAATATTTAAGAAATTAATTATGTATAATAGGTAAATCGCGTCCCTATGCTTGTACTAGTTTAATAAAATGGATAAAATAAACTAATTTAGCAAGCGATAGAGAATTAATCAAACCTAATTACTAATCAAATTGTAATCGTTTATAACACCCCTTATGTCCAATCCTTTTCCTTTGTGATTGGGACGGAAATTTGCATTTTTTGAAAATGACCAAAGTCCTTATTATTAAACATAGGAACTTTAATGCTAAATTGATGATACGAAAGTACTTCGTATTATATTTGCCTCGTGCTACAAGCCTCCATACCCGTTTTCTTCCACTTGAAAATGATAGGCGGCACATTCACTTTGTCTAATCATATATCTATGTCTACCATGAAAAGTGTGATGTAGAGTTGGACAGATGGTACCAATCAAGAAGGGTAAAAGGTTCAGAAGATAACATAGGCATAGGATCGGCTAAAATCCACCTTTCAATATATAAATTCTGCCAATATTCTGTAGGGATAACATATAATTCTGCCAATGTTCAATAATTGAGCCTTTTACACTTTAAAAAAATGTTGAAAGTGCTTGAAAGATTAAAAATTGGTTGCTTTCCTCATAGATAAGTTTGATCATGCCCTTTACCCATAAGTAGAGGCAAATTAGGAAATGTCTCAATTGATTGAGCTTGAGTTTTTTCTTAAATTAATTGAAATTTTATTCTTTGTGTATTTCGGCTAGTATGAAAAATTAGGATAATGCATCACTTAGCTTATTTCCAATGCTGCTCCAGTTAAAGCGTAATAGAGCACTTTCTTCATAGATAATAATTGCATAGGTAGAATGCATGCTTAAGTTTGCGTTGATGCAAGTAGTAAATGGAATTACGTAATTATTGCATATATAATTCTTATTATGATACATAAATTGCACATAAGTTACTTATTACTCTACTCGTTCTTTTAATTGTCTTCACAGTAAATTTCTTGGCATAAATTAAGAAAATTAAAAAGTAGTCAAAAAATATATTGAAAATGTAGAATGATAATTAATTGAAACTATATCATTGATTGATTGATAATTTAATAAGAAAAAGTAGATAAAAAGTACATTGAAAATATAAAATTATAATTTTTTATGTTAGAAAGAAAAATAATTTGAAACAAAAAATTTAGCGTAGAAAGGAAACAGTAAAGAGAACGAAAAGAAATTAATATGTAATGGTCTATTAAAGATAAGGATCTAGGTGCAACATTTACATTTATGTAAAATCGATGATTTAACTTACCACTAATCGAAGCGTGATGGTTTGTGCGTTTATGCCCACTTTTTAAGCCGATGAATAATCCCGAGAAGCAGATTGATTACCAATTAACTATCATCTCCCCTTTCACTTAAATTGAAAGTAATCAAGAAGTTAACTTTGCAAATTAAGTCCATAAACAAACTAAATAAAAGTTACTTCAACTTAATAGTACAATACCGATAGCTCAATAGCCTGATCACACTTGGATCAAGCTTTTATAAGGAGATCTTGGGTTCAATCCTCTATTCTACTTTATTTGTAGTACTTACTCTAGCTGTCTTTAATTATAAATTTCTATATTATTTATTTATTTATAATAATTAATATTTATATTCGTAATTTACAATATTACATACTTTTCATCGCAAATTTAAAAATAAATAAATTAATAGTACAATTCATCAACACAACAAACTAACAACCAACTTTTTATTCCACTTGCACAACACATTGATAATACCAAAGTATTACCAAAATTAAGCACTCAAAATGGTTTATTCTCAAGTTCGCGAACATGAAATGAAACTAAGGGTGACTTGATCAAACACTAGACCAACAACGCCACAGTAAATGTGACCAAACAAATCAAACACCCTACTTTTAAGAAGCAAATATAATTTTGATTCCACCAACTTTCACATCCCCAATTTTGGGTACCAAAGTCACCAATACAGAATCATCATCTTCAGCTTTCAAATCCTCAAGTGGTTCACTCAAACCAAACCTCTGTGAAGTAACAACCACCTGTTTTCCTTTGGTCCTGTGAGGCAAATTAGCAAAACTACCCAAATACTCAGACTTATCAAAGCTAGGCTCAGCTTCATCTTCATCATTGATAAACACATCAAACTTAACATACTGATCAACCGGGAACTCAATTCCTTCAATAACCAAGATTTCTTCCTCGTCGTCTTTCTCTTTTGTACTTCTTGATTTCCTAGGCCTTGGAACAAGTACTTGAATCCTTTTGTCAAGAACAGCAGGCAGGGTGTTGGCAACTTTAGGTGCCCCTGATTTCTTAGCAATCCCGGATTTTGCATTCCTTGGAGCAGGCCTGGATTTTAACCAGGGAATATCAACATTTGCATATTCAAATCCCATTTTTTTGTTGTTTATGCAATCTCTAGTTTTGACTCTCACAGGCTGAGCATTTTCATCATAAAACAAGAAAGAGGAATCCAGGAAATCTGGAGTGTTTGGTTCCCTCCTCTTTTTACCACCTAATTGTTGCCAAATGACCCACATTCTATCAACATTAGCATGGTGGCTATAAAACATCACATCATTTCCAGCTGAGTAGAAATTTCCCATATCTTCACGATTGTCTTCCCTAGGATCTCCAACCCACCTGTTGCAGTAGTAGAATAAAACATCACATTAAAGCAATAAAACATCACATTAAAGCAATATATTAATGTTACTATAGTGAGACCAAGCTTCCACATCACTTTCTTCATTCTTCAAATAATGATGTCCGTTTACTTAGAAATGTTCATAGTTATGGGTGATAATAAATTGTTAAAGAGTATGTATGTGACATTCATACAATGATACTAAAATAAATTGTTATAGATAGATAAGCTCATACCTTATTAATAAATCACTATCACTAATCAATAACATATATAAAATATTGAATAACGGTTGTGTTTCTTTATTTTTTACATTATTAATTACTAAATTACCTTATATCGTAGATGAACCATTTAATTATTAATTACTTAATTATTATTATTTTAATAAATATAAAATTTATATAATTAAATTGCTTTTTGAAAATAATTTCATAATATTATTTTTATAATAACGCATAAAGTAATATTTATATTTTTATATATTTCATTTGGCATAAAAGATTCTACGCATCAGATTTATTATAAATTAGAAGATATTATATTGCTAATTATTCAGAGCAATATATCTTCAAAAAATAAAAAATATTTATTAATTAAAAGAAAATTCAAAGATTGTTTTGTAACGATTTCGAATTAACATAAAATATCAAATATTAAAATTAATTGTATATATCGAACGCCTCCCTTTGGGTATTACAAGGCTAAATTTTATTTTGAATCTACTTTAACCTAGAACAGGGGTATGAGGAAGATTTTCAATCGAGCCCATTCCAGGGTTGGGTGCGGTTCCTGCCACATAAGGCTGGCCAAGAAAATCGATTCCGGTCGAAGCATTTGTCACCATTTGCCTATACATAACAATTAAGTTATTTGTGATGGCTTCAATAGGATTTGTGAAAGAGGGTTCGCTTCCATCATACTTCAAGTCAAGAATTACAGGGGGTAAAAATGCCTGATTTCTTTTTGAGTCATAAAGAGGTGATTTTGGATCAAGAAAAACGGCAGGCATTGTCATACCCCTCGGAGTGTCCCAATTCCAAAAGGGTAGTCCAAAAGTTGGATCATCAATCAACTTCCCCAAAATCCTTTCATAAAAGTACAAATACCATCTATGAAATGGGAAAAAAAGCCATGAGAAATGGACTTGAAGATCAAGATCAGGGAAACCAATTTGATCATATGAACCATTGCAGTAAGCACAATGGATATGTGCTTGTTGTTTGAAATTTCTTGGATCATCTTCAGGCAGAGCTTTCATTAACTCAACAGCTTTTTCAAATTTAGCAAGGTACTGTTTTGAGAGAAGATGAGCAGGTGGTCTCACACGCATAACAGTTGGTTTTGGTAACACATAATCTATAATCTTTGAAGGCACTGGAGGACAGCAATTTTCTGGGACAACTTTGTCCTTTGATATCTGTGCTGGACCACATTTTGTTACATCAGGAGCTACAATTGGAGTAGCTAAAGCTAATGGTTCATTATTAGCATTGAGTAGATTGGCACTACCATATAAGCCTCCTAGGCCAAGAAGAACATTTCTCCTGTCTAGTGAATTTTGGGAAACTTCATCATTATTATTGTTGTTGGCTTTGCATGAAACTTTGAAGGTAGTGTTCTTGTTAAACCTTCCATTGAGGTTAAATTGGGATGGTATAGCTAGTGAGGGGAGTCTGGAAGAAGAGAAGGCAGCATGTGAAACTTTATTAGTAGGTTTTGGAGAAATAATAGAAGCCATGGATAAAAAGATATGGAAGCTAAGGGGATTATTGGTGTGCATGTGATGGTGGATGACATTTGCTTCTTTGTTCAAAATTACTTATAGTTGCGAACCGTGGAAAACGGGGTTTGTAGGATTTTTAAATCTAAAGAGAAATAAGGAAAAATGGCTTGGAGTATATGTGACCAGTAGGATGGCCATCGGTGCGATTCGTTCCATTTTCAGTGACTAAATCTTGATATTTCGCTTTTATCTGCCTCTGTGAACTGCTTTTTCAGTTTTTCATGTATGTGAATCGGTTTCTGCACGATTCGTGTTATTCGTTTTTTACGTAGATGTAATATGGATTATACGAAACAACCCGAATAAGCATAAAGTTAAAATCTACAATGTTTTAATGCCCACAAACATAATCTGTGATCCATGATAAACCAATAAAAAGTAAGGACCCAACTACTTAAAACTCATTCAAGATCTCACAACTTGTTCATTTTCTTTTTTATTATCTGTCAAGAAAAGAAAGTAATAAGTTAATATGATAAACTTAGTACAGTATGCAAAAAAAGCTTTTAAAATCTAAGCATGAAATTTGCATTTTAAGCAATCGTGTTTGTAAGTCTCCATCAAGTTTGTATCAAAACAACAAACAAGTTTATAGTATGCAAAAAGCTTTTAAAATCTAAGCTAGTATGAAATTTGGTAGATCAAGCACTGTAATAAAAAGTTTGGTATATCAAGCAATGACACAACAACTTGGTTTAATTAAGAACAAAACACATATCACCAAGATCAATTTTCAGTTATACAATATGAAAATAAAATTACCTTTATCTTCTTCATTATCATCAAGTTCCTCAAACTCTGTTTTAATGCAAATTGGTGCAGGCTTTGTTTTCAACCAATTTTGAGTACAAATCAAGGCTTCAATGGTTGAGGGCGCTAGTCTACTTCTGTAAGAATCAATGACCCTACCACTTGTGCTAAATGCAGCCTCGGAAGATACAATAGACACAAAGCACCGTATATCTAGTACATCTTTGGCAATTTTTGACGAAATAGAAACTTGGTAGAATTGAGTTTCCACCATAATAAAATATCAAATTGCCATTTGTTTCACAACAATCATTTAAATACAAATTGAGTTCAAACTCGCTTCTTTTTTTCTCCATGATTGCTAAATGTTTCAGTAAATCCGCTTTTTAAGAATCCAAATGCTCCTTAAATATATTTTCCTGCCAACCTAACTCGATGAACTACTACCTTGTGCAATCATATTCATACTCATCTCCAACATATTGGGTCAATGAATCGTATCACTAAACAAACGAATGTCTAATTTTAACTATTTGACTCATTTATTCTACTTATCTCGTATTAATTTGTTTCAAAATAATAGCTAATCAATTTAGTTTTGTAATTGTGATCAGTAATAACCGCATTATTATGCAACAATAAATTTTGGTTACACATTTTCCCCCAATATTTGACAAACTTTTCATTGTAGAGGCTATCAAAGACAAAGACCGAAGTCACTAACTTGATAATAAAGAAGTAAAAGATGCACACCAATCCTCTGTAAAACAAATTGTTGATGTGATGTAGTTACAAACTGAACCGCTTAATGTAACATCAAAGAATAGCTTCAAAAACTTTACAAATCCCTTAGCCTTTACAGTTCTTCACGCTGCTTGAAGGACCCTTCAATCCTTCTATCGAAGCAACTTTCTTTTAATTTTTCTTTATCTTCTCATGACAAAAGGATCTAAGTCTCTATCATCAACACAAAGAGGTCCGAGTTATCCTTACAAACATCAAAATATTTTTTATAAGGATAATCTATCCTAGCCATTATGAAATACATCCGTGATATCTGCCATCTCAAGCATACACAAAGCTAAATTCCATCTCAGATTCACATCAAGCATGAGACCTTTCTACAAGGATTTTGAGTTAATGCTTTTGCACTTTAAATGAGGCTTCTTTTATTTAGCGAAGACTTAATATATCTAAACTCTATTTTAATTTTAAGATTCAACATGCCCTTTAAGCCTTCTCTGCCAATCAGCCAAGAATATGACCCGCACACCTCACATGTAACAAAAGTTTATTCTTAACATCTCTTCTTCTCTTTCCATTTAAAAATTGTTCTTCAAAAAGCCACGTGAGTGTCATTGTAGCTAGCATTATCAACATTTTAAATACCCCAACTTAATAAACAACTGCCATTTTCACCTATTGTATTTCCCTTGTGATTTTCAACAACTTTAAATTCAAGATTCTTTTCCTCAAAAGTCCAATTATCATCAATATAATGTGTGTTGTAAGACACATAAATAAGATTTTGAATGGATGTCCAACAATCAAGTAGGAAACATATTCTTCACCTTAAGTTCTAACTTCAATTTATTTTTCAAATTTATGAACATTCACAATCCTTTCACAGTTTTTCTACTTAGAAACAATAAACCTTGGTCTAAATTATCAAAAACCTTTCTTCTTCAACAACAAGAAATGCAGTGTCACCAATCAAAAATCATTTCTGATACGAACCCTTAAGTTCCTTGTTAATAAATAGGGTTTATTAGCAAAATTTTCAAATTTTTTCACTCCAAAATTTTCAATGGAAGTTTGGTTCTTATCAATAAAATTTGTATTTTTTATTTTTTAACCTGATATATTCTTTTCTATTGATGTTTTGTCCTATCTCTTCCTCACAATCATATGTTGTTCCACAATGATTACATTTTGAACGGGATGGATTTACACCGGTATTACTGTAAAATGGTTCCAAGCAATTGAAGACTTTCTATTATTTGCAATGACGGATTCCATCATTTTCATGATTTGAAGTATCTGCATTCTAATCTTTATCATCAACTTTTGATTTCTTCCAAATTGTGCTTTCAACCTGGAGGGACTTTCTTTTTTGTTGTTGGAGCTTATTTTGCAGGTCGTGTTTATTATTGATATTACAGCTTCAATTTGGAAGAATTTTTACAATGAACTTTGTATCAAATCTAGTGAAACTATTTTTAGTAAGATTGATTGGATCTAAAATGGATATAATTTATGGGTTACAATGGAAGGATTCATGTTAAATCTTGTAGTTGATATTATAATTGGTGGCGTATTTTTCTTTTGGCAAGATTCAGGCTTTTCAATTTTCACTGACTCTTAATTCATGTAATTTCTTAATTGAAGGATATTTGTCATCCATTTTAATGACTTCTAAGAAAGAACAGATAAATGGGGATATAATAAATTAAAATGAAATTATATTTATGAATGAGGACTTATATTTATTTGTTCTTAACTACGTGCTAAGTTACGTAAAATATCCAATAATTCATTACTAAAGTGGACAGTGGACACTACATTAAATGGGCCACAGGCAATGATACAAATATATTTTATTAGAAATCATGATCCAATCTAAGCATTAATATATTATAAATAATCAGTATTTTTTTAAAATAAATAATAAAATTAAAATAAATGATATGGAAGATCGAAAGGATCTGTGGTTCAAAAGGACATTCGGTTTAGTAAAATCGCAAACCTAAAATTATTTCGTTTTCAAATTATTCAAACTCGCCGTTTCGTTTCAAAAAAAAATTCCAAATCTCAATTCGGTTCAAGTCGGAAAGCATTTGATTTTTTCTCGAGCATGTGTGTGGCCATCCCTTAGTCTAGCAGAATTTAGATACTAAGTATAAACATAACCCAAATAAATATTAGTCCTTCATTCCTATAAAGATGCTATAATAATATTTTTATTTTCATTTTCATTTCTCATATGACTTGTCTTATTTAATCAATGTTTATACATATATATAAAAAATAAGTGAGATAATCGAATGGTCTAATAGTTGAACAAGAATCATTTGATCCTTGAGGTCAAAGGTTTGAATTTCATTATAGAAGAGGAAGTTGAAAAATATTGTAATTTTAACTATAAAACAAATAGAAATAAGTCGATTCTAACTAATATTAAATTATTCTCTATTAAAATTTGAAAATAAAATAAAATAAAATTAGATCATTTTTATGGAAAGAAGGAAGTACTTAGCTTGTTTCAATGTACAAAATTAATTATTTTAACCCAAATAAACATTAGATGTGTTTGTTAAGAAAGGGTTGAAAATTTTCCGGCACTTCCTAGAAACTAGTAACCTGACCATTTTGTTTCGCTTTTGAGTTCATGAAACGTTCTCCAATTCGAATCGTACTTAGACTAATGTTTTAGATTTGAGTTGAATATGGATACGAATCTGAATACACTGCCTATTACTAGACTGGTAAATTTTTGAACAATTGATGATTATCATTATAAAAGTAACTGAAGGAAAAGTCACTGCTCTGCATGATCAATATATCACAAATTGTAATCAATCATCTTTAGTATTTGTACTAAAACATCCATATTATATATAAGTTCATTCCTTTCAGGTTCCACTTGAAAATGTTACCTGCACCTTGGTCTAATCTTATCAATGCAATGAGACAAATGACCAACCATCTAAATAATTGTCAAGATAAACAAGAAGAAGTATTGTCTCCAGAAGATAGACATGGCCCAGTGGCATAGCCAAGAAATCACTAATGCCCATTTAGTACCAAGATCAATGCTGAAGAGATGGTTAAAGATGGCGATAATCTCACTAATAAGTTCTGTTTTAGGGACAATTTTACATCTGACTGAAAACGAGTTAATCAAATAGTTTTGTGAAAAAATACTTGCCCATTGACTTGAAGATCCTGAATTTGAAACTCATCATATCGCTAGTTATAAAAATAAAAAAAGAACTCTCAGTCAGAAGGCCTATCTACACAATCCTTCATGAGAAAAGGACAAGGGGTGATGGTAATATAAGGAATAACATAACCTTTTTAATTAAATGATTATAATGTCTGGCTAAAATGTGGTGCTCTAATTTAAGGTACTAATTATTTGAAACTACACCTTTCAATATTCTCCTGTCTAATTCATTTAATCAAAGGCTTGAACTTTAAAATTGAACTTGACCATCACCATCAATTATTTCTATTTTAAAATATAAAATTTATATAATTGAATTTGTCTTTTTTAAAATACTTTCATAATATTAATTTTAAAACTTTTGCCATTATAATTAAAGAATAATCAAGATTAAAGATTTATCTCTGACCATATTGTAAATACAAATTAAAATGGATTGGAGGGAGTATATATATAGGACTACAAGACCAGGTTATATATATGTGACAATCATTAATAATCTAAGTTAATGTCATTACAGGTGTCCTGAAAATAAGGCAAACATATTAGACCATCCCCCTGATATTAAATTTGACATTTATCTCCTATTAAATTAAATTTTTCCCCAAAGATAGTCTATATTTGGTACAATTTTTTGGTCCGGATCAGCCTTTGATCCCGCCCCACAGAGTGTTAAATTTACATTTAATTAATCATTGGCTATGAAATGATCATTAATTGACATCCTAATTGATCCTCTCTGCCCTAATTGATCCTCTGCTTTAGTATAGCCTGCACATACTCCAAATCATTGCATCTAAGTTAATAAGTTAATTATTCACTTAAAGTTGATATCAACTCACTACATGTCTATTGATAATCCAAATCAAGGACCCCACAAATATAATAAAATTAGTATAGCCTCCACATACTCCAAATCCTTACATCAGGTGATCCAAAATCTTCAAAATAAAATAACCAGAAACTCAAAGTAGCCCAATATTGATAGAAAGACGAAATTGAGGAGCGTTTCCTCAATATAACATATATATTATCAAATATGTTACCTATTTTACCTGACTTAAACCGATCCAAACCCACGACCCGCAAAGCGTAAAGCAGATGGTACACTTAAAACCAAGCTTTAGAAGAACGACAATGCACACGTTATTAGTCACCATCGATAGGATCTTATTATAAGAAGTTGATATAGTTATAATCTTATTGGTGTGCTATTTCTTTCTTAAAATTCAACAGCTAAACCCTCATGAAAACCCTCTCAAACAAGTAGAAGTGTAGAACGTATATAGAATCGAGGTCCGAATATACTTTATTCGTATGGGATATACGTTCAAACATATTTAGGAATGTTAAATCATTGCTCAAAACATAGTTGACCGTGCTACACCATTGCTCAAAATGTTTTTTGATCCTGTATAATTATTTCTTGATACCAATTTGGACATATGAAAGTGTAATGAGTGCTCCGATGTTTGTTCGATTGTGGAGTTTGTTGAGATTGACTCCTAATAAATTTAAAAGTTTGTATATTTGTATTTCATATTGAAAAATTAAGAAAGAATTCATTATTTATATAAGTTTAGGACCTATATATAGTTCAGTTAACATTAATTAATTTTTTAATATGATGATTCTTAAATCATGAAGTCTACTATCTTTTTTTTATAGGCGTAGTCCGACCCAATTCCTTAATTTTTATATTGTTAATGTTCTCAAACTATTCAAAGTTTTTCTTAAAAACACTTCTGACTCATTCAATTTTGTTTGATCCCATTGGTATTATAATGAGCTGGGTCCCCCAGACAAGAGGGCAATAAATTATTATCCGAGTAAAATAAAATCCACATGTAGGACTTAAACTATGGCCAATAAATGCATTGATTGCGAAAAAACATGAAAAGCGCAATGACATTAAAAGGAAACAAGCAAATGCACATCTCATCAGAAATTTATGATAGGAAATCTAGTGTTTCAAAACTATGCAGGCTATGGGTGTCAGCAAAGCTCACATGTGTGTTGTCCTCATTTTCATTTTCACAAAGTGACCTTTTTTTTAAATTATTATTAAAAATAATTGATATGATAATTATTATGAGAATATTGAATATAGCAAAATTTTAATTAATTCTGAATAATAAAATTTATTTTTATTTTATTCTTATTAATCAATTAATTGTCAACCCATTACACGATTACACATGTTGATTAGGGTTTATCAGCTTTTCTAATTAAATTCAAGTCAAGAAATAAATAGGCTTCCGGATTCAAGTATTGATAATTTTAGGTTAAATGATTTTTGGGCAATAAATAAACTCTAATTTTTAAACCTCGAATAGGATTTTCGAAAGATGCGGGTCAAATTAAAGAAACAATGGAATGTTAAATATACCATTTTTTACCTAAAAGCCTAAAATAGGTGCCCAACTAATAAGTCATGTACATCCGATTTTGTCCAGATTATGCTCTCAAAATCAACGAAGCAAGACCATGATCCACCTGAACCACCTAATAGGGCCCTGAAACAGTAACATCTCCATATTTGTAGGTGCAAACAATAGGATAAGTTGAAGGAGAAAAAGCTGGCAAAGTTGCGTAAAAAGTTTTGAAGAAGAAGACCACAGGATAATCTAAGGCATCCACAACTTGCAATTCAAAGTAATAAGCACTCCAGACACTGGCACTAAACTGCTCTAAAGCCACTCACAAAGACAACTGAGTCTCCAACAAATAAAAAAGCCCCCTCACTAAGCCGCAAGAAACACGAGGCCCCTACACTACATCAAATCCAAGATGATCAAGCCATCAACCCATCCAACAAGCAGGCATCTAACCCCTCAAAGAAGACGTGATTTAACCTGAAATTGGCCATGAGTTATCCATCCTCAACAAGTCAGAGGAAACACTGGAAGCCCCATCACTACATCAAATCCAGAGAGAGAAGATTTCCTCCGCTTTGTACTGCCCCTACCTCATACACTCATATAGCGCCCGGGAACATGCCAAGAGAAGAGGGCCGCCATGCTATGTCATAGAGTAGTTGAGCCTGCCCACTCACCCCTGGGGCTCTGCTATGAGTAGGAACACGTTGTCAAGCCCCTACCTCATACACCAAGCGCTTTGAACATGCCAGAGAAGAGATCCACCATCCCAAGTCAGCCGAGAGTTTTAGCCGCCCCACCCACCCCCAAGTCAAGTCAGAGGAACACGCCAGTTTTACATCCAAAGATCGACATAAGGAAGCCGCCAAGGCCCTTGCTAAAGCACCCAACTTAAAGCTATAAGGTTCATCCAAGTCCCACCACAAGGACATATCCATATCCAAGGAGGGTCAAGCATCCAGCTGCCCACATATCCAAGTCGAAGAAGGCATCCAGCTCACCACCTAGTCATTCATCCAATCAAACCTGAGAGGTCCGTTCTTCCATCCAAATTCATATCTCATGATCCAAGTCCAAGACAACAGACCAAGTTCTGCCAACCACACTGAATCAAAGCTAGTTTGAACCATATCTCAAAGTGTCAAAGACCAACTTGTCCCAGCCCCGTCTGTGAGATATATATCCAACTCAAGACCCAAGATTGAGTCCAATAAGCCAAGCCATACCAGACGTTACACGTAAAGAGTGAATAATTTATGAGTCGAACCTAACCGCTTGATAATTTCGTACAATGATTTTCCAAAGGAGTTTTATTACTGAGCACATATATACAAATATTATTATTATATTTTATTTTCAATTCCATTTTTTAAGAGAGTTTGTTTCTTCACAAAGTTTTAATAAATTCAAATTTTATCTCATAAATTAGTAACCAATTTTGATATTGCTAAAAAATGAAAATAACTTTTAGAATTTGGGATATAGGGAGTAGTATTATGATTTGATTTGATTTGGATTGATAGTAATCAAATTATATCATTTACGGAGTATTTGATATGATTTTATTGTAATATATTTATTATAAATTTTATATATTTTTTTTGATATGTTGTGTGTCTGACATAAAATTATAAAGTTATTAGATTTTTTTCTTTTTCATTGTTTTCTTAAATATGAAGTGTTGTTTTTCTTATGCGTAACTTTATGCCAAGAGATTGTTGGTATCAAACGAAAAAGGAAAGTTATTGATGCCTTCATCAAGAAATTTGTAAGGTAAATTTGTTGTAGACTAAATTGCAACATTGTAATTTATAATGAGTGCCTAATATAATATACTTGGCAAAGAAATTTGGCTCGTTTGATTTGGTGACTGAACTCAAATCAAGTGGTTCCCGGGAGAAGATCGATCGTGGTCGGACTTACAAAGTCCTACCTAAGTTTCGATATAAGCTGGAAACTGCGATCCAGGTAAAGTTCGACTTAGGGGTCGAGAGGCCTGACCAGCACAAGTCCTCACCGAGATTTTCTAAGACAGCTTTTGGGCCTATAACACTCTCTCCACTTGGTTTTGAGTCTCCAACCTTAAAACTGAATGTAGGACTATTGAATATAGAGTTGTATTCCTAAATAACTTAGATCTTATTATTCTATCGGGATAGTAGCAAATCTCGAGTTATATCTGCCTGTTTTTTCTATTCTTCGAGTTCGAGATGCTGCGCCGTTAGCTACACAACCGTTTGGTATATGGGAAGTTTAAGCTATAAGAGCATAGTTTCTTGCTCATCCAGAAATGCTAACAATGTCTAGTTCTATTCTAGCAATAGTGAAGCAATGAATTTGTCTGTCCGATATAGTGATCTACACATCCGAGAGTTTCAAGTTAACTCAAGTCCAATGTTCTCCACAGAAATATGTTGTATTACTATTGTGATTAGTCCCAAACACATTTGTTAGATGTAATTTTAATGTTAAATATTTTTGTCTCTTTATTTTCATCACTTATATACTCATTTTGTCTTAAATTTACAATTATATATTATAGCAAATTCACTTCTGCCGTTATAACATTATTTCAAACTACTATGCTCATAAATCACAATAAGAAATGCAAAATTGCTAGCTGAGCTTCCCACTACCGCCACATGAACTACATGATCTTGTAGACGTGCATTTTGTACAATAACTCCACTTTTTGGGAAGCCTGTTAAATTTGCACCTAGTAAGTGACATAGTCTTCTTCACTATATACATAAATAAACTAGATTCAGTGACATACGTACCACAGAAACCTACCCTGCCGTGTATCTAGTAGCTGCATTTTTCGCCATCAACCTTGCTTTCTCAGCGCTTGCGTCCGTGAGTTTCTTCAGCACAAAACCTTCACCTTTGCACTCCGAACAAATACCTGAACCGCTGCAGTCCTCACAGGTTCTCAAGGAGGCCTATCTATCAAAGTTGTAGTCAGCCTCTTAAATCTACTATTAGATCATTGCAATTGAGAGTAGTACAGTAGAGCTACAGACTTATTTGTACAAGGACGTATTGTAGGAGTAACCCATTACCTGCCACAACGTGGGCGTTCTTCTTAGCTAGAATTATTGCAGTAGGATAATGGGTAGGCGCTACTACTCTCAAAATTCGTTTTCAACATATCTTTAGAGTTCATCAATACTAGAGTTTCATACTTGACAAGAGATTGTTTCACGCACCTCAGTTTCTTTAGAAGACTCGATTCTGTTGGAAAGAATACGCGCTGCAGCTCCCACAACTGTGGCTGCCACTGCAATAGATATAGCCGTTTCGGGTAATGCAGAGGAAACACTGGATCCTTTGCCTTCTCGTCTTCCAATATTCACACAATGCACAAAACCATTACTTCTCAGAGAACATTGTTGATATCTGCTTCCATTAGCTGTTTCACAATTTAAATGAATCATATGACTCACTAATCAATACATTTTGATCTTATTATCCCTACAACATAATTATTCTAGAAATTGTATATACACTCTCACTAGCAAGAAGAACACACTATCAGGAACATAATTATTCAATTAATTAAACTTAAGAGCAAGAACCACCTTACTCTTATCAAAGGAAGTGGATTTTCCATTACTGAAGGGAGGCGACAAAGTTCCCATTGAAACACAAGCCATTGATGTTTTCTTTTATTGTGTTCTTGTTGGGTTTTAATGGTTTTGCACTGCCTTATCCTCTTAACCAAGTGGACCCACTTCTATTCTGGTGCACCTGCTTTTCTTTTCAGGTTTTATTTTTGGTTAATTTTACTTTCTCATACCTTAATATCCGTCTTTTCTCAAATTTTGATCCCTAATATTTTTATTTTGGTTATTGTCTCGAATGGTCTCTATTAACACCAAAAAACACATTTTCGCATAAAATGTCTATTTTGTCCCAATACTAAACTAAAGTTTAGTATATACACTGAAAATAGAACCTCACACTTTCTTAACATACCCACCCCCTTCAAACTTTCCCTAAACTTTGACTAACCCTACACCTTCTTATTTAGTAAACGATTATATCAATCAGGTGAAGGGGGGTGGTGAGGTTGTGGGATGTAATGAAATGGCGTGGGGTGGGCCCTGATGGGAGAAAGCGGGTAGGTAAAGTGCTAAAGAAGAAACATGTGGGATATTTCATTTTAATTATATAAACGCGCCTCAATTTTATTTAGTGTTAATAAAATAGTCATTTTGTACCGAAAATATGTTTTTTGATGTTTTAAATGGGAATAGAGACCATCCTGGAAAACAAAAATTTGAAAATTTCTAAAAAGAATTGACAGATAGCGAATCCAACTAAAAGTTAAGTTATAAATATAAATAATTTCAAAAAGAAAATTAGCCTTTATTTTTTTGCTTCTCAACTAACAAAAGCCGGTATGATTTTTACTCTTCAAATTTTTAACCAGGGAGTATCTAGTTTTTGTTACAATAAGAAAATTATAATCGAACATATGAATAGATAACATGAATGATTGAAATAAGATGGTCTTGAATGAAGGAGATCAAAGTAGAAAATTTCTTAATGTTAATGATGTTTAAAGTTACTTGTCCTTAAACATATTCAACCGATGGAATGTGTAATTAGATTAGCGCGGGTCTCTCACTCTGTCACAAACCTCAATGACACTTCTTCAACATTTCATGAAAGGTAGAAAAATAGGAACATAAACAGTTCAAATATTGGCTTCCAAAATATCATTTTATCAGATCAGTTGAAGAACGTTGCCTCAATATCCGAAGTTCAATCGCTTCCCAAAAGCTGTTATTTCTTCTCTCAAACATGAAACCGATCGCCTGGAATGAATTACCATTCCACTCTGTATCATGTAGATGTTCAACATAGTCGATCATCGTCCTCTTATATCTGCAAGATTCAGTCAAAGCTTGTTCTGAAGATCACTAATTCTAATTGTGTCATTGTGGACTTAAGTTGATTGACGGAGTCCGAGTTTTGGTCGTCAATTTGGAAACAGCCTCTAATATCATAGGCGTAAGGCTACATACTATCCCCTGCCTTGCTAAGGTGGGAGGCTATTTAGAGGCATTAGGACATATTGATGGACTTATGCGGGATTGTCAAACGTATTGGTTTCGAGCCCAACTTTTTTCATGTGTTGTTTGCATGGGATCCCTCTCCTGAAAGCAGTATCCAACTGCAGCCTGGACTCTTCTTGATCCCCTTCACATTTTTAGCCATTCTCACCTGCTCTTCGTCCTTTTTCTTCCCAGTGAAGCTATAAATATCAGACAAGACTACATAAGGGGCTGCACTATCTGGTTCCAGCTCAGAGATATGCTGGGCTGCAAGCTTTGCAAGATCGGGGCGTAGATGAGTCCTGCTTGCAGCAAGCAGAGCACCCCAAATTCCAGAATGCGGTTTTACTGGCATTGAATGGATCAAATTCATCGCATCATCAAGCAAACCAGCTCTTCCTAGGAGATCAACCATGCAAGCATAATGATCAGGTCCGGGTTCAATGTTAAACAATTCCTTCATGCTTCTAAAGTAGTTCCATCCTTCTTCTACCAATCCCTCATAAGCACAGGCAGACAGAACACTAAGAAAAGTAACCTCGTTAAATTGATCACACTGAGTTTGTGCTTTCTTAAATAACTGAATTGCCTCTTTAGCAAGCCCGTTTTGTCCAAATCCACCAATCATTGAATTAATCGAGACAATATTAGGAATTGCAATGCTGTTAAAAATCTTATAGGCATCACCAACATTTCCACATTTCGAATACATAGTAATGAGCGAATTCTGGATGGATACATCGAACTCCACATCCAATTTACAAACAACTGCATGGATTTGCAAACCTTGATTTAGTGTAGCTATAGAAGCCGAAGCACTTAGCACATTGCTTAAAGCAAGTGGATTCGGTCTGACAGCATTCGCAAGCATCTGAATAAACCAATAGATAGCCTCCTCATGCTCCCTATTATTCACAAAACCAGAAATCAGAGCTGTCCAAGCAACATCATCTTTCTCACCAGGCATCGTTTTGAACAACTGAACGCATTTATCCATTAGTCCCTTTCTAGCAAATCCTGTAATCATAGTTGTCCAGGTAACGGCATCTTTCTCTGGACATGTTTCGAAAATTCCATAAGCTTCCTCAAGTTTCTCTGCCTGGACAAAACAAGAAATCATAGAATTACTTGAAATTACATCCTTTCGTTTCATTGCATCATAGACCTTTCTAGCTTCTTCAATACAGCCAAATCTCGAGTACATAGTTATAACAGCATTGCCCAGGAATACATCAAAATCAAATCCCAAACACACATTTAACCCGTGGATCTGACACGCTTCTCGATACCTACCATGCCTTCCGCAAGCATCAAGAACAAGAGTTACTAGAGTGGACTCAATCCTCACAACACCTTCCTTCCTCATCAGCCGAAACAATTCAAACCCTTCATTGAAAAACCCCATTTTCATATACCCATCAATCATGCATCCCCATGTAACCACATTTTTCTCTTCCATCTTATCAAACAACTCTCTAGCACCACCCAACTTTCCCTTCCTACAATACCCATCCACCATTAAGCTCCACGAAACCACATCCTTTATTTAACAGGCCATTCTTCAAGTACCCACACCAAACGTGATTCGAAAACCTGGTCCCTCCATTCTGAAGTCTGGGAGTAACTTCTACTGCCTCAACAAAATTCTATTAGCTAACCTGCACTGCTGCATATGTCTATTTCAGGGCAATTTCAAAACAACCCCAAAGCCTCCTCCATCACCTCACTTTCATATAAGCAGTAATCATAGCATTCCAAGATGCAATATTTCTTTCAGGCATTTCATCAAACACTTGACGAGCTTTCAAAATCTGTCCATTTTGGGCATAAGCAGACAACATAGCTGTCCAAGATACAATATTTTTTGTGGGTGTGTTCCGAAAAACAGCTTCAGCTTCTTGGATTTTTCCGGTTCGACCATATTTAGTTATCTGAGTGTTGCAGTAAATTATATGTTTCTTGGCTTCAGAGTTGGTTTGTATTCTTGAGTATATACAAAGAGTAATGAAGAGTAGAATGGTAATTATCTCTGCGAAATAGTAACAAAAATGTATGGAGATGCAGAGAAATTCGATGAGCTAGCATCAATAAACTCTTGAAAAATCGATTACAGCAATGCAATTTAGGGGGGAATTTTGGTTTGTCAAATTGTAGTTTAGTTGGTAATTTTGCTCTATGTGTATAACAGTTCAGGTTTTTATGGCTTTACACACCCTGTAAATAGTTGTATTTGCTGTACGAAATCTAATTATTTCGCTCTCCCCTATTCGTAAAGATGAATTAGGAAGTTTTCATTATGCAAAACATTTTACTAAAAAAGTTACTAACTGCATGGTATAGTGTTGCCCCTCTTTTCATGGCCAAGTATCTAGTCGAGAGTCCACTCAAAACCAAAATTAGAAAACTCATTGAATTCAAAATAGAACCAACATATTCATATAAACTAGTCAAAAAATTGTGTCCAAATATCTGAATAGATTAGAAAAAAAAGATTCAAATAAATCGAAAGTATAAGGGTGACTTTGAATTGATTTGAAAATTCGACTGAAATTGAAACCCTGTGATCCCAATATATAATTTTAAATATAACCGTATTAGTTGCAGAGCACATCAATTTTCTCATGTAACGCTAACAGTATTAAACTTCCTTGCGTTTAATTTATTTTGCCCCCAAACCAATGATTAGTTTCAAATTGCCCCTAATACTATTATATCAAATTGCCCCTTATACTACACTTTGTTTCAAATTGCCCCTCAAATCACATTTTCTAAAAAACCAGATTTCATTTCAATACATCGCTTAAACCAAATTGAAGATTAACTCGAGGGCATCTATGTCTAATGTCTTTTCACTAGCCTTAGTTAACTTTGGGTGAAAATTACATTATAAATGGCAAATCTTCATCTCTTCATAGCCCTCCCAACTTTTAATTCACCTTGGAAAAATTCTCTGACTATCTAATGGGGCCCCACGAATCAAACATAAGATGTTGGTGTGGCAGATTTGCTATGGAGTGGGTTAGTTTCACCGAGAAGAACCCCGGAAGAAGATTTGTGAGGTGTTCAGATCGAGTTGGTGGATGTGGATTTTGGGAGTGGCTTGATGACCCAATTTCTCCGCTAGTTAGGTCTATTTTGACTGAGAAATTGAAGAAAGTGAAAAAAGTGTCAATCTTGGTCAGTTTGAAGTTTCTATTTTCATTATAGTGCTCTTAGCTTTGGATGTTAGGTGGGGATGATTGTACTTGCAATGTACTAAGTGTGTTAATGAACACCGCAGTTTGTAGATTTTAGATTTCTTCAAGTTAGTTGTCCTGCATTTTGCAATGTAATCGCTTTTCAATGGCAATGAAGTTTATCATTGCTGGTATCCTAGGTGTCCTGCCATTCTTCTTACTTTTTTCAGATACGTGAAATTTTATATATTGTTGTTTATTATCAGACAAACATGTCATTGATTGCTTGTATTAAACAAAGAAACAAAAAAATGGAACACACATAAGATAAGATAAGATTCCAGCAAAGAACCATAAGAAAAGGACATAATATTCCATCCAATTAGTGGGATACCAACTAGTCACTAATTGACATAATAAATAGTCATCAAAAGTCTCACCAACCACAAAGTATTCAATATTTAAGGGGCCTATTAAAGGACACAAAAACAGCAAAATGGGTCAACAGGATGGGGTGAGTAAACAAGTAACTAAGATCTAATCTAGATCTACTTTTTCTTAGAGGATCTTCTTCTAATTTAATTGAAACAGCTTTGGTGTTGTTGTTACAGGCTACATTAGCAGCTGTATTGGATTGAAGCTCTAGGTTGGGTTGGAAGTTAGGTTAGCACGCCCACCATCGACTCTCCTAGGACAAAGCCCCCGCATTATGTCCAACTGGCCATGATTTTGCAATGTATAAATTTGTCGTGAGCCTTGAAAAAATCTTTTCAAGTAACTCTTGTTTTCTTTGCCTTCTCAGCAGCTTGTTTTTTTTTCTTTCTCTAGCTCAGCTGGGATCTAGCTCCTCCGAGATCACTTGGGCCCCTGCAAGCACTCCGCAAGTGTTTGGTGGAAGAATGTGCTTTTGGTCCACATTGTTTTAATTCATTTAGAGGTTCCAAAGTATGACTGTATACTTCCAAGAAGGTAGTCTTGAGATAGGCCTGATGCACATATTTCTTGGGATCCTTGTTTAATGAGCGGAACACACAAACCGCTGCATAAACCGACCATGGTATCCCTCCTTAACTTACTACAATTCACATAAGTAAGTTGGAAATCAATTGAGAATGATTCCATTTATTATGCCTCGCTATGACAATTGTGTAACAAATTACTAGCTTGAAATTGCATTATCAAACTTAGTGTTCAACTTAGTAATTGTATATTACTAGTGTGGGTTCTCATGATAATTTAAGGGGTTATGGACAATGCTAGATCTTACTATTAATCGTTATACAATAGTAATTGGTCAATTATTATTATTATAAACTTACTATTATCCGAGCCTAGAAGGTCACAAACATATACAGTGACGCTGAGTTATATTTCAAAAGGAAATTAAAGAGAATCAGATAATTGAGAAATGTATTTCAATTACAAGGGTTCTACATTTTATGTAGAATATCTATTGAATGAAATAGAATCAATTAAATAGTTATTTAATTGAATTCGAGTATAGTATTTATCAAATAAACTCAAAAGATTATTGATGACTCATTACTAATAAATTGCTTACCAAATAGTTCAACTCATTAGCAACTCATTAGTGTCTTAACGAATTAATAGAGTTAACTCAGCCGCTTAATACTTAACGGGTTGCTTATCGGGTTGTGAAATTTGAAGTCATGTGGAACTTAGTAGAATTTACTCCGCCGCAATGTAAGTACTTGTTTATTCATATTGTAAATATGTTTTGCTTAATAATGTATGCACTTTACATCCCTAATTATGGATTTATATTTATACGCATATATCCAGTATATCCATCAACAAGCATGTACTCTTCTCAATGTCAACAACAAAACAATGTCGTGTAGAACTCACTTCATACCTTGGGCTTGAGGATCCGTTATAAATTCATTTGCCTTTTCCCAAGAACCAACAACGGCCTTACCTTGACAAACTAAATCCCTTTACACTTTACCTTTCTTTCCCCTTTCTTTCTTTCTCGGGATTCTGAAATATAATTGTGTGATAAATGGTGTTCAACATTGTTATAATAGGTTATCTCAGCAATTGGCAAAATGTTGAACGCCTCCGCCTTGTTCATTAAATAAGCTGTGGGCAGTTTGACTGAGAACGGAATGCACAAATTTTCATTCCACTTTTTTCTATCAATCTCTCTAATGCCCATAAACATCATTGTGGAACCCGCTTTCACTTTTTCCATTGCGATTCATGATGGGGACATTGGCAGTTCTACCCCATCAAATTCCCCAAATGCATTTCCTGAGAACTTTTGCCCAATTAGCATGTAGGTGCTTCACACAACTGTGTCTTATGTAGTTCATTCTTTGATTGCACATTTTCTAGTCCCTCAAGTATGAGATTTACAAGATATTAGTAGGTGTTTAGAAAGTATAGGCAAATTGTCTTTATTGATTTGTCATTAGTATCCAAGACCGGGTTCTTCATCCATTTTGCAAACTCTCCCCACAGTTGTGGCTTGAAATGTCCCAAGAGTTCAGATTCTCCACCTCAACTATCGCCTAAGCAATGAGATATATGTCATTGTCCTGTGATCAACACCTACAAATTAATATCTTCCCCTTTGAATGCACCTTCAAAAACAACCGTCGACGATAGAAATCTCCTACACTCGTCGAAAAACTTCCATTTTAAATCTCCTCAAACTTTGCCTCTATTAATTTTGACAGACCTGCTGATGCTGGCATTAATCTCTCAGCACTCTATCTTTTTTGCAACTCCACAAACTATAAACCGTTGCTTCTCATTCCCAAATAACAAATATCACCGCTTTGATAGCCCTCCAAGCCATGCTTTTAGTTATCTCTATATGGTAATCATCAAATACATCCCCAATGAAGCTTTTGAGTGTTTTTCTGGGCTCTCTCCTTATCTTATTCACATATGTTTTAGCTTACTATTTAAATATTCTCATTTTTATGACTCCCCACACATGTTTTCAACCATTGTCTTGATAGACAAATTGTTTTAATTTTCCAACTCTCGAACAAATACGCTAAAGTTGCAGCCTCAACTATACCCCAACGCTGAGTCTCTTTACTTATCATTTTTACGACCCCTGGGAGGCTATTTTTTCAACGTATATGCCCTTATTAGATCCTCGAATCAATTCGTACTCCGAACACCATATTAACGGCATTATAATTGGGGTTTATCAGTGGCACTTATTGAATTCACTAGAGGTACTTTTCTTTATTGCACTCGTACATTCCTTCCCATCATCTTCTTCTTCACTTAACTCATTTAGTTGATCGGGAAAAACTTCAAGACAGTCCACGTCATTCAACACTGGACCGAGATCATCATAGGCCTCCCCTTCACTCATGTAACATAATACTTCCTCATCATTCCATCATTGCTCCTGAAACCTGCTAATCTTCATCAAATATTTCATGTCTAAGAAAAGTCACGCATTAAGTCAGCCTGCCATTAACAATCAACAATGGAACTCCATACACCAACATCCCTAAATTTCACAATTATTAATATTATCATCATCACACCACTACATTAGTGACCATCCTCCATCACATTATCACTCACCACCCAAATCATCATCCAAGATAGTCACATCAGATCAAAGTAGTCATCACCGCCACTCTAGTATCACCATATACCATTTCACTCATCACCACACATACTACTCTCTCCTATTTCATGTTCATCACCACCACATGCCACTCTAATAGGGTGCCTTACCCTTTGTCTGTCTATCATACTCTCACTAATTAAATTAGTCATCACTACTTAACATAGCTTTAGGCCACAACTTTCTAACAGCATCATACATTTCTCCAATTAGTGTACTCTTAACATAAGCATGACTCGGGTGGGTTACATAAATTTCTATTTCTCTAACAACCTTAACCCATTCAACCATTTTTGCTATATCTAAGTCAGTCTTAAGATGAACTAACCCCTCCTCTAAAGAACTCATCGGTTTCCTCCAATAATAAAAACACAATCCTTTTAGTCCTAATTGCCCAGAAATTCTACACAACATGCCTACGTCGCCCACACTTCAGAAGTCAGTCAAATCTTACCCACCCACCAACATACACCCGTTTACGCATATACCGCCTAAACTTACCACCTCCATGGATTTTTAATGTGAACAAATCCTTTTCCAAACCTGTAAAAAGAAGAGAAAATTAATGCATGTACGTAAGAATAAACCATAGTAACGAATTGATCAAATGTATGTTATAACATACTACACAAATAATTTTAGCACTGTACAAATCAAAATTACTTAATCGAAAGTAATTCAGAAATCAAAAGTCTCCTCTATCCTCCCTCCAAAATCGATTAACAGGTTCTTTTATATTTTGGAAGTGTTGCTTTGATTTTTTAGGCGCCATTGTTGATGATTTTTTTTTCTCAGCTTCTTTTGTTTATGGATCAAGTGATGTTCTTTGACAAAGAAGAGGGAAAAAGCAAATAATTTGAAGTGTGTTAAATCATTTGTTAAGTAGGAAGCTTAACTTAATTAGCGTGTTTAAAAGATATGAACTGATCATTATACCCTTTAAATCGTCAAATAGTTTTTAATTAAAATGTGATTCGTGGTGCTAAATTTGAAACAAAGTGTAGTATAGGGGGCAATTTGCAATCATAATAGTATTAGGGGGCAATTTGAAACTAACGCGATAGTTTAGGGGGCAAAAAGAAATTAAGCCCAAACTTAAAACAAAAATAATGTGGGTTTGTGATTGTACTTCCAGGCTGACCATTGTCTTCATTTTTTGAAAAATTGTTTTTATGATAGAAGATTTACAAAACTTATTACAAACATTACAAATCGTTAACTATTACGCTTAGAGAATGTGAAATATATTTTCACTGAGGCTCGAACCAGGATCTCTTGATTGGAGGCGTAGGATGAATGCCACTAGGCTATGAAGTCATGTACGGCCATGGATTCTGAATAGGAGAAGAAATGTAAGTGTACTTGTAAGATTATAAAGTACAAAAATTGTTTATGAATATCTAAATACATGGAATTTCTACAATGAGATAAATATAGTAGCGATACTATTGAACAGTTCGTAAATCTTTTCTGGTCTACATATCAACTTGCTAGAAAATTTTCTGAACAAACTGTTCTGGCAAAATTTCACGTAAGGGGGAAAAAGACGTACAAATGCACTGAAGAATGGATGTGGGTGATATCCTCGATCAACCCTACACAAATCGTCGTGAAATCGGTCTGTTCATGTAGGTACAGGAGCCCCAAGATCATTTATAAGCTCCCTTCGAAGTGCAGTACGATAAAGTTTACACCAATAGATTTTTACCTCGGGGAGTTGGATCAGATTTTTCCTTGGTTGCATTGGTAAGCACAGGCATCTCACCAGATTCGACGGTTTGTTTAGGTAAATCAGATGGAGGTTGGTATGCATTTTCTAATTTTGTATTTTCTTTTCCCATTACCTCGGTAGAATGATTAATGTCGTCCCCTGGTACAATATAATGTACGTCTTCTCTGGACTTGAAAGAGTCACTATGTAACCATGGATTGTCTACTGATGAAATGAGAGATTCGGCATCATTTGAATCGGAGACATCAGCTGGTGAGTCTCTCTCGGTGAACAATGGTTCTGATTCTGCTTTAGCATGTCGAGAGTTCCTGCTTAGCACTTTTCCAGCTTGTTTCATTAGGACCTTGGCAATACCTTTCATGCTCTCCCGTGTACGGGGGCTCTCCACACTGATTCCCCCCGAACTCTCTTTTCTATCTGCTTCTGTGGACTTCGTAGAAGATGGAGTCGGAACCTGGTCCCCCACAACATATTTAATAGAAATGTCCTTGGTATTCACAGACTTAAGGTTAGCATGCGGAGAGGGAATTGAATCTCCAATCAAGAAGGATTTATCATCACCTCTTGGACTCCTATGGAACACTGAACTAATCTTATTCAAGCCTCTCCGAAATGCATTTCTTGAATGGGATTTACCAGCATCCCCGTCATTATCATCACTGATGCTTCCTTCAATCCGACCAGATCCCGATCCTGCTGATTTAAAACTCCCATCACCACTTTCACGATGGATCTGGCTACCAACACGGTTCCTTCCTTTCCTTGGCTCCCATATCTGTGCAACTTCACTCCCAGGTTGATGAACCCAAATACCTGTCCCTTCTTGACCTTCGATAACTATTGGTTCGAATCTATCTTGCACCCTGTGCGATTTCTCAGTTCTGATTGAAATTAATTTCTTTACGCTTGAAGTTTTTTTATTGTCAATGCCATTCTCCAAAGGTTGTTCATCTGATGCTTCCTCTGGTTCCTGTTTAAATGAAAAACTGATGAGCATGTTCATTCCACAACTACATCATTACAATAATCCTTCCATAAAATTTTAGACAGTGTTTCACCATACGCTTTATCATTTGCAAGTTACAGAAAATACAGAGGGTGTTGAATGCTGTTTTGCTTTATCAAGATAAGATGGGAGCAGCACATTTAACTAAATCACATATAAATTTATATAGTATTCGACATTTGCATCCCATTTTACTTAGAAGATTTTTTATGTCTTTTTCTTTGAGAAAGACAACTAGAGGTAGTAGTCTAGCGAAGTTAATTAGCTAATATCGGAGGAAGGAGTAAATAAATATCCTAGGTAAACTGGAGTGGAAGGAGTAATTAGAAAACCGAGTGAAGTTCATGGCATATGGCGCCAATTTCATTGAGTAGAGAACTAAATTAACATATGCAGACATAAGCGGAGGCAGGGCCTAATGCAGATGGTTAATTATTTACTAGCGAGATGCATCTTCACATGCGACTCTCTCGAAAGGGCATACAAACCTTTCCATTGCCTTTGACTTCAACAAACAGTTGATGTTATAATCAATTTGATGCCTGAGAGGCAAACCACATGCATGTCATGCCTTCTTAATTCATCCTCAATTCATCCACATTTACGGAACAACTTCTGCAAAAAATAACGAGAATTGAAAATTGCATGATTACTATTCAAAAGTGATTTAGAGCAATAAGGTTAGAATTATGTGAAGTAAACCTTGCCCTATGACTCTGAGTAATTGAGTAGTAAGGAGAGCCTGAAATAGCGTCTAATGAGGACCAATAAGGATATTACTGATGCTCAAACACCAAGAGTCTTACGGAGGTTATAAACCGCAGCCTACCAAGCAATGGTGTGGTTTTTTCGACATTAAATTTTTAGCTAAACATCAAAGCAATAAAAAACCCTTGAGATGTATGATATACCCTATAAAATCCACAAACCAGAAAAGTAATGATCCAATATATCATCACAACAGCAATACATATGTTAGGGAGAACTTCAAAAAGCGTTGGGCAAAGATAAACAAGAGACCCATATGACTAATTGTCATGAGTAGACCAATTTGAGGAGAGAGGTAAAGGAGAGCAATGACAAAACTTCAAACTGGTAACCACATTGAGTTATGTCGCTCACTTTGTCACCATTAGACGCCTCATACCAAAGTGGTTAAACTAAATTACCATCATGAGAGGCCTTTCTTTAAAATGCTTTTGTTCACCATTTGAATAAGCAGACTTGCTAATCATTAATCAAGCACCAAAGTGTACATATTTCAAACATTGTGCAATATAAACGAAGAAAATGAACTAACCCCAATTTATCATCAACCATACGATCTTTGTCACAAACGCTAATTTTGAGGACAGGGCTATCCCATGAACAGACAGGGACCTTGAATTCCTCATGAAACTTTGGAGAAAGTGTTTTCTTTTGAACTTTAGTCCGAAACCTATATGGACCAAGTTGTCCTTTGACATATGGATCAGCCAATCCTGAGAAGCAACAGTAATTTCAAGTTACTCAGGTCGCCTTCCAAGAGTTCACCATATTATCAACAATAATATATTACTACAGTACCAGGAACCAACCATTAGAATCTGATGCCTTCAATTCATCTGCTTCGAGAACTTCCACTGTTGCGTGAGCTATGGCCTCCTTTGCATCAACAGAAAACCAATTTTCTAACATGTAAAGAAAGAAGATCCAGTGAAGGGGTTACCAACACAAAAACATCCAAACCCAATGGTTTGATATATGGAAATCAATTTTCATAATTTTCCCAAAAGCTAAATAATGAATTCCTGGTCATCAAACTATATTATATAAGGTTGGCGACAGTGGACAGAAAATGTAACAAAAATATACCTTGTTGAGGAGCTACAAATTTCTCGAGGTCAACCACCAGCATATTCGGCTACAAAAAGTCGGACTGTCCATTAGATAAGTTAACTTATTGGAGATCTAAAATAAATAATGTATATGAAAGAAACTTCACCTCAACAAGCGTCTGTTCAAAGGCAATCCCTAAGAGCTTATCCTAAGAAAATACAGTCCACGAGTGAGAACAAGCAACAGAGAGAAAAAAGTGGTTCCAACAACTTATGAAGATATATGGACTAACCAGCCACCCAGCTATGCCAGGAAGTTCAGTGACATCAAGACCATGAGCAAATAGGGGTTTCACTGTCATCTGAAAGTAAGGTGGTTCTATGGCAACCTCAGACGCATCTATGTAATGGCCATTGGCGAATGAATTTTACTCCAACTAATATCTAAAATATGCTGTATAAACTGGAGAAGAGTACAACTAAGAGCCAAAACGAACATCTAATCATCGAAAATAAATAACTCAATATTGGAGCATTCAAATTAATTTAACAAACTAACAATTTGATTTTTTTCCTGCAAATATAGGCCAGAGGATACATATCCATGGACCATGCTTCAATAAAGTGATGGTATGCATTCAACGGACATCTCAAAGAGCAAAGAAAAATAAATCAATAATTTCAATTTGAAAATAAGTATGAATATAAGATTCGTGAATTCATTTAAAAAAGTAGTAGTATATCAGAATACAAAGATGTCTGATATATCTTCTCAACCTTAAAAACACTAGTTTCATAAGAAAAACTTCTTACAGATCACACTGGAACTTTCCATCTTAAAGACACTTCTCCAAATTAGATAATCTGCAAACTCTATTATGGCACTACCTAATTTACTTCGGAAGATAAAAAGAAAAACCCACCTGAGCAAAACACAGAATGAGCCACGTTATCCAAAGGAATAGATAAATTAATATTAAGGCTAGAAAACGGTCAACCAAGAAATACTACTCTAGACAATTGGTAGATAATAGCTTGCATGTTATTCACAAATCTTGTTTCAAACTTTAAATGGTGTGGTTTCCAGCATTCCTCAAGTACTATGTGAGTAACAAAAATGATACAAAATAAAGTCCCTTAAGCGTCCATCAATATTATATACTGTACAAACATAACATTTTCAGTGGGATTACATTTTGTTTGACCCAATCTTTAAATCCAATGCACCCACCAGTACACAGCCGTGCAATGAGTTCTAACCATTGGATATAGATAGAAAAAAAGGACATCTAGCACACCATATCACGGCGTTTCAATCGAGATTCTATATCACATAAGAGCCAGACACTCAGACTTGAACCATAAATCTTCTATAGAAACTCCAAAGATGATTCGCCCAATTGCCCCAGAGAAAATCACATAGATAACAAAATAAGTTGAAAATATAAAAATTGAAACATCATGATGCACGGACCTTTCCTTCAATATGCAAGCCCAACAAATGCAACTTCGCTGACATCCCTAAACCTAGTCTTTTCCTCAGCTTGATTGCAAGTAATGCACTCATATCATCAGCAGTTAGAAAGGTCATTCCTAACTCTAGCACCTGCAGTAATATATATGATTCATATCAGGAAAAGATACAAAAGTATGAATGATAAAGTAAGCATGATCATTCTGAACACTATCATTGGTTAGGAACAAATACCAAATGGTCATCTTCAGAAGGTTCACGAAGGACCCTCATTTCAGTGAAAGTTGGTGGGGATCTTCCCAAATATAACTGCTGAACTGATCCTTCCCTCTCCATGTACACAGAAAACAAAAATTACGCTAACTTCAATCAATATAAAGAGACGAAGGAAACCGAAAACGGATAAGCCAGTGATAGTTCAAATTGTGACCTCAATTAGTAACTATGATATAGCACTTTATATATGCACAATGCAGCACAAAAGTAGAAGCTTTTGTCAGATTCCAGTAATTCTAAATGAAAGACAAGACAAACACAGCCTACAAACCTCTAAAAGGCATAATTTCCAACAGGATTATATCCCTTACCACGGTCCAAGGTTTATACTTTTGCAAGAACCATGGAACAATAGGGAGCAAAATTTTCTGTGAGACGATCTCTTCCATACAGATTGGCCATATTTTCTCTATTGCATTGTTTAACCACCTCACTGATTCAGAATCTGTAAGAACCTGTAAAATTAAGAGTCCTTCACAATGCTATATACATATATACACAAACAAAGGATAGAAGCATATCCATCCCTCTCAAGTTCCTCAATACCAAAAAAAGAAAGGAAATATAAAAAAAAAGCGTAAAGGAGGAATGCATGAGACTAATATACACAGGTACAAAAGAAGAAAAAAAATCAACTGGGGCCAGTTTGAAGTGCATATATAATACTAGTAATCATTATTAAAAAGATTACTCAAACTTGCTCTGCTTTTCTTATTAATACAATTAGTGAATAGATTCCAATAGTTCCATAAAAGAGACATAAATCAAACTTACACAGTTCCAACAACTATATATATAATGAACTACTAAGACAGTTAAAATGGAACAATGATAATACAAAAATCAAGAATCATTACCCTTCTTTGATTAGCATTTCTTTTCTCTTCATACTGCAGCTTCCTTCTCAACCTCATTACATAAATCTCATGAACCTTTTCAAACACCCCATCAAACACAAAACATTAGTCAACATCACATACCAATAATACATCACTAAAACATTAAATATGAAGAAAATAAAAGTGAATATGCATACCATATAGAGGTAAATCAATGATACAAAGTAGGCAACTGGATGACAATAACCAAATGAATCAAGCATCCACAATGTTAACAATACAATGATCACATGGTGCATGATCGTGGCATCAGTTATACTAGACATTTTTATGTAGCAACTTTTTTTTAATGGAAATTAAATCCTCTGTTTATTCAAGGTAATCCCACAAACAAAAAACAACCCTTTAATGGAAATATGGAATCTATGATCCAGCAAGAAACTCAAAGCTACCAACTTTCGAAAAAACTTGGAAATTGCAATTTGTATTGTATGTTTATTTTTAAGGTAACATATAAAAAAATACCATTAAATGGACATATGGAATATATTATTTGAGCAAGAAACTCAAAGTTAACAAGTTTGAAAAAATTATGGAGATTGAACTATTTGATTGTTTAAAGTGAACCCAGAAAGAGAAAGATGAAGAAAACTGAACACGGTTATTAAATTAAGAATTTAGGATTAAATTTTTTTTTTGGGGGATTTTTAGGAATATTATTTAATTATAGTTAATGATGTTTGATGTTTGTGAGGATTAAGACAACAAGTGGTTGTTGCAGTGTCTTTAGCGTGTCCTACGCGAGGGGATTAGGGGTGGTGTTAATTTTATTATTACATCTAACGAATAACGTGATTAAGAAAAGTATTTTATGTTAGAATAAGTGTAATTATTTGAAATAGATTATTTGCTAAAGTTATCAAGTTGTGTTTCATGTATTTTCGATATTAATGGTTAATTAATATGTATGTTGTACTCTTTTAGAGTCGTTTCGATTATCATTCATCCAATTTTCTCAAGTTATATCTGAATCGTTGAAATATCAATCATTATTATTCATTTGGAAGGTGTTATTTTTATAATTAATCTTATTTCTTTATTGTTTATAGAACTTGAGAAATTTTGAGAAATGGTTATTTCGAATCCGATGTGGCAATTCCAAATGGAATTTCTTTTTCAAATAAATTTTGGTAGTATGGTATAAAAAAGTCACACTAGGGGATTATTTTATTTTTGTTGAAATGTGGACTAATGGTACATGTTTTTTTTATATATAAAAAGGTACATGTATTGTTTCTTTAATTTTGGAAACTTATCAAACCAAACATCATTAAGTATATAAATTTTGGTAGTATGCTATAAAAAGTCAAACTAGGGGATTAGTTTTATTTTTGTTGAAATGTGGACTTATGCATGGTTGATTTTTATAAAATTTTGTTATTGATATTTATCGATTCATCATTCTTATATAAAAATATTTTCTTCCCTCAATAGTTGAAAGTATCGTTTGCATGTTGGAATGTTTGGAATTTTATTATGTAGTTTATTGTATACTCCGTATGTCATTACTTGGTGACATCTTTCCCTCTTTTGAATAATCTATATATACGACTCAAACAATTTCTTTGAATAATCTAATGTTCGCCAGGATAAATGTGTGTTAGGAATTTTACATCATTACTAACTTAATTTATGGTATTTCAAATTAATATAATAACTAAATTATTCAGGATGATAAACTAATTATTATTGATAATTATATACTTTAATTCAATGAAATAAAACAAAGGAAAGCAATAAACGACACAAGAATTATTCACCCTCAATGTGAGAGCGCCTAATCCAACCCGCCGCAGATCCACTCAATAACTTCGGTAGTTAATTGTTTACAGTGACTAAGCAACCTATTCTATGACCTCAATTAGATGTTTTCTTATAAATTGAAAAAACTTTAATTACAAGCCTCACATATATCTCAAGACTATTTTTCAAAATTTAACATTTGATACATCTAATAATTAACCAGGCAGATCCTTATTATAGGCTAAAAACTCTACCTAACTAGGTATTACTTGACTCCAAGTTGCTTAGCCCAAGCCTTCATTCCATCAAGTTATCCAAACTTGTTTTATCAAGCTTGTCACTTGACCATCAGTTACCTCAAACTTGGCCAATTAAGCACCAAATATGGCTTCACACTCCAACAATTCCCTACCTAGTGCTCAGATCTCGTCTTTCTCTCCATTAGTCTTGAATCAAGGAAGACTCGGCTCATCATCTCGAACTCCCACCGAAGATGAACCCAACTCTTGTCTTTCACTCAATCCAAGAACATCATTGAATGTCACCAACTTGGCTATCGGAGACGTGAGCTAAAACGATTGCCCCAAGCTGGACTTTTCCCACATTCAAATCAGCAACATATTCTTCCTTCACCGCCAGATCTTCTTGACCTTCTTCTTCCCAAGTGTCTTCGAAATCCTCCGTTTGATTATCAATGAATCTCTCTTCTTTCTTGGTCTTGTCTTCTCCCACTTGATTCATTCCATTGACATTTAGTGTTTGATTAGAACACATCTTTCAGCTAACAAATACAAGAGGTTGAGAGACCCTCTTACTGCTTCTCTTTCTACGCTTATAACCCCGATGATCCCTTTACAACACTTTGCAACCTTATACAGAACCTAATTTATGACCTCAAGAACAAATAGCCTTTGTCTCTTCTCTCAGACTCACCACCAAATACAATTCTATAACCTCAACATCTAATTGACTACTAAAATAGGATTAACTGCCGCTTAGGCACATATCCGACCTTGTAACTTCATCAAACTATTTGATAACCCCAACATACTGAGGCCCTTCCATCCGCAAGATGAATCTTCCAAATCTCCAGCAACATTTTTAATACTTCATTATGCCATAAATCACTAGCGTGATAAGGATATGATGCTCCGTAATCTAACACCCAAGAGTCAATCAACTCACCTCAATCATCATCAAAGAATTCTCAACATTTAATACATTGATAGTCTCTCTTATATGCAATGCCTCTTTAATGTGACATATTTTTGCCAATTCCAAAGATTCAAATCGCCTCTGTCTGAATCACGCTTGTCAGGTCTTCTCCCATGAATTTTTCCTCCTTTCATCCCCATGTAACAAAGTAGGTCCTAATTCACTCACACTGCCTTTCTAATCGACTTCTCATCCAAAAAACTGTTAACAACATCTTTAGAGTTCAACAGTCCTTCTCAAAGTAGTATATTCCAATTTAACCCCTCATGATCATAACTATTTGGCAACGATGCCAAAACAATTTAAAGTTTTCCATTCATCACTCTACAACAAATCCGAGCTTGCTAATTGATTAAATTATGTTGTTCATATTTATTCAAGTGTGTGTCTGCAAGGCCTTCAGCCATCTTCAAATGGTGAGACATCAGAGAGCACTTTGCCATATAGGCTGTAACCAGTACTTTCATTGCCCTACATGTGTTGTGGTCTATTTCGCCACATTATGAGACAGCCATTACTTATCGCCTTCAATCGACCGCCTTAGAACTTTCATGCCCAGTTGTCTCCACTTCTATAGTCATCTCTTTCGGCTTCCTTTATAGTGGCTGTCCTTCAAATATACAGATAGTATTCAATTTCTGTTTCCTCTTCATAGAAAACAGTTCCACATCTGCAGATGTTCTCTGCCCACCATAACTTCTGATTATCACAACCTCCTGATACCAATTGTTAGAATCCTAATAATCAGTATTAGAATTAATTAGCTGTACCGAATATAAGAACTAGATCACACTATAATTACCACCGGATTGATAATCCTATGCTAATTTAGATATGACAAACAAAAAAGGAAAGCAATTAAACGACAATAAAATCCCTGTCTCTCATGTCGAACTAATCCAAATTTCTAGATCCACTAATAACTTCAAGAAGAACTGTTTACAAGTGACCATGAATCCGTCATATATAATTTCTAAATGATGTTTTCTATAGATTGAAAACTCTTTATTACAAGCCCCCATGAATCTATCAAGGATCATTTTTCTATGATTCCTAATATTTAGAGACCTATTTATAGCCAAAAGCTCTACCTAATTAGGCATTGATCCAAGTTCTATCCTCCTAAGCTATCCAAACTTGTCCACCACCAAGTTATCCAAATCATCCACTGTTGCCTCAAAGACTTAAGCACCAAGTTATCTTAATTGGACAATCATTCTAAACATAGCTTCACATCTGAAACTTAAATCACAATTTTTTTAAAGCCTCGTCTAGCAATTAATTTAAATTTACACTTGTGATTTAACTCTATAGAGAAATGAAAATATACTTGAATTATTGATTGTTACAAATTAAAGCGGAGAAAACAGCAATTTTGTTTAGTAATACTAATACCAAATAATCGAAATGAAAGTTTATGGAATTAATAATACTAATTGCTTTGGGTTTGAGCAAATTTTGTCGGCAAAGGCGTTATCCCGTCACCATTGGGGATTTTTCATGAAACCGAAAACTTCACTCAATTTGGCAACAAATTTCAACTTCTCGATGCAAATCTAAATCAACAATATGTCAATATTTCCATATCTGTTCGAGTTATAGAGAACATGGGGTGCCATATGAGCCGCCTGCATTTTACAATATGCAACTATGGAATCATAATATTTGTGCTATTTATCCACATTTACCTGATATAAAGCCTATGATATTTACACCATTTACACGTTGGTTTTTAAATGCACTCCTCGACTTTTCATTTCGAACCCGAATTCCGACTTTTCATTTCAACTAAATCTACGATTTTGACTTATAAGAATTAATATGTTGTGATAAGATCGAGAATTATCACAACTAATTAAATTACTCCGTATTTTCTTACATGGGCGCTTCAGGGCCAAGACTACAGTCAACAATTGTGGGTTAACCTTTATAGCCTCCTGCCAAAATAATATAAATAAAATTCAGATTCAATTCCAAGGAGCGTTTATTAGCTCAGATCATGATTCCTTGGTGTTGGAAACGTGAGAAATATTAGGATCTTATAAATATTGCTGAACAATCTGCTGAATAAACCGATGACAATTCTTGAATTAGGCCCAAAGAAGTCTGTATATGTTGATTTGTTCTAATAATTTATGATATTAGAATTAACTCTCGCATTGACATTAGAGGCTATGATGATTTACTAGGGTCCGCTCATAATCTATATATTAATATTATGTTCCTCAAGCTAATATTAAATTAATATATTACTCTTGCTCAGAATCAAGAGGTCACAACAACAATGTGATCGAACTATAATGCGAATTATAACTTCGGCAAAGTGAAAAACATGAAGGAAACATTCAGAAAAATCAACTTGCATGGGGATTTGGGTCACAAAAGAAGAATGATAATATTACCTCCTGAAACTTTATGTTGTGCCTATAAAGTGTGTTTCATCACAAAAAAGGTTGTTCATGGCTTTGCTCTTATGAACAAAAGCTCTTTTCCCACCACCGTGACTCGGCCGGACCTTAGGAAGAGAAAGTTTTCTCTCCTCTTTGCTCTGCTTTCTCACTTTAATTGTTCAGTAAACCGATTTGATTGAATCTGCTCGTGTATCTTTTTCTCTTAAAGACAACCTACTAAGTTGCTTGAAAACTTCTCCGATTATATTCACCAAGAATCAAGGTAAATATGGATTCCATTGAATTATTGTTTTATAATCAGAGTATTCCGAATTCGGATCTATTTATATTTTATTAGATATTAGTATAACCGCAAACCACAAAGGAGAATTTTAAGATATCAAAGTTATTACAGCCTTTATAATTATGTAATTGCATAAACTGCTTATATATTGAGATCAGATTTTAGTATGTTTAAAATTAGTACCTATATTTACTAATCAATATGAAATATGTAATAAATTAATAAAAACTTGACACCCCACAATTCCATTTTATGTAGTTAAATCAGACATATTAATAAGAATTCGTTAATCCATGTTATCGTGTGTGACCTCTTAGCCTCGATTGACAAGAGTAATATATTAATTTATGTTAACCGAACATTATATTAATATATAGATTATG
This sequence comes from Lithospermum erythrorhizon, assembly GCA_019722365.1. NCBI lineage: Eukaryota > Viridiplantae > Streptophyta > Magnoliopsida > Boraginales > Boraginaceae > Lithospermum > Lithospermum erythrorhizon. The sequence goes on along the minus strand of JADFUC010001736.1, from coordinate 7,086 downwards.
AGTGGAGCCTAGGGCTCATAAACTCCCTAATGTCAATGTGAGTTATCCATAATATGTCAATTAACCAAACAATCCTAAACATATATCCAACTTATACTATTAAGAGTAACTAAGCAATCCAATTGTTCAACAGTGCATATTTATGAGATCTCAATATCTCATTTCCAATAATTTTATCGTAACTTTTATGGTCCGTTTGTTTTGAGGCAAGGGGTGAATCTAGGTAAATCGATTTATAATATCATCTACTATTTTGTTTGGGGTTTATAAAATTATTTCTTTGTACTCAGAAACACCACTGATTCACCTAGGATAGACCGCATTTAACTCGCGTAAATCATTCAATTTCAAAACGGAGTATAATGTATTCACTTGGTCAAGATTAATATTATTCAAACGACATTTTAATGCATTCACCTAGATTCACCCCGATTCCCCTTTCCTAGGTTAATTTTAAAACATTATCATCCTCTTGATTCACATCAATCCAAACCTACCATTAGTCGTGGGATCAACTATCGTAAAATAACAAAAATTAAAAGGAATTATAGGGAGTATTGCTTGTATAATACTTAGTAATACTTCATCCGTTTCTATTTACTTATCTTTTTAGATCAATTTTTTGTTTCAAATTACTTGTTTTTCTAGTATAGAAAATTGTAATTTCAATGTACTTTTTATCTATATTTTGTTATTAAATTATCAACTAAGCAATGATATAGTTTCAATTAATTATCATTCTACATTTTCAATGTATTTTTTGACTATTTTTTTATTTTCTTAATTTATGTGTAAATGGCTAAAAAGATAACTAAAAAGGAATGGAAGGACTAATGTCTAATATAATGAAGTGTACTTAGAAAATACAAAAACAAAACTATAGAATAACAATAGCCAATTTGCAGCAAGCCCATGCTGCTGCTATTCAATATTCATGAGTATCATGACCAATTTGCAATAGCCCACATTCAGAGAGAGAATTTGCAGCCAGCCCATACTGTATATACTTATTGAAGATTGACTAAAGTCGCAGACATTAGACATATGTGTTATTCATATGATCATGTATTTATGTTACCCTTCTATTTCATAATATGAGGGTGCTTTTACCCAAAATAAAAATTGCATAATTGATACTCATTTTGACCAATTTGTGAATAAATACAAGGAGGGAAAATGATGTATAACAAGAAAGGAAAATGATTAATTTAAATTTATCTTAATATTTGTACAAATTCAAACTTTCTTACAATTTTGGGATGGATGGGAGTATTAATTACTTCCTCCATTTCATAATAAGTGATTCTTTAGAAAAAATTTATATTTTCATAATAGTTGATTGTTTACAATTTAAATATAGTTTTTTACAATTCTAATATACTCCATCCATCCCATTTTCTAAGGATTATTTGGTTCTGCACAAATTTTAAGAAAATTTCAAACACATCTCAGAAATAAAGTTTTTCCTCCATTTTTTCTTACTAAATTTGGTAAAAATAGACCCAATTATAGGATTTCCTAAAAATGAAAAACTCCCTTACATTATGGGATGGTAAGGGAGTAACTTTTTACAATCCTTAAATAAAATATTTTGGGAACTGTTATACACTGGTCTCAGTTTCTTTATATGCCGGTTTTTAAAATAGTAAAAAGACAAATATCTCATTTACTTATTTAATTATTAAAAAAAATTTAAATTACTTATACTTTTGAAATTTATTCCTAACCCCAATTCAATTATACAACGATATTGAAGAAGTCAATTTATACTTCACTGAATTCATGAATCAAGGATTGAAACCTTTTCTTTTTATTCTTTTGAAACCTTTTCTTTTTATTCTTTCTTCTTTAAATGTTTTAACCATCCTAGCTTTTTTGTGCTCTGCCGGCATACTCTCCCAATAATAGAAACTTTGAATCTTTTATCCTAACTGTCATTTCAAATTGTAAAAAAACTTATTCATTCTCACCAACACTAAAACGTATTATCCCCAAGAATAATTTATTTATGAATTATATAAGCAATGCTCATCTTCAGCTCTTCGTCGCCTTTATGGTGAATCATAAGCAGTTGGGAATAAATTGTAAATATATGTAATTTATGATGTATTAAATGTTGAAACAAATAAAGGATATAGATGTCTTTTTAATATTTTTGGAACTGGTATATAAAGAAATTGAGACCGGTATATAACAATTACGAATATGTTTCATCTAACCAATCATCTATTATGACATTGAGGGAGTAAATAGTAACATAGACCTTCTAACTATGATCTATCAAAGATAAAGATCATATGTATAATATTTGTATATTTTAATCATTAATTTACATTTAAATAACTTTGATGATTAAATCTTGACTTTTATCAATTTTCTTACACTATTTAAATTAATTAATTATTAGTTATATGTGCATAGTCTTGCCTATGCAAATTATTTCATTATTTTTATAATAGAATTATAATGAAATAAATACTTTTTAAAAAATTAAAAGAAATAAGATGAAAAGCTACTGAGAAATAAGATAGGGATGGTGAAACAACTTTTTATTTCCCTTTATGATAATTATTATGTAGTAGATACAATTTGTAATAGTAGTTTATGGAAAAAGACATGTTAGACGGTTACCTAAGGAAGAAGTTAATATGAAAATAAAAATAAATTAAAAATCATCGGAGGGTAAATGAAATACATTGATGATCTGTCCGTTTCGGTAGTGGGCCGGATCACAAATCCTCCAAGTCGAGCTTCTTGATGCTCCAAATGGATGCTCAGAAAACAAGGACCGTTGTTCGGCCGAAACATCTGACGATCAAGTCAAGAATGTGATCGAAAAGAGTTTAGTTTCAAAAAGAAAGAGCATTTGGGGTATCAAAGTGAATTTACTTGATTTGGTCTTAAGGTTTACCTTTTATAGTTGCTTGAACAAGCATTTGGTCGGGCCTTGATGGCTCATTTACTCTGATTATCGATTAGCGGCTCATTAAGGGGTCGTGATAATGATAGCCTTAATTTCACCTCTCTTTAATGGAGCCGAACTGCCGTTAACACTTAACACTATTAGTCTTCGCCTTCTCCTACTGAGCCGATAGTCAAGCCCTCTAGAGCTGGTCTTGGCACCCCCACTTCCACCTACTCTAGGTCGTGTCCATTTATTCTTCCACATGATCCCCTTCGATGAGCCCAATCGGTTGGACTCCATCTGTGGACCAAATTCTAATTATTTATGAAATTATCATATATATGAATGTTTTTCATTTTGAGAAATTCCATAATTGATTCATATTTTGACTAAATGTGAGAAGGTTGAGTGGAAAAAAAATTAATAATGTGAGACAAATTCAAAATTATATTACACTTTATGCAAAATAAAACATCACAATCTTTTTGTGATAGAGGAAGTAGAATTCTTCATCATCCGATTGAAAAAAAATTATCATATGAATCATAGTACACCATTAAGTTCGAGATTAAGTTTTTACTTTTATCAAATTTAAGTAATAAATCAACCAAATCTTATCATTTCCATAATGATAAAGAGGAATCATATCTTGTGACATGTTGTCTCATTTCCTATGTTCAAGAATCCAAACCATACCCAACATGTTCACAAAACAATCATATAATCATTGAATAAATCGCCTCAAAGTATAGTATACTTCACACAAATATCAATATTTTATACACTACACATAGCTATCATCATACAAGAATCATGATGAGTATCCGTTTATTGCGTTACTCATTGCCATCATTCAATAACCATCAAATTTTTATTGGGAATTCTTTATTTTTCAATTCTTGTTGTTCAATTCCTAAAGCTAGTATTCGATCATTGACTAAAATGGCTTCATATTCAACGTTGACTTCTTCATCATCATCAAGGCTTTTGTTTAGGCAGCTTTTTGAGAAAGAGTCATCTACTTACACTTATTTGCTTGCTGATGTTGATCATCCTCAGAAGCCTGCATTGGTTGGTTTTTTTTTCGTTTTTATGCTTGATTGTTACGTTTCTTCATGTTGGTAATTTTGGGTTTTTTCAGTTTTGTTGGTTTTTACATGGAATGGAAGATTTTATATTCTGGTGCTTTCGGATATAATGAAATATATTAAAATGGCTCATTAAGGTAGCTATGGTTATTATCTATTGTAGAGTAGTAGGTAGTGTTTGTACTCACATTTGGATCAATTCTGGAAGAGGCTCCGTTCTCTTTAAATGCGTTGAGACATGTTAATGCAATTTAATATAAGAAGTGGAAATGAGTTCTTTTTTCTAATTGGTGAAATGGGGTTTCAGATTCTTGATTTTGTGATCACTTGAAGGTGATGTCAATTACAAAGTTTAATGCTTTATTGGTATAAGTAGCAGTTAACTATGTTTCTATTTGCAAACTTCTAAAACATCAAACTTAGCTAATGAAGTAAAACTTTGTTTGTTTGATACTCAATTGGGTAGCTTATATTTGCAGAAAAGGTTGTAACTTTCGAGTGAAAGTACTGTTAGCTTGTGCCTCTTGATTAAATTAGTAGATACTAGAGAGTATTTGTGTTGAGTATTTTAAGGATCTACTTTGGAGAAAAGGAAACAGTGTGATGATGGACTAATTACTCTGTTTTCTTCTTGTGTTTTTGCTCATGAATATTCTCTTTACTTTTTTAAGTTTTTATTCTGCAGTGAATGATAGGGAAAGAAAGTTAAATAATGAATTACAATAATTGCCTTGCTGATATAATCTTTTTGGTTATTGTAGTTGAGTACTTAATCCTTTTAGCTAGACTGGTTTTATATTGAAGTATGTTGTTGCTGCTTATTGTAAACAAATTACATTAAGGGCTGCAGTATGAACCTATTATTGATTTTGTCGTATTTCTACAAGGTATGCATACTTTGAGTTGCTTTATTCTTAATCCATTTGAGTGATGGATTGCCACATTTGATTTGTTGGAAAGTATTGAACAACTTGTAGTTGTTGGATTAATGAGTTTTGAATTCATTCAAATTGAAAACAATGAAACTGTAGAACTTCAATAGGAGCAGGTCAATCTGTAATTGTGTGCTCTCACATTGTGTTATACGATAACACTGCGCTAAAGTTAAATCATTCAACATATCGTCCTTGCAGTTGGTTGATCCTGTAGACAAAACAAGTGATCGAGATTTATCTCTTATTAAAGAGTTAGGATTGAAGCTTATTTATGCTATAAATACTCATGTACATGCTGATCATGTAACTGGCACTGGAACTATTAAGGTAATGCCACGTTCCTGGTACTAATTTATCTTGTACCTCTGTAATTTGTTTCATCCTCTTGGCACTGACCAGTAGCGGACCTTTCTTATACGTTGGTGTTCAATTGAACATCCAAAAAGATCAAAAATGAAAAATGATTGTTTATATATTAGCTATATGTGTTACATTAAAAAATAACAATAATGGTGATCTATGTGTTACTTTATGTGTATTTTATGGTTGTCCAAAAATTCAAATTCTATAACGGATAATTCGAACACCCACTACTAATGTCCTATATCTGCCCTTGGTACTGACTAAATGAATATCTTCTTATAATTATGGTTTCATCCTTTGCAGTTACACTAATTAGTTTTTCTTTATTCTTAATCTGACTTTATTGGGTTGCAGAGTAAGGATCCCAGTGTCCAATCTGTTATCTCCAAAGCAAGTTGTGCAAAAGCTGATCTACTGGTCGAGCCTGGAGATAAAATCCATTTTGGTGATCTCTTTCTGGAGGTAAACGGCCATATTTCTCCTCAAGATCCTAGCCATAGATTTTTCGTTGCATTTTCCATTATTTTATACTCTCTCGTTTTCTCCATATCTGGCATTCTGGCCATGATCAAGATCATGTGCATTAAAGATAAGTGCCGGAACGGAAGAAATTTTCCATAATATGCATTTCTTCATCTAAAAGCTAATTTCTGAAAAATTCAATTTACATGCAGGTTCGAGCAACACCTGGACATACAGCAGGTTGTGTTACTTATGTCACCGGAGATGGTCCAAACCAGCCTCAACCAAGAATGGCTTTCACTGGTGATGCATTATTGATAAGAGGTTGTGGCAGGACAGATTTTCAGGTGATTGGTTTATGTGCAAGATGTTATTATGTTTCATATTTGATAAGGAAAAGACACCTTGCTAACAAATTCTCTTTGATCTTGAATCCAGATGGGTTTCTATAAGTTAGATTACTAATGATACAAGCTCTGATTTTGGTATAATATCCAGTGTTACATTTTCTTACGCTTTGTTGCAGGGTGGAAGTTCTGAACAGCTATATAGATCGGTTCATTCACAGGTAACTTCACAGATCTGTTTCTTTTTTGGTACACATATCAGGTCTTCTTTTCAATTTTGAGAACTGCCATTAATAATCTTTTTGTTCCTTATTGTATTGTTTCACAGATATTCACATTGCCCAAAGATACATATGTTTATCCTGCTCATGATTACAAAGGATTCACAGTAAGCATATTTCTGATTTCCGTCTCTTATATTCGTTATTCGTTACATTGGTTCGGTTTCTTATGTCACTATGTTGTGATCAGGTTAGTACTGTTGCAGAGGAGATGCAGTACAATCCTCGCCTCACTAAAAACGAGGTATATTGAAACACTTGGTAATCGTTCTTTGTATGATCAATTTACACAATGTCTTTGCTCATATTCTATGAGCATTAACCGTAACTCCTACAAAAATATTAAAATATACCGCTTATCTTGTGAAAATGATATTAAAACCTGTCTGCATTACTGAGTACGGAGTGGTGATCGGTATATTTTAAAAATTAATTTCATCCTTGAATTCATCATATCTTTTTGGAATGAAGTATTCCTCATTGTGATGATAAAAATTCTTCTTCTTTGTCCTGTACAAGGGAAATGTATTGTGCACAGTAACACTTTGAATGTATTTGCTATCTAGACTTACTGAGAATGAAATTCTTTATGCAGGAAACATTCAAGGGCATAATGGCAAGTAAGTAGATTTTTTAATATACAATGCTGATCAACTAAATCTTTTGTTGCTACCAAGCAATACGTAACTGAACGAAGTACAACAT